>JAJKFL010000011.1:11537500-12137500 GCA_021186555.1 Reticulitermes speratus
TTGCCTGAGTCACTAACGTGCCAACAAACTAACTGTGCACTCTTGCCTGAGTCACTAACGTGCCCACAAACTAACTGTGCACTCTTGCCTGAGTCACTAACGTGCCAACAAACTAACTGTGCACTCTTGCCTGAGTCACTAACATGCCAACAAACTAACTGTGCACTCTTGCCTGAGTCACTAACGTGCCAACAAACTAACTGTGCACTCTTGCCTGAGTCACTAACGTGCCAACAAACTAACTGTGCACTGTTGCCTGAGTCACTAACGTGCCAACAAACTAACTGTGCACTCTTGCCTGAGTCACTAACGTGCCAACAAACTAACTGTGCACTCTTGCCTGAGTCACTAACGTGCCAACAAACTAACTGTGCACTCTTGCCTGAGTCACTAACGTGCCAACAAACTAACTGTGCACTCTTGCCTGAGTCACTAACGTGCCAACAAACTAACTGTGCACTCTTGCCTGAGTCACTAACGTGCCCACAAACTAACTGTGCACTCTTGCCTGAGTCACTAACGTGCCCACAAACTAACTGTGCACTCTTGCCTGAGTCACTAACGTGCCCACAAACTAACTGTGCACTCTTGCCTGAGTCTCCCGGCGTCTGATTCTTTGCTGTTCTTTAAATGTTAAATACCCTGAGTCGTCTAATGTACGGATTTCTTTTGTGAACAAATCCACCTCCCTGTTCCGATGCGTCTGTCTGAACACACTGTTTAATAATTATTGATCGGCTGGACTGAGTGTTCAGCAGATAATAATCACAAGTAACCACAGAATGAAATGAAAAAGAATGAAAGAACTCAAATGTGCTGAACTGAATGTTGAAAACAGGATTAGCGAAAGTTACCCATGTCATTACGCACCACTCAACAGGAATTTTTCCAGCCAAATAGACACGAGAACGAAAATAAAATTGTAATGTTTTATAGCATGCGTTAACCTTTAAAATTACTTGCGAATTTAAAGTAATTAAAGAATTTAAGTGTAAAACTAGTAAATGCATATTTTACCCAGCTTTTAAAGTGTTCGAATCCGCTGGAAGTTTAGGCTCACTCTTCAGATTCTCATTCCACACACTGCTAGCTCTAAATACATTCGGGGAATATTTTCAGACCCGTTATCAATAAATTAAATACCGAAACATTTTTCAGTTATTATAGTTTCTAAATATCATAACATAAATTGTTGTGTTTGAAACGTACGTGTTGAAGCTGCTTCTATTTTATTTATTCCAGCGGCCTTTCGACGTATAATACGCTTGTCATCATGCGCCTTTCGACGTATTATACGCTTGTTGTCATGCGCCTTTCGACGTATAATACGCTTGTCGTCATGCGCCTTTCGACGTATAATACGCTTGTCGTCATGCGCCTTTTGACGTATAATACGCTTGTCGTCATGCACCTTTCGACGTATAATACGCTTGTCGTCATGCGCCTTTCGACGTATAATACGCTTGTCGTCATGCGCCTTTCGACGTATAATACGCTTGTCGTCATGCGCCTTTCGACGTATAATACGCTTGTCGTCATGCGCCTTTCGACGTGTAATACGCTTGTCGTCATGCGCCTTTCGACGTATAATACGCTTGTCGTCATGCGCCTTTCGACGTATAATACGCTTGTCGTCATGCGCCTTTTGACGTATAATACGCTTGTCGTCATGCACCTTTCGACGTATAATACGCTTGTCGTCATGCGCCTTTCGACGTATAATACGCTTGTCGTCATGCGCCTTTTGACGTATAATACGCTTGATGTCATGCGCGTTTCGACGTCTTATGAACGCGTCATCTTCAGTGACATATTGCTCTTTTGTAGAAATAATTACTATTCACTTGCAAAAATGACATTTTTGCTGTATAGTATACAGCTGACATGTTTCGGTCTCTAAAACTGATCATCGTTAAGTCTTTAACATATTAAGAACATGTACAGATCTTTAGTAATATTTGTAAAATCTAAAAACTAAAAGTAGCCTATTGCAAGGGTTTCAGAGCTCCTTCCATTTGTAACACGTTTCTACGTGCATCAGGTCTTGTTTTCTTTTATTGAGTTTGTGTTATGGTGTTCAGTGTTTACAGTTGTTATGATGTGTGCATTTTTTTATGAATTATTAGTTTCGATTAGCAGTATTATAACCAACAAATACACTTTTTGTATTTCTGTTACACTTTTACCCTACATATGTTTCGGCTGTGGTCCAGCCATCATCACGGTACATTAGTAGGTTCACGTCACTGGCACTGGTTCATTTGGTATTATCACACGTCATCACAATGTTTTTGGTTTTTGTAGCTTTTTTGAAAGTGAACAAAAGCTACAAAAACACTGTGATGACGTGTGATAATACCAAATGAACCAGTGCCAGTGACGTGAACCTACTAATGTACCGTGATGATGGCTGGACCACAGCCGAAACATATGTAGGGTAAAAGTGTAACAGAAATACAAAAAGTGCATTTGTTGGTTATAATACTGCTAATTGAATCAAAATGCACGGTGAAAATAACGTGAACATTATTAATCTCGAATTACAATTTAAAATCCTGTTGACGTCTGTTGGGATTGACATTATTCTTGAATACGTTATATATATATATATATATATATATATATATATTACATGTGTATATATATTACATGTGTGTGTATATATATATATATATACAAGGTGGAAATAAATAACACCGACAACTTCCAGGAACTAATGTCTAGAAATGCTTTGGTTCGACGCAGTGGGGAAGTCGCAAAATCGCAGCAGGAATCCGTCGCTTGCCGCCCTTACTGCTCCTTCCCCTAACATACGCTTTGTACACTGACAGCAACATGCTTCCATTTCGTCTTTTGTGCATGTTGCTTCGTGAGAGGTAGTTACGCATCTTTTCTTTTGGCTGGGTGTGACTGACATGCATCTCGCCTACGCTGCAGCGAGAGGAAATAGCAGAGCGGCTCTTCGCAGTACTTATCAGTGGCAGCATCCAACAAGATATCTGCCACATCACACCACATGCGTTTCCACAGTCACTGACCTCGAGAGACAGGAACCCTGCAAGTGAAAAGCACAACTCCGGACGCAGTAGAGGTGTCCCGACTACGTGGTTTGAGGAGGATATTCTCTATCATGTTGGGGAATCATTGTTCGCCAGCAGCCGTACCATTGCCCATGGCAGGGGTATAAGCCATAGTTCCGTGGTAATAGTTCTGTACGAGCAACAGTTCCGTCTGTATCACCCTCAGAATATGAAGGAAATGAGCGTGGACGATTTCCTCAGTGGCTGGTATTCCCGTGGTGGTACCAGCAATGCTGCGTTGAAAGGCCGCATTGCCCTTCCACAGTGGTTCGTCTGTCCACTGCATTGTGGACGGCAAGTGTGGCCATGAGTGAGGATACAGTTTCACGCACTTTGACTCTCGGCAATAGAGATGAGTGGTGGTACTCACCAAGTATGATTCCGACATTGACCATTGCACTGGAAGCTGAATGAACCCCAGAGTCATTCTGCGCGTGTTCGCGAAGAGTAAGACCCCTGCCCTCGCAGGAATAATTACGCAATTTCTAAATAATAATAATATTAACATAAAATTTCTAAATAATATTACATAAAATGTGCATGTAATATTGATACCTCAATGTAGCGACTTGACTGCGGGCTGCATGACTCAGGGTCAGGGCTTCGATGGCAGGCTGTAGCAAAGGCTTTATCCTTTTCACAGCAGGCATACCGGCTCTTTGGGGCTCACCAAGGCTATTTCCAATGGTCATCGGGGGCTCTCTCATAGTATTCGGGACTCGAACCTGACCTCAACTTCACGCAATGCCAAAGTTAATTAAGCGCACAGAGAACTTAAAATTGCACATTTACAAGCCGGCAGCATTTGCTTGTTTTCAAGAATGGTTCAATCTTCATAGAACGATTTGTCAGGATGGACTATAATGAAGATTGTTAATGGAATATTTGAAAACCCTGCATTTTAAACAGATTGCCGTGACATTGAAATGCAGTGTAGTCTGTGACAGTAAATGCCGTTTACGCACTACGGTTAGTATTCACAGCGTGACAGGGGCATATAGGCCTTAATTAGTATTTATGTCGCGTTCTTCAGATTGAGTAAACTGAAGTCATCCTGTCAAAAGAATTATTAAATATCAAGCTAATAAAGAATTAAGTAATGTTACTGCATGAACAAATATGGCTGTCACCTTCCTCAAACTACCGCATGTGGTAAACTTTATAGCCTGACCAGTCTTCTTACAGCTAACTTCCTGTACAGGCCTGGACAGGCCCTGTGGGCTCCAGGAGGTTGAGGCTGCCAGAATTTCTAGACAATCGGCACATAAAGGTGGTAAGGTTGTCAGCCCTACGCACCGCCCGCCTTTACCACCCAGGACCATAGTGCGGCCGGAGGGATTATGTCAATGAAAATCGAACCCGCGACCTTCCGGCTCGTAGCACAGTGCCTCAACCAACTGCGCCACCGCGTGCCCCTCATACAGCTTTAACACCTGGAAATTTTTACCTATTAGGCTCTGTAAGTGATGCCTTTTTTTTATTAAAAATTAAATTTATGTTAAACCCCTTGTGTGAACATACATTTTGGGTGAAGCGTTAGAAGACCACAGTGTGAGCAGAACTCGTCGCTTGTTTCGCAGCTCGTAACTTAATTATGATGCATTTACAACAGCGAAAAGCTTCTGCGAGTTGCCATTCTAGACGCCCCCACCCCGCCCACTGGAAAAGTGATAAAAGCTTATACATGTGGTATAATAACTGCGAGCTGTGTACCGAGCTCCGTGCATAAACTTCAGAGCGAGAGAAATAAATAGAATTTCAAGAGATAATGGCAGAAGAAAAAGTTTAGTTGTAGAGGAGGGGGAACTTCCTCAACACTCATCTGTGTTCCTATCCCTTGAAGAGTTTAAATTCAAAGCACCGCTATATAACCTGCAATTTTGGGACTGGAGGATGGGAAGGACTGGGGAAGGACTGTAACTGTGGAACATCTCTAGCTTAAACTCAAGAACCTGTGCAGACTAAATAAATCTTCTGTTCTACACATCACGATGTTATGACCTTTATGCGGAATAGGATTTAGAACAGCAAGCACCGTATTCAAAACCAGCGCGATAATTCTTTTACCAAAATAAAGTCAGCATTTTTGGAGGCAGATCATTTTAAAGATACGAAAGTCATCGTACACGGAACAAATAACGCAACTATGAGATCTCGTTCAGTAGAACACAAGAAATAAGCTCGTCTGTTGCCAAAGAGTTGGGTGTAATAGCCGTAATGCAGCTTGTATTAACATGAACGTGACGTTACGTCACGGGGTAATCCGTTCCGTACTTACTGCCTTTATCTTCAAGGGTCAATAGGGTCATTCTTCCAGGCCTATGAACCCTTGTTGAAAATGAAGGCTGTACCTCCATTGGAAAGTTCGGACACCCACTTACACAGCATCATACCGCAGAAGAATGAAGTCCTACACCGCTGCGTAAAACGTAGCTGTTACGAGTTTAACCATTTTGGATGTCGGTCGAGTTGCAAGCAGTCATAACGGCAGTGTGCTTCATTAGAGAACACTTTCTGTTATTTTATTTCCATATAATGGCGTAGCCTTTTGTAGGAGCTATATGGGAGGTGAGAGCAGTATTTCGTTGGTGTATGCATGCCACGTAGTTCTTCCAAGCTGAAGGCGTGAGAAGCTAAATGTCCGCGGAGAAAAATCGTTCTAGAAAAGCTAGTAGTTCATCTGTTCAAGGAATTCCCCGCAATTTATGCAACCCGAAGTTTCATTACCGCCTTCAAAAGAGCTATGACGTAGTACTGAATTAAATTATTACTCACCTAGTCACACATTACTGCCTTCAAAAGAGCCATGACATAGTAATGAATTAAATTATTAGTCACCCAGTCACACCTTACTGCCTTCAAAAGAGCCATGACGTAGTACTAAATTAAATTATTAGTCACCAAGTCACACCTTACTGCCTTCAAAAGAGCCATGACATAGTACTGAATTAAATTATTAGTCACCTAGTCACACATTACTGCCTTCAAAAGAGCCATGATGTAGTACTGAATTAAATTATTAGTCACCTAGTCACACCTTACTGCCTTCAAAAGAGCCATGACATAGTACTGAATTAAATTATTAGTCACCTAGTCACAAGTTTCCCGGGCCCTGATGTCAGCGTCTGCCTCAAAATATCCTGTCATCGATCCAACATTTTCGTCCCTTGGATATTACTTCATATTGTTCACAGCAGGGAGTAAAATAAGGGATAATCTAACCAGGACAGTAGGGGGTATTTTTTCATCCATTCCTTACTTTCAGCGCAACAGCGTAGGATGCAAACTTCTCCCACATCCCTCTTGAAACAGTAAGAGAAATATAACGGAGTGCAAATCATTTCCCTCTCTTATCCAATCCCCATTTCGTACAGGGAGCGAATGAGGGCAAGATTGTAGTATAGATTATACTTTTTTTATGAGAAGTAACTCTCATTGGGTTTCTTTCCTATATAGAATTTATGATACTGATGGCAATGCATGATGTTATGGAGAAATTTCCCCGAAGGCAATATTTGTGTGAGACTGGTTATGGATTCGAAGGCTATTAGAGTTAAACCCCGAGGGATCTATATTCTGCTGTTTCATTCACTGATCAACGTGTGTACAGTCGGGATCACACATCGTTCATGTGGGACTTGGCACAGCGCGGCTGGAAGGTTATGGCTTATAGAGCGTGTGTGCCTGTAGCTTGGTTACACAGCTGAACAGGCGATTTTACACTGCAAACAATTCATGTGTTCCTGTTAATTCATTCATTCTGTAGTCTGTCTTACGACAGGCCTGTAGCCTCTTCCAAAGCGAGTTCTCCATACGGTGCGGTCTAGTGCTTCTTCTTTCAATTTCCAATATCTTCTCTTTTCCTTAAGGTCACCCAGTAACTGCTTACGTCTTCTCCCTCGTCTTCCCGTCATTTCTATCCTTCCCTCTAACTTTCCTTCAATCACATGTTTTAGAAGGCAGTTTCTACGCAAGATGTGACCAATCCAGTTAGCCTTTCTTCTTTTTATTGTATGTACGATGTTCCTCTCCTCCTTGACTCTGTGTAATACTTCTTCATTTCTCACACGATCGGTCCAACTGATCTTCTCCATCCTTCTCCAGCACCACATTTCAAAACTTTCCAGTTACTTCTGATCTACTTTCCGAAGTGTCCACGTTTCAGCACCATACAAAGCTATGCTCCAAATGTAGCACTTTACTAGTTTCTTCCTTAAATTTAAGTCCAGTTTGCTGGTGAAAAGAGTCTTCTTCTCGTTGAATGCTGCTTTTGCCATGTTTATCTTGTTATTATATAACGAAAATAAAACTCATAGGTAAATTTAGGAAAAAAATAAGAAAATTTTAAATTGGGTGAAATTTAACACAATTATTTAACGTCATCCCATCATTAATGGAAAAATCAGAAGATAAGTTATGAAGAAACTACAGTTCTGCCTGTGCTTGAAAAGTGCAGCACGAATAGGAGAACTGTTAAATATGTAAAAAGATGTTGCTGGCGAAGCCTGAACGGACATCATTTGCAACACCTAGACGGGAGAATAATATTAAAATGAATCTTAAACATAGAACTTTAGCGTCTGTATTCATCTAACACAGGATAGGTTGCAGTGGCGGTCTAATGTGGTTTTTAAATTATTTATTGGAGATTACAATTAACAGCATGAACAATATACAAGGAACATAACAAAAATTGTACCTGTAACCAATTTAACTAAAATGAGTTCATGAATCTTAAAGTTATAAATAGGGAAAAAGAAATATGACAATAATATTAATGAAAAAACTACAAAAAAAAACTATGTTGGATGGTGAAGTGGATTACAATAGTATATGTTTTGGTCGTTTGTGTTTATAGATTTTATATGCGGAGTTTAGGTCGGCTAATGTGTAATTACTAAGTACCTATCTGTTGGACTAGAGAATTAGGATGAAATGGGTATTTTGTATAAAATTTGGCCGTCAGGTGGTGAATGAAGTCTTTAAGGGATTCAATATGAAGGGAGTCGTGCAGGTGGGAGATGGGAGTTCCCCTACGATAATCTCCGATAATGCGCAAGCTCTTGTTTTGGACGACTTGGAGTTTGAGGTAGTTTGAGTTACATGTGGTATTGCAGTTTGAAGTAGTTTGAGTTACATGTGGTATTGCAGTTTTAGGTAGTTTGAGTTACATGTGGTATTGCAGTTTGAGGTAGTTTGAGTTACATGTGGTATTGCAGTTTGAGGTAGTTTGAGTTACATGTGGTATTGCAGTTTGAGGTAGTTTGAGTTACATGTGGTATTGCAGTTTGAGGTAGTTTGAATTACATGTGGTATTGCAGTTTGAGGTAGTTTGAGTTACATGTGGTATTGCAGTTTGAGGTAGTTTGAGTTACATGTGGTATTGCAGTTTGAGGTAGTTTGAGTTACATGTGGTATTGCAGTTTGAGGTAGTTTGAGTTACATGTGGTATTGCAGTTTGAGGTAGTTTGAATTACATGTGGTATTGCAGTTTGAGGTAGTTTGAGTTACATGTAGTATTGCAGACAGGGGCGGCGTATGTAAGAAGGGATCGTGTTATAATTTATAGTGTTAATATGCTAATGTGGTTATGTTAATGGACCTTTACGAGTTTTTTTTAATAAATGACAAACTATTCGTTTCTAACGGATTAGACTCCAGTTAGGTATCCGTATTCAAGCAAGAAGACTACAAACAGTAGTGAGATAGACGCCTACTTGGACGTTCAGGAAGTGTTCACTAAACTTTAACGTTAAGCACAGTTGTGCTGTTGCGCACAGTATACTGTATAAATGAAACAAACTCTTAAATAAAATTCTTCCTTCCAGTGATTATGGGAAGATAAGGCTGTTTAACCTGCGGCAGATACCATCTTCATGCAATGTAATATTTACACCACAACCGAACTGTATCCACAGCCATCATTTTCTGTGGCTTCAGGGGTAACTTCTCCCCTCTTCTCATATAAAATTGCGTTTGCTTTGCACAACGAACGTGTGACAGCAGACATTTACCGCGAAATCCGTATCCAGCGCGCAACAAGAATATTGAATGTTTCCCATTATTAAAATATGCAATTTCCTGAGAGGGCACTTTTCTTGTCACTCTTTTTCTTCGAGCGATCTTGTTTCCAGAGCAGTAGGATGTACAAAAGAGGATAAGTTATGACGGAATGAAAGTCTTGTGGTTCTGCAAATTGTGTAACATACGTATAAGTACGCAAGACATGCCTCCAATTGATTAATTATTCAGATTTAAAATTCAGAGATCCACTAATAAATTTTATGTTATTCATACCGTACATTTTTGTTTATTTAGCTTCTATCCGACAAATTTACAATTTTATTTTCTAATATTCAATACACATATTTCATTGAAAATGGCCCAACATGTTTTGAACCTTATATTTAAAACAGATGACCCTGAAGATGAACCTCATATAAGGTTCGAAACATGTTGGACCATCTTCAATGAAATATGTGTATTTAATATTAGAAAATAAAAGTGTACATTTGTCGGATAGAAGCTAAATAATCCACTAATAAGTTTCCGAAGATTTTATTTTAGACATCCGGTTGTGATAATACTATGGAAGGTATTGTATTATCCGTCAAACACAAGGTATTTTATTATCCGTCAAACACAACGTATTGTATTATCCGTCAAACACAAGGTATTGTATTATCCGTCAAACACAAGGTATTGTATTATCCGTCAAACACAAGGTATTTATTAACCGCCAAAACACAAGCTATTGTATTATCCGTCAAACACAATGTATTGTATTATCCGTCAAACACAAGGTATTTTATTATCCGTCAAACACAACATATTTGTTTATTTCTGTATTATGCTGTTTATACGTAATACAACATGTTTTGGCCGCCAGGGATTATCATCAGGTATCACCAATATACATATTTAGAGTAAAAGTTTCTGTCGGCGTATAAACAAGAACCTGTAACAATAATATCTCATTTCTTCACGTAAAGTTTATGTATTTACAGTGTCTTGCAGTTTTTGTCAGTGTAGTTAAGCTGTGCCCAGAATTCACTACTGCAAGACCCAGCACGTGAACCTGTGTGATAGGTCGTTATTGCGCAATTCCCGCTATCGTTGTGAGTAGATGTTGACTTAAAAATTAGTTACACAGTTTTTACGTCTGTGTATGGTGACAAGATATTCATATAAATTTTTGTACAAATTTATCGGTTGATTGAAATTTATAAATGACCTGCTTTGTTATAATGACATTAGACTAAATGTCAAATGATAATCTGATGCAAGTCTGTATATGTTTATATTTCTTTTGCAGGTAAGTAGCTGTTGGGAATGAAGTCAGCAATTTTATATTCACGAAATGGAGCCTTTTTATGTGAGTATGGGAAATAATGTTTAGATACAGCACTTCCGTATAAACTGTCATACTTGGATAAGAACAGACTGATATCTAGGACTGCAGAATGTCGTCAAGAAGTACTGAAAACTGGCAATACTAAGTTTGTTCTGTATTTTGACACAGTCGACAGAATTACAATTGGTCTACCATCCATGACGTCACTTTGTTACGACGTGCTGTCACAACGTCAGTACGAACACGCGTGTGCTTCTCCATCTCTAGGACTAGCTATGTTTGACACGTGTTAAATACGTGTAATTGTTAATTCGTTTTTCAAAACAAAACGGAACTGTTGTTCCTAATAAGTGCCAAAGAAAATATTCCTGAATTAGTTTCCTTAAAGAATTGGCTAATGTGACATGTGAGGTACCACAGGCCTTTTAGCCGGAAGTGGTTGATTTCTGGTTGACTTTAACAATGTGCATCGGAAAGTTGCGGTCGAAATGCACAGATGTTTATCTGTTCACGCCATTAGTCACCAAAATATTTAAAGGTAAATAATCGTTATAGTGGCCGGTATTTACGATTTTTCTGTAGTTGTGTGGCATTCTTCATAGGGTGCTTTGAAGTGCATTAGAAACTTTGTCTAAAATGTAGGAAAATTATTGTGTACGTTTCTTGCTTGAGAACTTCTAGCTAGTGAATCCGTTTTTAACATAATAACACATTTTCCTCTGAAAGTGCGGAAACTATATTGGCTGAATTAAATGTTAATGGGTTCATAGCAGTTTATCGAATTACAGAGATTGTAATGCTATTTCTGATTCAGTCAATCAAACATCGTTCTCTGGCTACATTTCTCTAATAAACTGTATAGGAGACTCTCATGTATTCCTTTATTGTTATATTCGCCTTCACCAAGAGGATTAGCCAGCAGTTATTTTACTGTGAATACACAAAACAGAGAGGAGTATATTCTGCCCTGAAGATGTAGGCAGTAGATTCGTAGGAAGTGTTTGTGTCTGTGCATTTAAGGACACGGGGTCACATTCAGTGAGTGCGAACTTTAAATACGGCGAGTTTAAATGTTTTAATGTTTTTATTATAGAATCCAAATTTTCTTTTCAAATGAAGGCAAACTTTCTTTTAATGCATTTGCAGGTTTACATAATTTCATTTTGTACATGTTTGCTTCAGTAGGTCTTTGTTTTCTCAAGCTAACCTCCGCTAACAGCTCATGAGAACGCAACTAGCGAATTACTGAGTTTGCGTGCGCTTTGCTCCTGTAACGCACGTTTCTGCACGGACAGCCCTTTGGCCCATTCTGCATCTGTCACCAGAGCGTCAGTACGACAGCTCTGTTGCAATAGTACTTTGTTGGTGGTATAATTCGCTCGTATTCTTCAGCTGACAGGAACAGCTGCTGAAATGTGTGTGTGTTCATGTAAGTTAAATCTTCCTTGTTTGGTTTGAAGTAAAAATTGTGGATTTTTATTTAAAGGAGATGTTTAAATCTGAGTCTACCTTTTGTTTGGTGTTGTGTCTATCTTCAGGTCAGATGCAGGAAGCAGGTTTCTCTAAAATGTTGATATATTTGTAAAGTTACACAGCCTCAAGTTCCAGAAGATCGTATTATTATCTTCTATTTATTACGAAAAATATAAAATGATAATTAAAGTGAAAAAGTTTTGATAATATTAAAAGGGAAATTTGGTGTTTTGGGTTTCTCCACTTCTAACCCTTACAAACTTTGGAATGGAAGAAATATTTTATTTAAAACTTATAATTTTAATTAAAGTCGCCAAGAGTTTTTTCGATCACTAAAGGTTTTGTTTTAACCTTTGTAGTTCAAATGCCTTCAAGTAATCTGCCTCGTAGAACTTAGAATTGTTTTATCAGCATGCTTTAAATTACAAATGGATGACGGTGTGCCAATGGACGTTACACTCAGCAATTGAAGAGTCACTCTTCAGGAGCGGGACCTTACATGTGCATATGGGTGTCGAACTTTACTGTGCAATTACATGAGTCGAGTCTCTGAAACCTACTTCTTTTAATTACTTGAAGCTTGCTCATGTATTTATGACGCGACGTGACTGTGTTAGGTATTCTTCCCCGTCTAATTCAATCTTTCCAGTCTGCAAAACATTGTACGTGCTTTGCAGTAACAGGACGTCAAGTCTGGAACGCAATTTTGGTCTTTTTATTCCGCGAGAGTGTTCCACTTTAAACCTCTTTCACTCAAAACTAAATAAAGAAAAAAAGAAAGGCTTGCTTTCTTCTAAATAATATGAGAACTCAATTGAACACCTGCATGCCAACTTACAAGAACTAGTGTGTGTGTGTAGTGTGTGTGTGGTGTGTGTGTGAGTGTGCGTGCGTGTGGGTGTGTGTATGGATGTGTGTGTGAGTGTGTGTGAGTGTGAGCGTGTAGTGTGTGTGTGTGAGTGTGTGTGTTCTGGTACGTAGGTAATTGATCTTCCCAGCGTTTTGGAAGAACTTCATCGTGATATCAACTAAGTACATTTTCAGGGCTGTGAAAACCTGAAATCTTATAAGGTGTTTGTTAATCAGTGACGAATCCTTATCCGGAGGTCAGGTCAAGAGGAAGGGTACAGACAGCCTTCCAGTCACCCTTCCTGTAGGCTTGCCTTTCGTATCAGGATTCGCCACTGGTGTATTATGTACATACATATGTACATATATATGTGGCGCCATGGCAGTAAATAATAAAACAGACGTGAGATGTCACATTTTGTCGTTTGTAGGAACTGAGTGTATTAGAATTCAGAATCTGTTTCGACAATTTCAGAACTTTAATGCCTCACTTAACTGTTTTTCCCCGCAAGGTTAAATTTCTGCTAGCAATATCTTGTGTACGCATTGAGGCTTTTGAATGCGGCCTTGACTTCTCGTTCGTCTGTGTCCATGTTCAAACTTTCATTTTATTATGAATCTCTATAAACTCATGTACTTTGAATTACAAATGGGCCTTATCTGTGGAAATTTCGATTAGTAATCGAGTAATGAAAATAAATTTAATTTCTGGAGCAAGAAGACCAATTTTTAGCCTTTGATTTTTTGTTATGACGTTTTAAGTTCCATTATCATTGCAGAGAGTGGCCTGTTCTGTAAATTCACTTAGTGGCTTTGATGTGTTTATTTCTCTACATAGTTCCACATTTTTTATCCTCTACGGCGTAACGATATACACATTATAACGCTGACTTCTTTCAAAATCACAATACTTATTGTTGTGTAATATATATATATATATATATATATATCTGTGCTATAAATGCGGCAGAGATTATGTAACTCCAGATGAATGATATTTATGCATGGGGAACCGAATTGACGAGGTAACAATGTTGTCACCGCCCAAGTGTGTGTAACTACTGCATGTAAATTCGCTCGGAATTTTAATTGCTTCTGCAGTTTTTTATTTGTAATTTAGCTCATTTTAGTAAGCCACTGTGCCGATCCCAGTGGCCGCGCAGTCTAAGGCGTGGGTCTGCGGCCGCTCGCTTACTGGGATTGTGGGTTCGAATCCCGCCTAGGGCATGGATGTCTGTCTGTTGTGAATGTTGTGTGTTGTCAGGTAGAGGTCTCTGCGACGAGCTGGTCCCTCGTCCAGAGGAGTCCTACCGAGTGTGGTGTGTCTAAAGTGTGTGATCATGAAGCCTCGAAAAATGAGGGGGCCTAGGCCCCCAAGGGGCTGTCGAGCCATTAAAAAAAAAGCCACTATACTAAATATACATTGAAATCTTTAAGTAAAAATGTATTATTAGCAAATACATTAGAAATAATATTAAAAGAAACTTCCTACATTGTCTAGAATGATACGGTGTTTGCAACAGCGTAACAAAACAATACAGTATACTATCTTCAGTGCAGTAAGTACGCATTGTATGAATTACGTTGGCTCTGTCGTTATTGTCATAGTAATTGGTACTTTTATGTAAGCGTGAAACATTTACCGTAAAATAGGCTGTTAAATTCATAGTTTCTAATCGTCAGTACTCCTGTGCGTGGCACGTGAAATGTTGGAAGACTTTAACTATCAAAACAATTACGTATCTGCCAGCACTCTGGTGTTTATTGAGGAAAGAGTGTTACTTGAGCTATGTAAATATTTTCATTTGCGTCTGGTGTCCCAATATGGGGCCCGACTATACATAAGGAGGGGAGAGTAATTTCCTGGCAAAAGTGTGTTCAGCACGACGTGACATCATCTCGCCCATTTCCTGTTTCTCCCCTCCCCCTTCTTTCCATCAATTCGTCTCCACTCCACATCTCGGTCTGTCCCTTCATGTGCAGTCTACTCAAATTATTGCCAATTGCCCTATGGCGTCTATTTGTTGGTTTGGGTCCGGATGGACAGTGAATCACTCTTAATGCGCATGCGCACAAAATAACCACTTTGTGTCAGGCATCTGGTGGGAAATGTTCACAATAAAGACAAACAACCTTGAAACAAGGGCTATTAATTAACGTTTCACGGTATTCTCAGTTGAAGCTGTGGATCTACATGATGTAATTTTGTGGTGGTGACTTAAAGGTAGATAATGCGTGTCCTTTATTTTGTACAGAAGGAGCTACTTTTGATAATAGTAATTTAAATTATGACTTCTAATATCTAAGATGTGAGATTTGTTATAAAAATTAACATGCCTGTTGTCATTTTTATGTTACAAGGAAATAATTAATATGAAATAAGTCTGACGACTAAAACGTTTGCCATGATTCATGTTGCTTATTCTTAGATTACATTTGTATACGTAAGTAAAATGGAAATTATTAAAATAAATGACTCTTTCCAGTAACGTTCGCTGCATAATTGCACATGGAGAATTTGTGTATTTCTTTGAATATTTAGTGGAACTTCATAAGCTGGGAATACTGATATAAGCAAAAAGATGTCCTATTGCTCACATAATCAAGCAGTAAGTTAACACGTTTGTAGCATATTATTACCGTGTGCACCAGGATAATACGAGGGAGACCAAAAACGTAAAGGATTTTGAAATGTATATTTATGTCAAATGCGACATATTTCGGTTGATTGAAATCGTCAGATTCAATTATGTATATAATATAAATACGAAGATTTGGACACCACACGTCTTAAAATTACGTAACGCGTAATAGATAAAATGCAAAATAAAATTGATAAAGAGTGATGTAAGAAAATAAATACAAAATATTTTATATAAAATGCTAAAGTGTGTGTCAGTCAGGTGTACTGAGTGAAATTCATGACATTGTAGATCGCGTCATAGATTATTAAATGTGTTGACCGTGTGTAATATGGGGAAAGGTTGAGATCTGCGCTCTTCTGAGCTGTTACGCATCGTAGTAAGGTAATTCCGTACCGACATTTTGGGACAACATATCGGAATACCTGGAAGGAATACTGTATCCATTTTATGACACTATCGAAACATTTGCACAGAGTGACGAACAAACAGAACCAACCTGTAGCCAGTACGGTTCTCAGGGATTCGAAACGGCAACCCTCTGACTAAGAAATTTGTTCATTATTTCCTCATTAGTTGTTCAGTTACAGTATATAGCTTCAACGTCTGATGTAACGTCTTCAAACAACTTCTATTTCCATACTGTGAAATGATCAGTTGACTGGGTAAGCAGCGTAATAATATGAATACACTTGCTGCTTACTGGTGTGAACCAAGCATGTGCTTAAACTTTAAGTCTCATCTGTTGACCTATAGTGCTGCTCTACACCACAATTTGATACGGATGGTTATCGGCAGAGCTGCCAATTGGCTTCGAATTCGTAGCGGAAGCACCAGCATGCTGTTCATCACGTCCCCTTCGGATTTAATTTGATAAAAACATCACGGAACCCCAACATACTGTGGCGAGGGGGGGGGAGGGGGAAAGTCGACCGAGCGCAATAATGCCGGATTGAAATCCTCTTCCAAATGACGCAACTCCTTAATTGGATATATATGTAACTGGTGTTCGAAAATGACTGTGTTTATTGTTAGGAATGGGACAGATGCTAAAATATGTCTTCGGTTACAAATTTGAAATATTTCCTGCTGTACATTATCAGTTTACTACAGGATATCGGGACGGTTCGACACTGGGTGTATAAAAATTATTTTTTGCTGAAAAGGAATTTGAGTAACATGCAAACATTTTACATTCAAGCTACAGTTACGTTGTGCAATATTACACAAAACAAAATACTGTTTTAATATTTGGATACGTAATAAGTCTTCATGAGGACACTTGAGACAACTAAGCGGCCTTCCTTGTCTCCGCAGATAAGACGAAGTGCATGCAGAGTGATGGTAAATATAGCAGTGAAGGTTCTGTCTCGCAGGTGACGTAAATGACGGACTTTTATTGTTAGACAATGCTGTTCAGTTATCGCCACATGAACATTTGCGATGGTGTAGGCCTAAAGTCTGTAGTCATTGGAATAAAGGCAATTTTTTTTCCTACGGCTCGACAGCCCCTTGGGGGGCCTAGGCCGCCTCATTCTTCGAGGCTTCACGATCACACTTGAGACACACCACACTCGGTAGGACTCCTCTGGACGAGTGACCAGCCCATCGCAGAGACCTCTACCTGACAACATACAAAACTCATAAGAGACAGACATCCATGCCTCTGGCAGGATTCGAACCCACAATCCCAGTAAGCGAGCGGTCGCAGACCCACGCCTTAGACCGCACGGCAACTGGGACCGGCATAAAGATAATTGGTCTAGTTTTAACTTTCAAATCCTGACGAAACCTCCAGCTGTAGGGATGGGGCCCCTTCATGTTGGAAAACAGAATCAGTAGTCTATATTTTTCTATTACAGTGTTTTATATGTGTGGGAAAACAAACAGTTTTCAAGTGTCGAGTTATGCTCAAATATTTCCTCAGGTTCTTTCGGTAGACTGGGCCTCCCGCAGTCTGTCACAGATGTCCACACCACACGTTCACTTTCTCTGACTGAGTCATCTGCTTCCTAGATCACACTGGTGAATGACAAACGTAGCTAGTTTTACCAGTACTGGCTATCATCAAACTACACAAAGTATCATTCATTAACCACAAACAAGGAAACAACACTAGTAAAGTTTCTAGTGTTCGTATCACTATGACGCCTTGCACCGAAAGGCCCTAAGTTAATTAAACCAATCAAATTCAAAGCCAGAAACAAAGAACTGCCCAAGGTCTAGGCCATGGTACTCGTGCACATTACCTCTACAGAGTTGCATTATCTTATCACGAAATGAATACAGGCCTTTTAATCCAAGTTTTCTACAGAAACAGTCTTCAGTTTCGTGTCTCTGTTGAATTCTGTATGCAAGTTGCATCGGCCGAATATACTGCACACTTTGAATCGTGATTAAAGCATGTAGCCTCTCATGTTGGAAACTGGGAGGAGGGATACATTACTGTGGGCTCCGCGCACACGGTATAAACTTAAGCGTTCGGCATTCTTTCCTGTAGTCCGTGCTAATCCCGGTTGACATTAGTCTTAGAACTACTGTTACCTTCTTTTAACGAAACCAATTACGAATCAGGTATTTCATTCTTCTGGGACATAACACTGTGTGATTCCACACATTTCGAGAGAACGGAGTGTATTCGTCTTCAAGGGACACGCACTCCAAAAGAATGGACTGCCTTGCCCTGGCCCATGAAAGCATTACATTCCTTTGAGACTTCGGGACCCACAGATACAAAACGATAATAAAATGTCACTTCGCAGAAGAAATGAATTCTCAACAGCAATGCTGTCAGAAACTCAGATTTCGCCATTACCATTTGAGGTTTCCTTTACGTACTGAAGCAAACATTGATTTCAGTAGGGGCCTACGCACAATCAAGCAGCTTTGGAGCTGCAGGGATTAAAAGGGCGCTGATGGTGGCAGATTTGCACACAATTACAACAGAAATTTGCGTTGTTCGTGACATCTTACCGCTGTCACGAAATGAAATTCGCAGAGGCAGCATATCGTTTTGCCGTACTGCTTGGGATAACGAGAGTTCTAAGCAAAAAGCGATATTGGATAAATCCAATAGTCTTTTAAATGTAAAAATTTTATAAGTTGTACCAACATTTGAGAAACTAGCTACAAACATTCGCAATTATTTCGGTATGAGGATTTAAGGCAAGTTAAGATGCCCCGCTGCATGCTATGGAAGAGTGCTGCTGGTTGCTGATACAGTCCCCCTCATTCTTAAGCTCGGCGCTAGAGGTGAGTGGTTTCCTTCACGCTCCGGCCGCTGTACCGACGGAGAAATAACCCCCGGTACCCATTGAATAGGACACTGGATGGGTCCTAAAGCCTTATGTTCTAGTTAATCAATGCCAATTTTATCGAAATGCTATACTAAGTTTTGGAGATCAAATTTACCTACTGACCACAGGACAGGCACTACCTCCCTTAATATCTTTATGTCTTTCATGAGCAGAACTCTCGCAAATAAAGGCTTAGCTTTCAGTATATTTTTCACAGCACACCAATTGACAGAATCATGTTTGGTATGTCATGTGTAATTATCTTTAAATCCCCCTTTCTGGTATGGGGAGGGTGGTGACATTTAGCACACCATAGGCCTACTGATTCTTTTTGCCGGGGTACACTGTTAAAATATGCAACTTTGTATGCGGTACATTTTACTGGACACAAAAATTGCCGACAGTTTCATGTGAATAGCAGATATTACTTCCGATTTTAAGATGACACCTGAGGAATTCTTAAGCTATAAGTTTAGAGCTTCGTGTTAAAGTTTCGTATTGTATACTGTATTATATGCTATTATTTTATAGCTTTACTGGTTTCGTTACTACTATGCCATCTTCAGATTGCTTTTTTGACAAGTGGAACTTACATTAAACTTACGAAAGTTCACTTGTCGCCGCTACTAACAAATAATTACCTAACATCTGACTATTCTCTAATATTTGAGATACACGACGGTGAATGTGGTTATTTTTCTGTTATGGGTTATAATGCCATATAGCCTGGTGCACTGTTGCCTGTCTACTAGACTACACGGCGTTACATCCTAAAAGGAAATTCATCTGCTTTATTGTTGCACGTTTGGAAAATAACACATTATTGTACATATCTGTGTACACGAAATATTGAATAGAATGTTTCAGCATAAATCGGTTAAGATCGTTTTGCAACAATGCCTGAGTTTTAGCAAAACATTTCAAATTCATTAGTAAACATATAAATATAAGTATATGAGCCATGGATTTCAACTTCTAAAAATACAAATATGTAGGTAAAATATGTAACTTATTAAAATAATTGTTACACATTAAACTGAAAAATGCAATTGTCACAAATATGAAAGGTAATGTTTTTATGAACAAAATACTAGCTGAGCGTTAAAAAGCAAGTGCGAACCTTTGGCAAGTGAAACATTATAACCACGTGCAGGAATAAGATGTATTGTATAGGACACTTCTGTTGCAGAATCTTCTGTATCTTTAGTTTTTAGAGGCTAATTTTGTTCTGCATCTTAATTCGCGTTTATAATTAAGCTGAATTCCTCATCTAATGTCTGATATTACAATTTTGATTAACCTCCTACTGAAATTTGTATCTTCATTCCGATTATTGAACTAATAACACGTAGGCAATAAAGGAAAAATTCTTATGCACCCAGTAGGAACCCAACCGAGTCTCACATTCCGTAGTTATGTAATTTCTTGAATAACCGTCGAATGATGTGGAGGGGATGGAAATAAATAGAGGAACGAGAGTGATTTGTTGCCACTGCACAGAAGTATGTGATTGGGCGGAATGCAGTTTGTGTTTTTACTTTCTGTTGGTGCGTGTGTTTGGGCTCCAAGGGGTTTGTACTCGTAGCTGTCGCGTGGGTTGTGTGTTACAGGATGAACGAGTTGTGTCATTGGGGGGTGGCTTTTGTTTCCTGTTATTGCACTGGTATATAAGCCCCCTACATATTTGATTGTAAGCGTGCAAACAAATGCGAACGGGAATGGGACAGAGTGCATATGTACCTAAGGTCTGTACGCAATTGAGCGTTATTGTTCCGGTAGTGTAAATTTTTAATGTGGAATGACTGGTTCTATACATTCACATAGCAGCGATAGGGGAGTCCAGTTGATTGTCTTCTGCGCAATTGCGTTTGTGTTAGGGCTGACTGCTATGCGACGGCTCTAGAGTAGAGATAGACTTGTTGACAACACAACAGAATAGAAGTGATAGTCATAACACAACAGAATAGAAGTGATAGTCATAACACAACAGAATAGAAGTGCTAGTCATAACACAACACAATAGAAGTGCTAGTCATAACACAACAGAATAGAAGTGCTAGTCATAACACAACAGAATAGAAGTGCTAGTCATAACACAACACAATATAAGTGCTAGTCATAACACAAAACACAACACAACAGAATAAAAGTGCTAGTCATAACACAACAGAATAGAAGTGCTAGTCATAACACAACAGAATAGAAGTGCTAGTATAACACAACGATAGAAGTGCTAGTCATAACACAACGATAGAAGTGCTAGTCATAACACAAAGATAGAAGTGCTAGTCATAGCACAACACAATAGAAGTGATAGTCATAACACAACACAATAGAAGTGCTAGTCATAACACAACATAATAGAGGTGCTAGTGATAACATAACATAATAGAAGTGCTAGTCAAACACAACAGAATAGAAGTGCTAGTCATAACACAACACAGTAGAATTGCTAGTCATAACACAACACAATAGAATTGCTAGTCATAACACAACGATAGACGTGCTATTCATAACACAACGACAGAAGTGCTAGTCATAACAAAACGACAGAAGTGCTAGTCATAACACAACGATAGAAGTGCTAGTCATAACACAACACAATAGAAGTGCTAGTCATAACACAACACAACAGAAGTGCTAGTCATAACACAACAAATAGAAATGCTAGTCATAACATAACACAATAGAAGTGCTAGTCATAACACAACACAATAGAAGTGCTAGTCATAACAAAACAGAATAGACGTGCTAGTCATAACGCAACGATAGACGTGCTAGTCATAACACAAGAGAATAGAAGTGCTAGTCATAACACAAGAGAATAGAAGTGCTAGTCATAACACAACACAATAGAAGTGCTAGTCATAACACAACAGAATAGAAGTGCTAGTCATAACACAAGAGAATAGAAGTGCTAGTCATAACACAACATAATAGAAGTGCTAGTCATAACACAACAGAATAGAAGTGCTAGTCATAACACAACACAATAGAAGTGCTAGTCATAACACAACATAATAGAAGTGCTAGTCATAACACAACACAATAGAAGTGCTAGTCATAACACAACAGAATAGAAGTGCTAGTCATAACACAACACAATAGAAGTGCTAGTCATAACACAACACAATATAAGTGCTAGTCATAACACAACAGAATAGACGTGCTAGTCATAACACAACACAATAGAAGTGCTAGTCATAACACAACACAATATAAGTGCTAGTCATAACACAACACAATAGAAGTGCTAGTCATAACACAACGCACACATCGGAGGAAAAGCAAGTAAAATTGTGGTTACACTTTGAAGATATAACTCATGCAGTGGGTCCGAGGCTAGATCTGTAAGTGGTAATGTCTGAAATCCAAGAGACTACACCATTTCCTCTGCAATTGCATTCGAAAGTCAAACCCGCAAGGTAACCTTAATATTCAGTGGCATATTTCGGTAAGGGGAGGGAGGAGGCGGCGGCGGAGTGTAGGGGGCGGCAAAATTTGCGACAAAGTTTATATCTTAGATTTTTAAAAAATGATTTTCTGTGCTCAACAAATTTTAAAGTACAGAGCCAAATAAAAGGAAATACAATAAATAATTGTGAAGGTAGAGGTAAAGGTCAGCCAGTAACATGACATAGGACGCACAGACGGGCAGCAAAGATATAGCTCTACTCATTCTTAATATCGGCGCTAGGCGGGTGGTCCAAACCACACCCAGGCCGCCTTAACCCGGGGAAAGATCACTAGTGCCCATTTTGAGGGAAGACTGGACGGGCCCCAGGGCCGTTGTGGAAGGGTTTGGAGAAGAGAAAACCCCTTTCCCCGACAGGGATTCGAACCCCTGCATGTCCAGCCCGTAGCGAGTCGCTATACCGACTGAGCTACCGCGGCCGCCAATCATAACTGTGACTTCTTTAACTCATAAATCGTGTCAAGTGCGGGCATTGCGAGCACTCACTTCGGGCGCCAGACAACGTACCTACTGCACTGATAGTATTTATCGCAAATGTAATGTACTTCTATCCTTTCATGCTTGTATAATGCCCAACTGCATCTCACATGCGTGGGTAAATAAGTTTTAAATTGTTTATATCTGTAACACTGTCCACACCGTGTAAGTGCTTATATGCAATGATAGTATTGATACCAACTGTACACAAATGGTAAAATCCAATACTCAATCACCTTTATACAAACCCCAACATGTTTCGATGCCTTAATGCATCATCTTCAGGGGGCACTACATTTAAAAACACTTAAAACGCACTTAAAACAATTAAAACACACTTAAAACAATTAAAACACACTTAAATACTTAAACGCACTTAAACACACTTAAAACAATTAAAACACACTTAAGACAATTAGAACAAACTTAAAACACTTAAACAAACATCACAGTTTTTAAATTGTCCATTAAACATATTATCGTCACGCACACAAGTTAACGCAGCATGTTGGTTTGTTGATGATCATTTTATGTTGATGACTTACTCATCAACACACAATGATCATCGCAGGTTGCATTAGTCGGTGCAGGCTACAGTGTGCCACAAGGTCACATAAATGTGCTATATTTCTTAAAAGCAGTGTGTTTTTCAAGCATGACATGACATGACATGACATGACATGACATACTTGCTACATCGACGTTATGTTGGGTATTGTCTCTGCAGCCTATCTGTTGCCTGTTTTGTTTCCGATACACCGTAGTTTTAAATGTGACTGTACTGTCGTCTTCATGCGATTGGCTGTTATTACAATGACTGATTGTTTTATGTTCTGTTTTCGTATCTGTAGAAGGCGAAGACTGTCTGCACTTTCCCTCACTTCAACACTTCTTTCTTCATCAGCTTGGCATTAGTCAGTTAGGCAGATTGGTGTCAAATAACCTTAATGCTTAAACAGCAAAACTAAACAGTTAATCGTCTATAACACTTCCCAATTTTATGTATGTTGCTGCAAATTCTCACCTGTTTCCTTACACAAATGTATGCCAAGTGAATTCACTTTTATGCCTGTATTTTGTGTTACGCCTCTTTTAGAATTTTAGAGAAAGTGTGACCCGGTACATGCAAGGCTTATTCTGCTTGCCAGTGATTTAAAACTTCCGCTTAACGTAACTTTGTAGTGCAACAGATTTTTGCATATGTATAATTCATTTAACGTGAAACCTTTAAGAAAACTTTTGAGTTTGAACATGCCCTGAATAACATGTTACGTAAAAAAGGCGAGTCAGTATTTCATTGGCCGTGAATTTTCTTTTATTGATACTAAAATATCTCTCTGTTGGTCTCAGGTGTGACGTAGAGATGGGTAATTAAGCAGCCTGCTTGCTACTGTGTTTATTCTCGAAATATATTACGAACTGCTACAGAATTTAAATGGTTATTTTTGCAGGATTTGGGATTATAAGTGGATCTGCTGCTACGTAAGCCTGCCTGAATTGCCGGTGTTAAGTTAAGTCTTATAAATTGGCTGACGCAGACAAGAACTAAGAGTCGTGACGTGTTTGTACGTGCTGATATTTCATTCGTGTTTACGTTTCACATTATAACATACGCCATATAAATTTCAAATAGCAGTGTTGCGGTGTCTGGAATATGTCACAATTAACGACTGTACATAAACTCAGCTATACGGCATTTTACAAATCGAGGCAAGGAAATAATGACACTCCTACTTCTGAATTGTTTTTAGTCATTCTATTTCTATACACACGTCGTTAAACATCCAGTTTTGATTCTCCAGAAATTACGGAAAAGCAGTTTATTTTACGTTTATACCAGTCGTACGGATTTGCAGACGACAACATCAAATCGTAAATTCGGCGAGAAAAACGTATTTCAGTGAACTTCTTTTGAGATTGTTCAATATCTGTTCCTTTGTTTCTTCATATTAATGTTGGTTCTGTTACTGAACAATAGCATGTCTTAAGAACTGTGTATAAGTTAGACTGAAATGGAGTGCTGAAGAGAACATTTGGCCCCATGAGAGAGGAATTGACAAGATACGGAACGAATTGCACATTGAGGCTCTTTATACTACACTCTTCAACACGTAGAGGGTCAGTTTTTTAAATGTCCACACACATCGCTCACTCTTTATACTACACTCTTCAACACGTAGAGGGTCAGTTTTTTAAATGTCCACACACATCGCTCACTCTTTATACTACACTCTTCAACACGTATATGGTCAGTTTTTTAAATGTCCACACACATCGCTCACTCTTTATACTACACTCTTCAACACGTAGTTGGTCAGTTTTTTAAATGTCCACACACATCGCTCACTCTTTATACTACACTCTTCAACACGTAGATGGTCAGTTTTTTAAATGTCCACACACATCGCTCACTCTTTATACTACACTCTTCAACACGTAGAGGGTCAGTTTTTAAATGTCCACACACATCGCTCACTCTTTATACTACACTCTTTAACACGTAGATGGTCAGTTTTTTTAAATGTCCACACACATCGCTCACTCTTTATACTACACTCTTCAACACGTAGAGGGTCAGTTTTTTAAATGTCCACACACATCGCTCACTCTTTATACTACACTCTTCAACACATAGAGGGTCAGTTGTTTAAATGTCCACACACATCGTTCACTCTTTATACTACACTCTTCAACACGTAGATGGTAAGTTTTTTAAATGTCCACACACATCGCTCACTCTTTATACTACACTCTTCAACACGTAGATGGTCAGTTTTTTAAATGTCCACACACATCGCTCACTCTTTATACTACACTCTTCAACACGCAGATGGTCAGTTTTTTAAATGTCCACACACATCGCTCATTCTTTATACTACACTCTTCAACACGTAGATGGTCAATTTTTTAAATGTCCACACACATCGCTCACTCTTTATACTACACTCTCTCAACACGTAGACGGTCAGTTTTTTAAATGTCCACACACATCGCTCATTCTTTATACTACACTCTTCAACACGTAGAGGGTCAGTTTTATAAATGTCCACACACATCGCTCACTCTTTATACTACACTCTTCAACACGTAGACGGTCAGTTTTTTAAATGTCCACACACATCCCTCACTCTTTAAACTACACTCTTCAACACGTAGACGGTCTTTTTAAATGTCCACACACATCGCTCACTCTTTATACTACACTCTTCAACACGTAGACGGTCCGTTTTTTAAATGTCCACACACATCGCTCACTCTTTATACTACACTCTTCAACACGTAGACGGTCAGTTTTTTAAATGTCCACACACATCCCTCACTCTTTAAACTACACTCTTCAACACGTAGACGGTCTTTTTAAATGTCCACACACATCGCTCACTCTTTATACTACACTCTTCAACACGTAGACGGTCCGTTTTTTAAATGTCCACACACATCGCTCACTCTTTATACTACACTCTTCAACACGTAGAGGTCAGTTTTATAAATGTCCACACACATCGCTCACTCTTTATTCTACACTCTTCAACACGTAGAGGGTCAGTTTTATAAATTTCCACACACATCGCTCACTCTTTATACTACACTCTTCAACACGTAGACGGTCAGTTTTTTAAATGTCCACACACATCCCTCACTCTTTAAACTACACTCTTCAACACGTAGATGGTCAGTTTTATAAATGTCCTCACACATCGCTCTCTCTTTATACTACACTCTTCAACACGTAGATGGTCAGTTTTATAAATGTCCTCACACATCGCTCACTCTTTATACTACACTCTTCAACACGTAGAGGGTCAGTTGTTTAAATGTCCACACACATCGCTCACTCTTTATACTACACTCTTCAACACGTAGAGGGTCAGTTTTATAAATGTCCACACACATCGCTCACTCTTTATTTACACACTCTTCAACACGTAGAGGGTCAGTTTTATAAATTTCCACACACATCGCTCACTTTTATACTACACTCTTCAACACGTAGACGGTCAGTTTTTTAAATGTCCACACACATCCCTCACTCTTTAAACTACACTCTTCAACACGTAGACGGTTTTTTAAATGTCCACACGCATCGCTCACTCTTTATACTACACTCTTCAACACGTAGAGGGTCAGTTGTTTAAATGTCCACACACATCGCTCACTCTTTATACTACACTCTTCAACACGTAGAGGGTCAGTTTTATAAATGTCCTCACACATCGCTCACTCTTTATACTACACTCCTCAACACGTAGACGGTCAGTTTTTTAAATGACCACACACATCGCTCACTCTTTATACTACACTCTTCAACACGTAGAGGGTCAGTTTTATAAATGTCCTCACACATCGCTCACTCTTTATACTACACTCTTCAACACGCAGATGGTCAGTTATTTAAATGTCCACACACATTGCTCACTCTTTATACTACACTCTTCAACACGTAGACGGTCAGTTTTTTTAAATGACGACACACATCGCTCACTCTTTATACTACACTCTTCAACACGTAGAGGGTCAGTTTTATAAATGTCCTCACACATCGCTCACTCTTTATACTACACTCTTCAACACGTAGATGGTCAGTTATTTAAATGTCCACACACATTGCTCACTCTTTATACTACACTCTTCAACACGTAGACGGTCAGTTTTTTAAATGACCACACACATCGCTCACTCTTTATACTACACTCTTGAACACGTAGAGGGTAAGTTTTATAAATGTCCTCACACATCGCTCACTCTTTATTCTTCACTCTTCAACACGTAGACGGTCTTTTTAAATGTCCACACACATCGCTCACTCTTTATACTACACTCTTCAACACGTAGAGGGTCAGTTTTATAAATGTCCACACACATCGCTCACTCTTTATTCTTCACTCTTCAACACGTAGACGGTCTTTTTAAATGTCCACACACATCGCTCACTCTTTATACTACACTCTTCAACACGTAGCGGGTCAGTTTTTTAAATGTCCACACACATCGTTCACTCTTTATACTTCACTCTTCAACACGTAGACGGTCAGTTTTATAAATGTCCACACACATCGCTCACTCTCTGTTCTTCACTCTTCAACACGTAGACGGTCTTTTTAAATGTCCACACACATCGCTCACTCTTTATACTACACTCTTCAACACGTAGCGGGTCAGTTTTTTAAATGTCCACACACATCGTTCACTCTTTATACTTCACTCTTCAACACGTAGACGGTCAGTTTTTTAAATGTCCACACACATCGCTCACTCTTTATACTACACCTCTTCAACACGTAGAGGGTCAGTTTTATAAATGTCCACACACATCGCTCACTCTATATACTTCACTCTTCAACACGTAGACGGTCTTTTTAAATGTCCACACACATCCCTCACTCTTTATACTACACTCTTCAACACGTAGAAGGTCAGTTTTATAAATGTCCACACACATCGCTCACTCTATATACTTCACTCTTCAACACGTAGACGGTCTTTTTAAATGTCCACACACATCCCTCACTCTTTATACTACACTCTTCAACACGTAGAGGGTCAGTTTTATAAATGTCCACACACATCGCTCACTCTTTATACTTCACTCTTCAACACGTGGACGGTCAGTTTTTTAAATGTCCACACACATCGCTCACTCTTTATACTACACTCTTCAACACGTAGAGGGTCAGTTTTATAAATGTCCACACACATCGCTCACTCTATATACTTCACTCTTCAACACGTAGACGGTCTTTTTAAATGTCCATACACATCCCTCACTCTTTATACTACACTCTTCAACACGTAGAGGGTCAGTTTTATAAATGTCCACACACATCGCTCACTCTATATACTTCACTCTTCAACACGTAGACGGTCTTTTTAAATGTCCACACACATCCCTCACTCTTTATACTACACTCTTCAACACGTAGAGGGTCAGTTTTATAAATGTCCACACACATCGCTCACTCTATATACTTCACTCTTCAACACGTAGACGGTCTTTTTAAATGTCCACACACATCCCTCACTCTTTATACTACACTCTTCAACACGTAGAGGGTCAGTTTTATAAATGTCCACACACATCGCTCACTCTTTATACTTCACTCTTCAACACGTAGACGGTCAGTTTTTTAAATGTCCACACACATCGCTCACTCTTTATACTACACTCTTCAACACGTAGAGGGGTCAGTTTTATAAATGTCCACACATATCGCTCACTCTTTATACTTCACTCTTCAACACGTAGACGGTCAGTTTTTTAAATGTCCACACACATCGCTCACCACTTAGGCCGTTTCACGTGACAAGCAGCACAGCGTTCACCGATACTGCGATTTGCCGTGAGTGGGCGTCCACACGTTTGGCGCAACGTATTGCATTTAACATTAGGTGTTCATTCACAACGTTTAAAGCAGGCGATGTAAATAATTTCCTTTGTCTCGCATTCATCTAACAAACATGTTGTTTATTGCACACAGAAATTCTGCTGGTGAAATTAAAAATTATTTTTTTTCAGGGCATTTTCAGTGCGATGACTATTGGCATGTAATTTAACTTTTAACTTGTCACACAAGTTGAACAAGTTGAACAAGTGCACCCCTCAGACGTGGCGAAAGAGGCCACAATCCTCTGCTTGTCACTGTGTAGCCGAAAACGCTATAAACAACATAGAGAATTTCAATAAATATCGTTCCGTCTTAGCACAAATGGTGTCAGAATGTATATAATATTTCGGCGAAAATGTATGGTTTCAGAACAAAATTGTCCCAATATCATACTAGATTTTTTACTTTTGAGGTGTATTAAAGGATAAAGTTTACAGTAAAGATCCTCGCGCCTAAGAAGAAGTGAAAAAAATTGATTAAGAATGATTTCTTGTTCTAGGATGATTTGATTTTAAATGAAATGTCGTGTTATGTTACGATAGTGTGAATTTCTGTTAAACAATATAATGTTCTATTATAATGTGATTTTTAGTTAAATTTATATTGTGCTACGATGGTACTATTTGTAATGAAATGAGAGGTTTAGCGTGCTGTTAGTAATGGATACATTTAGAAGTGTACAGAATTGCTTGCTGCATAAGCTACTGACGGCGTCTGTAAATATACCAAAATAAATAAATATATAAAATATTTAGGTCTAATTAGCACTTTTTAAAACATGACAAAGTCTGCTACAGATCTATCTAAAAAGCCACAGGAGACATTAAATAAGATATGCTCAGGGAAGCCCCAAAACGTCGGTGTCTTGCATGTAACATTCTCATAGACCGTGTTCTGTTGTCGCTTCCCATAAAGCGAATGTTTCTGCTTTGTCTCTGTTGTACAAATTAGACTTTAGTTCCCGTTTCTGGTCACATTTATAACATTAAAAATTCCAGTAATTCCATTGACATGGTATCGAACCAGACAGTTCAAATGGAACAGCAATGAGACGAAATGGAATGCTGGGTGCTGTTCTGTGTTGCATTCACAGCCATAGATCTGTGAGAGTGACAGTGACAGCGACCAAGATTAAAACATAGCCATATATCTGTCACACACAACTGCGTCGTTCTCTCTTGTAGCCTATGCCTTGTCTTCGATTAAACTCTTAAAAGTTATTACCGTCGTGAGAAGAGTCCTCCGCTGGCCTTGTGTCATATGAATCCTTTTCGTATACTGATTAACGTTTTTCTTTAGGAAATATCAAGAAAGTCTGTATTTTACCCACACAGTGTGTTACTGTCTTCCGTATGATTGTCACAATAAACAGCATTAACCCTTTATAATGACGTAATGATCACAGGTCACAGAAGACGTAAGCAGCTACTGGATGACCTTAAGGAAAAGAGAAGATACTGGAAATTGAAAGAGGAAGCACTAGATCGCACTCAATGGAGAACTCGCTTTGGAAGAGGCTATGGACCTGTCGTAAGACAGACTACAGAATGAATGAATGATCACAAGCTCTGTTTGCAGTGAGGTAGTCACTGAAGTTTCATGTGTTGTTCTTCTATATAACCGTGAAATTGGCAGCCCTTATAAAGTATATAAAAGTCACAATACGTAGTCTGTCTTCCAGTACGGTGGCTAAGTCACTAACTCTCCAGACTTGTATTCTAACGGTGTAAATATTAGCCAAGTCAACGACAAATTTGACTGAGAATTCGATGGGTTTCTCAGTCCGTATGGCGAATGTCGGGATACTGTCTTAAAACAGGACACGTTTGTTTCCAATACCGTTTGAGTTAAAGCGAACATCCTCACATGTCTTTGGACGCTAAATAACCGAAATAGTAGATATAACGTCAGTAAATGATACAGATCCACGTTACTGCGTAAGTGGACGTATTGTTATACCACCATATCTCCTTTATGAACTGGTTTGCGCTACTAAAGATAATATTTACTAACAGACTCTTGACCCGTGAGGATCAGACCGATACATTGTCCCGAAATGTCGGTAAACGATTACCATACGACGCCCTGTAATACCCCAGAAGACCGCAGATTTCATCTTTAAATCATCTCTTACAATCGTAGGCACTTTTAGCCGATCGGAAGCTGTGAAAGAAACAATTGTAGGATATTTTTAAACCAAATCTTCATCATCCAGAAAGGCTGAAGAAGGATTCTGATGCTAGCTAGTCTTTCATGAAACTGAAAATCCAATTGTTATCCGTTAATTTAATGGATAAATTGCCGCAATAAGCCAGCGACCACGTAGGATCAATACGAATTAATTATGCGTGTTTGATATTACCTTGTTTCTCACCGCTTCGAAAGCCGTGTACACACCGAAGCGAGTGCGTGTTACAAGTTAGTGTTACGTTGCGGCGGTCTTCACCTTTGACGTTGGCATCCTGTTGTGTCATAGACTGTGTATTAGCAAACATTACGTGTACACCGCCGAACACAACTGTCATTAGTAGACAAGTCTTGTTCGCTTTAAATCTAACGGCGTATTTTTCGACTTATTCAGTCATCATCAAGGCTCTCTATTAAAATATGAACACGTAAAATTATTTGTATTGAGATTACCATGTGTCAGGTTACTGGCAATGAGGTATTGATTCCGTACAATATTTTTTAAAATATTGATGTTATGTTTGTTCCTTGTTTTGGCCTTATAAATCCTTTTGTCTGTATTGAGTTGCATAGAGTTTATCCCTTCAAAACTTTAACAACATTTTTAACTGGATATCACTCGATGGTTTTTAAAAATGTGGTATCTTACCTTGGTTGATTGATTGTGGGACGACTAAAGTGTGTTATTTAATTATAAATATCCAATTATATAGATGATATTTATTTTAATATTCACTGAAATAAAATTACCACTAGTGAATAAATATTCGCGTATTATGGCTGTTATAAGAATCTTTAAATAATTTATTGCTTACTTACGTATAATTGCATATTGTATGTATTGATCTTCCTTTGTGGAATACTGCTTTATTATCACTTCAGATAGATTTTTCTGTAATTAAATGAAGTGCATTGAATATTATTATGTAATTGTCACCTGTTACTTTATTTATGTACTTACAAATTTACACCACAATTCCACGTAAACACACTTTTATCATTGTGAAGGTACTGATGTTTTTGGACGTAAGCGATGTTTACTCCACTAGCATGTGACGACTGATGCCGTCTGTACACGTGTACGGACGACTGATGCCGTCCGTATACGTGTACGTCGTCACATGCTGTACTGCCACATCGCAACTGTGCCTTTGTCATTAATTTGAGTGCATATTTTTTGTGATTTCTGTATTTGTAATACTTCTCGACGGCGTTCATGTAATTTCCTAATTACGTAGACCATAATACTTTCGATTGGTCCTATAGCTTGTCCTATTTTAATAAATGTTGGGCAAATTTTAAATTATTATTGATGTTCCTGGAAGACAATAAATGTTCTTTAAACCCGGTTTCAAATTGTTTCCTGTTTGACTAATACGACGACATGGCGTAACATCGCAGAAGACGTGAATCTTAAAGGTGCAGACAGTTGATGGAAGGCATCATGTTAGGAGGCCTCTTGTAGTAGTGGGAGCGCGTGCAATTGGTTGTATGAAGCGATGTTAGAGACATTGCTTGTGAAATGTTTAGTGTGAAATTGGTACGTTGCAGTGCTGAGCTGTGCTGTTAGTGGAGGTTGCATTTGACTTCCTGTTACGACGGCGTTGTTGTTATGTAAAATTAAGTAAAATTCTACTAACTAAACAGACTATAATTCGTTTGACTGTCTCTAAAAGTCTGCTAGCAAGGCTGTGGATTTTAGAACAGTAGAACCAAAATATTTTTTTTGGAATGAAATAACTACAATGCTCATAGCTCGCAGAAGACGAAATTTATAAAACAAATACATTTTCGGGAGTATTTGTTTCTTAATTTTCCAATATAGCAACCATCCTTCAATTGCATATATGATATGGCCTCAGCTGCGAGGATTTTGCTTGATGAACGGTTTTTCTGTAATGTTATATATTAGTATTTGCTGGATAATTTAAGCCCAGGATATACATATTAGAAAGCAGGGATGCTATCTAACCAAACGTGACATTAAGTTTTTAATTGGAAAAGTTTTCAGGGCAAAATAACTTGGCAACATGAATATATCTTCGAGTTTAAAATTCTATATTTCCATATACTTCTTCATGGGATCAGACACTTCAGTGATGGTGTATGTTAAACAGTTTAAGGATTGCTGATTGTTCGGGGAAATCCATTACCAAGTTTTGATCAGACGGTATGACTTATCTTACACAGTTCATATTGTGCTGAAATTGTACCTGAGTCATTAAGTAAAAATGATCAATACACGTTACTGAAATTGCTGGATGTTGCGGAACTTCACTGTTGTCACTTAGTGGAAGTTAGGACATGGCGATGTATTGTTGCAGACATTCAGTCAATTTGGACATGGCGATGTATTGGTGCAGGCATTCAGTCAATTTGGACATGGCGATGTATTGTTGCAGGCATTCAGTCAATTTGGACATGGCGATGTATTGTTGCAGGCATTCAGTCAATTTGGACATGGCGATGTATTGTTGCAGGCATTCAGTCAATTTGGACATGGCGATGTATTGTTGCAGGCATTCAGTCAATTTGGACATAGCGATGTATTGTTGCAGGCATTCAGTCAATTTGGACATGACGATGTATTGTTGCAGGCATTCAGGCAATTTGGACATGGCGATGTATTGTTGCAGGCATTCAGTCAATTTGGACATGACGATGTACTGTTGCAGGCATTCAGTCAATTTGGACATGGCGATGTATTGTTGCAGACATTCAGTTAATTTGGACATGGCGATGTATTGTTGCAGGCATTCAGTCAATTTGGACATGGCGATGTATTGTTGCAGGCATTCAGGCAATTTGGACATGGCGATGTATTGTTGCAGGCATTCAGTCAATTTGGACATTGGCGATGTAGTTGTTTGGCAGGCATTCAGTCAACAGCACAAGACTTTCTTCTTCTGCATATCTATCTACTTGTTTCCTTGTGTGCCCATGAACTACTTGCAGTTTAGTGATGTTCTAAGTTTAATGAAGCTTTATACGTGGCTGCAATGATGAATGCTTATCTAATTCTCTCCAATAATTTCACATTTATGTATGTGAATTATTTTTAGGTAGGCAAAATCAAGGGGCTGTCGAGTCATTGAAAAAAAATATCGAGGTTTTGAGAAATACAACATTTTGCATGTTATATAAAGACAACCAAGACGAGAAATGACAGAGAAAGAAGAGATGGCGAAAGGTGATATGTAGGCAGAACATGTTGTGTTCATTTACATGATCTACAGAATTAAAAAATTGTTCACACTCTGTCATTCTTGTCACATGAAGATGGTAGAGATCAGCTAATTGTGTGTACGCGCAGTGCTGCTTGTCCTAGCTACAGTCAGCTATGCTGATTGGCAATTGGTGTGTGGTTCTACAGCTTTGCCGGTACGCTGTGAGCCTGTTACATGCCTCACCGTAAAACAATACTGTACCATGTACACTCCACCTGTTTACAAAGTGCTGGCTACCAGTGTTGTGGAAATTAACAGGCACTGTGTAATAAGGTGTTCCAGAAATTTGTGTTTGCAGAAAAGAAAATCACTGTTCATGTGGTCCACTCGTAGCATATGCTCCCATCATTAAAATTTCTATCAGTGTGTGAGGTACTGGATGCTCCCAGACATTCATTCCACCATTCTAATCCACTCAGTGTCACTACACCTGTCTCACATTACTAAATGGAAGGTTACCGATTTCGATTCCTGGGAGATAATTTTTCTTCTGTCATGCTAGTGAATGCAAATAAGCAGTTAACTTTGGAAGGTCAGCATATGACATGCCTATGCAGGCGCAGAGGAGACCCATTCGCAACCTCGGCGCTAGAAGGGGGCGGGTGGTGAGTACAACACTCTCCGACCACTTTACCCCCGGGAAATAGACCCGGTACCCTTTGTACAGTACGCTGGGTGGGCCTCGCTGTCAGTCTGGACGGGTGCGGAAAATCTCTCCCCCAACGAGATTCGATCACCGGACCTTCCAGCGCGTAGCGAGTCGCTATACCGACTGAGCTATCCCGGCCACCTGTACTAGAAGTAAAAGCAATCCCATTACAGGCCTAGACAGGCCCTTAGGGTTCCAGGAGGTTGAGGCTCCTAGATTTCTAGACAATCGGCACATGAAGGTGGTAAGGTTGTCAGCCTTACGCACCGGCCGCCTTTACCCCCCAGGAAATACTCCTGGTACTCATTTCTGTTAGAGGCTGAGTCGACCCCAGGGCCATAGTGCGACCGAAACGATTATGTCAATGAAAAATTCCACTGAAACCATCGGGAATCGATCTACTAGAAGTACCAGGCTCAAATGTCGTTTAACTTATCGGGTGTCTTGACTAAGGCCACAGGCGGCTCGTTCCAGATCCTTTATAATCATTTTCCGACTTCACTCGACATTATATATACGTTAAGTTGAATTTGCGCCATTAAGTGAATGAACATTAGTCATTAAACGTACTTTGTGGTGTACGGGCAAAAGAAGGCCGCAGTATGTGTGTTGCAGTGTTTAAGTTATGTGAACCGATTGTATCTGCTTGGTCCTTGCACATGTGTTTGTTGCTTTCCTCTGTAGGCCCGTATTGCAGAGTGCTGTGTGGTTCAGATTACTGGCAGCCAACGCTTTCTTAGGCGGCGGCTTTATTAATGTAATGTGGTGCTGTCCTTGCTGCATGCTTAAACGGGTCACAGTATATCTTGATTAAAACATCATTCCATTCCTTAAGTGTATCACTTTATGTCTGTCAACATTTTTGGGGCTTATTGTTGGAGGAATAACGAAATGTCGTGTTTCGCATTTAACACATACTGCGTGACAAATTCGCCATGGCGCCTCGGCATTTCATTTCGATGCGTGTTTATTTCTGCGTCTTTTACGCTACAAATCATTAAATTTAAGAAAGCGTGGGAATCATTTATTTGTTTATTTAGATTATCTTATTATCGTTATCAGAAACGACGTAACTGATTCAGAGTAAACATTTAACCCTTTAAATACTACAGTTAACCTGTTGTATTTAAAAATTCAGTCCGTACCCCGCAGTAAACACACTCCGTCTCAGTTATACAAACCAGTCAGTTAATGCTGTATAGGGAAATAATCGCTGTTTGTTCTGAGATCCACACAAAACACATAAATACAGTCCGTACCGCGCAGTAAACACACTACGTCTCAGTTATACAAACCAGTCAGTTAATGCTGTACAGTGAAATAATCGCTGTTTGTTCTGAGATCCACACAAAACACATAAATACAGTCCGTACCGCGCAGTAAACACACTCCGTCTCAGTTATACAAACCAGTCAGTTAATGCTGTATAGGGAAATAATCGCTGTTTGTTCTGAGATCCACACAAAACACATAAATACAGTCCGTACCGCGCAGTAAACACACTCCGTCTCAGTTATACAAACCAGTCGGTTAATGCTGTATAGGAAATAATCGCTGTTTGTTCTGAGATCCACACAAAACACATAAATACAGTCCGTACCGCGCAGTAAACACACTCCGTCTCAGTTATACAAACCAGTCAGTTAATGCTGTATAGGGAAATAATAGCTGTTTGTTCTGAGATCCACACAAAACACATAAATACACTGTGTGGGCAGAATGAAGTTCTTAAAATGAGCGCGCATCGGGAACAGTATCCATTTGTGTGTATGGCCCTATTCTTAATTTAAGAAATTACTGAATTGGTGCAGTTGAAAACTTTGAAGTCCGTCAGTTACTATAACTGTGCTCCGCCGCGTTTAACACTTAAAACTGTGCACTTACTGACACAAATATTCATGTGTTCTGTGTGATTCTCATAAGAAACAGCGGTTGTTACACTATATAGCATACACAGACTGGTCTTGCTAAAGGATGTGTCCTCTGTGAGGTACGTTAGGTAGTATGTAACTTACACTTGGTTTTGAGTATTAACACTGTAAGTGGGCGAAGTCTGGAAATCTACAAGCACAGCGATCCTCTTTCGAGTATCAGAGAGCATTGGCCAGGAAAGTACTGTCACATTGTTCCTTTTTTATTCTTCAGGGGAATACATCTTATATTAGATTCGGCATGTCTGCCAAGGATAGATACGTACTGGCTTTGTGGGGCTACGGAACACTGAGCTTTATTGCCGATTCATAAATTCCAAAACGCGGAAAATCCAATAGCGACTTCACAGACGTGAGAGGTAATAGTGGTAATTCGGAAATAGACTGCAACGGTGGAAGTATTTGTATTAACAACTTAGGCCATACAAATTTTTCTCCAAATTCCATTTGATCTTGAAACAATGCACTTCGTTACTGAAATATTCTTTGTACTTATGTGTAGGGGGTGGGCGGTGGCGCAGTTGGTTGAGGCACTGCGCTACTAGCGGGTTCGATTCCCGATGCGGTCATTGGAATTTTACATTGACATAATCCTTCCGGCCGCTCTATGGTCCTGGGGTCGACTCAGCCTCTAACAGAAATGAGTACCAGGAGTATTTCCTGGGGGGTAAAGGCGGCCGGTGTGTAGGGCTGACAACCTTACCACCTTCATGTGCCGATTGTCTAGAAATCTGGGAGCCTCAACCTCCTGGAACACTAAGGGCCTGTACAGGGATTGCTTTACCTTTGCTTTACTTATCTGTTAGTCAGTGCTTGCTGTCGCCGTTCGTTGCAATGGGATCATGATTTTCATTTTTAAGCCATTGAAGCGGAATGCGTTTTTTCGGATTCCGTGTCTTGTTCATCGACCTACGTATTTGGGAAGTAGTTTGGTGATTTACGTCTCAGGTAGTTGAGTAGAACAGGACATTGTGAGATTGCGTCATGAACGCTGTGAAGAGCAAGTGCTGTATTTGTGTGTAATATTGTAAAAGGCGAGGGCATTATTGCAAAGACATTTCCGCCGACGTGCCGTGAGCGGCTTACCCTGTATTTAAATATCGTTCTTATTTGATAACCTTGGTTGCGGTGAGGGTCAAGCAAATTTGCAAGAAATGTTCCTTGTCGTGTTAAGAGTAGCAGAATTTGGAAAAATTTCCTATCCGTGCTTAAGTAATTCTGGAAATCACGTGGCTTGTTGGTTTATGGTTCTGTCAATAAATTCGCAGGTACAAAATTCCTGTCAACTAGCCATCTCTTGGACCACTTTCTTTTCGGTTTCCTCTTCTATTTAAACACACTGCCAAAGAACGCCCAAGTGATTCCAGTACAAATTTAAACAAATCGGAGACATAATTCCACAAATTCTTGACAGTCTCACTATTATGACGACTGATATACAATGCGCTGCTACTTTTGAAACGCCGTCGTTTCACAGACTGTATCACAAGTAGTATCAGCGCTCCACTGCAACTAATACAAGTTTCATGAAACCTTATCGCGATACGCCGTGTCGCAACTTGTGTATAGCTACTTGTGTTGGGGCCTTTAGAAATCCCATATGACCTCCTCTTGGTAAGGCTTGAAACAACGTTCTAGGTTCGCAACCGCTCCAAAGTTTTCCACTGAAATTTCAAGACTGAACCAAAGAATATTAACAGTGGATATTTCAGTACAGAACAATTACAGTTTGAGCGCAAATATCGTGGCCTGTCCAGACGATAGATGCACAGGCTCCACTGGTGGCAGCTTAAAATAACATTATTTGAGATGGAAGCCCTGCCTTTACAAAGGTTGTTAGCATTCAGATAATATTAAAACGGAAGAACTTGCATCTCTTTCTTTATAGTATGTTATGCGTAAAACTTTTCTGCTAAACATTATTTGCTGTCTCCAGGTTTGTCCAGCGTTCGACACGTTTTGTGGTTTCGTCAGAATAACATAGTATCTGTTGACTCTTCAGCCATTCTTATTCTGTTTTTTCCTAAGACTGCATTTACTTCAGACGGGTCGTCATCAGTGCTGACTGTTCGATTGTCTCTGACACGGTAATCAGTGTACTTATTTACCTAACACGTTGTAGTCGACGGCTGCCCAGAAAGCGCCTCATTGCTAACACGGTAATCAGTGTACTTATTTACCTAACACGTTGTAGTCGACGGCTGCCCAGAAAGCGCCTCATTGCTAACACGGTAATCAGTGTACTTATTTACCTAACACGTTTTAGTCGACGGCTGCCCAGAAGGCGCCTCATTGCTAACACGGTAACCAGTGTACTTATTTACCTAACACGTTGTAGTCGACGGTTGCCCAGAAAGCGCCTCATTGCTAACACGGTAATCAGTGTACTTATTTACCTAACACGTTGTAGTCGACGGCTGCCCAGAAGGCGCCTCATTGCTAACACTGTTAACGTCCCCCTACGAAGTTCACCAGTCTTCACGCCATCTGTCAACAAATGGCAGAAAAGGATTCTTGATCTTTGGCTCATTTTTTCAACTAAGCAGCGATATTATCGTGCCGCAATATTGTTGCGTAACAAAGCAGGTAATAGTGAAAGTCAAGGCAGTGAAAATTAGAGAAAGTTCATTTTATTTATAACGACCATCTTTTGTATTTCTGCCAATACCGCTCGTGTGGCATCTGAAATTTATTTTATTTTTATTCCCTCGCGTAAGTTATAAAGAGAATATAAAGAAGTACATTTGTCTCAGTGCCAAGTCATAAAAATTTGTAAGCGAGGCACTGAAGTCAAACTTCACACATTCTTAACCGCGAAAGTAGATAAAAGTGCGGCATTAGTTTCCCCGGCAACATATCCCCAAGCATCAATTGGACAGCAGACAAGGCGAAGCCTGCATCCACGTAGCGGCAAAGGAGGAGGTTCTTGCCCCTGCCGGTAACCGAACTGCGGTCGTTCATCCCACAGACAGTAGCTGAAGTGACTGCGTTGCTCTGACACATGTCATGTGTGACTGAGAGTGCGCTATGTTACTCTGACACATGTCATGTGTGACTGAGAGTGCGCTATGTTACTCTGACACATGTCATGTGTGACTGAGAGTGCGCTATGTTACTCTGACACATGTCATGTGTGACTGAGAGTGCGCTATGTTGCTCTGACACATGTCATGTGTTACTGAGAGTGCGCTATGTTACTCTGACGTATGTCATGTGTGACTGAGATTGCGCTATGTTGCTCTGACACATGTCATGTGTGACTGAGAGTGCGCTGTGTTACTCTGACACATGTCATGTGTGACTGAGAGTGCGCAATGTTACTCTGACACATGTCATGTCTGAATGAGAGTGCGCTATGTTCATGCGTACAGACAGTAATTGGCACTGTATGTAGCGCCAGGTTTAACATGAAAGTTCTGCTTTTTTGCAGGTAATGTACCCCACTTATGTGTTTTGTGTGATTCTTAAAATCAACTGCGATATTTTTCTTATGCATCAGTGACACGCTGGTCTTTCTGATGGATGTATATTGCGTTTTATGTAGGGTGAGATATGAATCTTGAGATTAATTTCAGTCTTCGAAAATTTCGTCTCACGCTGACAGAAACAGTATATTTGCACAGGGATATATGTAGTATATATATATATATATATATATATATATATATATACAGGGCATACATAAAAGAATGGTGCGGTTTCAAAAGTGAATAAAAAAATTTATGTCTCACATTACACGGGCACAACATACACCGTTAGCGGCGGCAACTGTCCACGTTTCTCATGCGCTACCAGCAGTTCGCTTCTCATGCTTACTGCGTGGCCGCGAGGCCAGTTTAGGGGAAATGCGCTGGATCGGACGTGCTGCTGCAAATGGAGACAAGAACCTTCTCCCTTGGCCACCCCGTTCGCCAGATCTTACACCGTGCGATTTCTTTCTTTGGGGGTTCGTTAAAGACAGCGTTTATGTACCACCATTGCCCACGTCCATCCATGAAATTCGTGATCGGATAACGCATGCACTGCAGGCCATTACAGCGGACATGCTACACCGGGTCTGGGATGAGTTTGATTACCGTGTGGATGTGTGTCGTGTGACCCAGGGTGCACACATTTAAGGATTATAATTACCAAATGAGAAACTTGGACAGTTGCCGCCGCTGACGGTGTATGTTGTGCCCGTGTAAGGTGAGAAATACATTTTTTATTCACTTTTGATACTGCACCATTCTTTTGTGTATGCCCTGTATATATATATATACAGTCGAACTCGGTTATAACGTCAAGAAAGGGACTGAATATTTTGTGCCGTTATAAACGAGTGTTGTTGTAACCGACTAGTATAATGTCATGGTTAACAATGAGGAATTAATTGGTACCACAGAATATCTGACGCTATAGACGAGGTGTCGCTTAAACTGATGTCGTTATAACCGGATTCGACTGTATATCCTTTTCCTTTGTACTGCATGGTAAAGTCGTCTTGAATAATGCCACCGTAACAAAACGCGATAGGATTGTCTGTTTGAGGATCCTACTTCAGCAATCCTACAGCCACTCTCGGTTGCGTAAAATTCTCTGCTTTGCAGATTACCAGCAGCAAATTCTTGACGTGCGTCCGTGCTGTCGGAATGGATCAACGTGCGACACACACCAATTGCTTGTCAATCGCTTTATGTTGGTCCAGGGCTTTGCCTAACCTGATTGCCTCCTGCCACAGTAGTTGTGTAGTTAAACACTACAGTTATCCCCTGCCGGATTACAATAAACTAAAGCCATCGCTCTTCTGGGATGTTACGCGACATGCACTAAAATACCTCGAAAGCGCAGCATGTGCCAACAGAAGTTTAGGTCAGTAATGTAACTAAATTCAACTCATTTTTCAACTTAATGTTCTGCTTCTTAAGGAGAACCAGCAGGAAATTTTAATGACACATGTCGCCATAAAGCCTGATAGAAATTTACCATCATTTTGAACGAATTCTCACCATACACTTCCACCCACAAAATGAGAATCTCAGATCTCACTCAGTAAGATATTCAGCGACATTTATTTCAGTTACTGTGAAGTCCATGTGCTGACAAACTTATAGTACTTTCTAAGTACTATAGAGAGATTGATCTTTTTGCCTTACTTAGGTTAGCAAGTTCCAAAAACAGAAGAAAGACTGCACGGAACTGCAGTATGCGGTATGCCTGATTGGTACTGAAGTGTCCAACTTCGCCGAGAAATTAAAAATGTTCCTCCAGATAGCAGCACCGCTTAATGCGTATTGTTACTGTAGTAACTAAATACCTCACTATAAATATCTGTGGTTAGATGTTTTGAAGAAGAAGGCAATGTTTCTTTCTAAATTTCGCTATATATATCTCCCAAATGCGACGTCATCATATTCCGATGGAAAGCAATTTGAGAGATAAGTTATGAAGGACGCCATTAACGTCCATTTTCAGCATCTGACGTTTTTGCCATTTGAAATTTCGCTTTTTATACAACGTTGAACATTTCTACACATTGATTAATATATCCTAATTTCTGTGTGCCTGTGTACAGAGCGTCCATTTGAAAGTGGAAATCGACCTGTGAGCAGGTTTATCAGGCAGTATTTGATTCACCTTCGGTAGTTCATCACAGCGCCTTCGGTTAAAATGCTCCGTTTGAAGACTTAGTCACACGGTCCAGTTCTTAACCTGCGCAACACAGACATAAATATTTTGTGTTTGTTTGTGAATATGAAGTGCATGGCAATACAGGGAGTTTTACTTGTGATATAGATTATTGTTGTTATTTGTGAATATATGGTACAGTGTAATAGAGAAGGGCCATTAATGTGGAAACCTACATATGCAATAAATTTTACGAGAAGTGTCATGGAAAATTTAGAAGCCGGTTTCCCGTGTTTCGTTGTATTCGAAATCAACAATGCATCGAGTGTGGATAGTTGTCGACAAACACATAGAAACGACATTAAACACGACTTTTTGTTTCAGGAAAAAACGTAACACTGGAGTGAGTTCAGAAACATTTCCACGAAAATCCTTTTGGCGGTTGTCCCAGGAAACCGGTAGAAGTCATAAGTACAGGCAGCAACAAAATTGTTTCGTATGAAATGTAGAAATTTGCAGTTTTGCAGAACCTCCAGATGGCAAACTGTACTGCGAAAGTACGGTTTTGAAACTGGTTGTGTTAAGGTATGTATGTAGTGGTGAAGTCCGTCTTTACTAACTCTTTTACAAGTTTTACTTAAATGGCCAGAATAACACGCGAGACACCGTTACGTTACGTTACTTTACGTTAAAGTTGGAGTATAATATGCTGTCAATGGAACAAATGTAATCAGATTTTTTTTTTCGGAAAAAATAAGTTCAAAACGGTACATTGGACACATTCTGTCACCACCTTTTTAAATTTAAGTGATGAACGGTAATGTGGATTCTACCAGCAGGCCAGCGCGTCCATCCATAGAGCCAGTAATTGAGTGATCGTCTTACGTAACATGTGGCGGCCGAAAAATTAGTCGTCCTTTATGCCCTCATCTGACGTCGCGTGACTCTGATGTGTGGGGATGTTTCAAAGACAGCGCATATAAGAACAATCCACACAGAGAACGAAATGAAAGGACTCATCAGTCTCAGTATCGGCAGTTTAGAAACGAGAACTCCGAACATTTTATGACGAGTATTCTGAGACCCGAAGGAGGTTATTGCCAGCACCTGCTTTGTTATACATTAAGTTATATTGTGTAATACAGGTTGCTAATTTAGATTATATGAATGGGTATCAATAATATGAAATCCTCCCTGCTTTCAGTGATGAAAATATCATAAATTGGCACGACTGCTTCAAAATAATTTGTCTGTATTTCTAATGTCACGTAGGCCTGTACAACGTACAGCGAGGTAGCCATCTACAGGCGATTCGTTTTCATTAATTTTCATGTTTTTGTTTGTAATTTTGATATGAATGTCAGAAATTTTGATTGAAACATAAGACCCTCAGAATCTTACAGCATTATTTCGGTAAATGGCCTTCTCACATGTCATCGTTATGATGATGAATGCAGTAAGGCTTTAAGTCTTAGAAACACTGTCTTTGAAGCCGAAGGTTTTCTTGGTCACTCCATCTTTTTCTAGGTCTTACCATATCCCGCTTTCCCCGAGGTGGGTACTGAAAATTAGTGCATTCTTTTCGGATGGTCTCTCCAGTTGTCACGATACACTTTCTTACCTCCTGATGTACTGTCAACTTTTATCTACTGACAATGTCAGCGTTCCCTTTCTGCCCAGTACTGTCAGTTCCAATACTGGACTTAAAAGTCTTATTTGCGCAATTTCCAGCTTTAGGGCGTCTTTCTTCTTCCAGTTCATGTCTCACTGCTATAATACAAAGCTGCTCCAGTTCTGTTAGTGATGTAGCTAAGTTGGAGGGAAATTCTGGTTTCGAACAGAGGTGTCACTGTATCATCTTTATAAATAGGTAAAGCAATCCCATTACAGGCCAATACAGGCCTTTAGGGCTCCAGGAGGTTGAGGCTGCCATAATTCCTAGACAATCGGCACAATTAAGTTGGCAAGGTTGTACGACCTAAGCATCTGCCGCCTTTACCCCCCCTGCCCCACACAGGAGATATACCTGGTACGCATTTCTGCTAGAGGCTGAGTCGACCCGAGGGCCATAGTGCGGCCGGAAGGATTAAGCGAATAAAAAATTCCAATTACCCCATCGGGAATCGAACCCGCGACCTCTTTATACAGACAACTTTATGTTATTCGTTTCCATATATCCTTGCATCTCATATTACTGTTCTGTCGCACACATAGGCTATTTTACACGTAAACTGAGTATACGCTGTGACGAACACAATGGTGTTTTAATTGCCGCAATGCCAGACAGACAACTTACATTTTTATTTTATGCGTAGGCTAGAAAACAAATGTTATTGCTCTTGAAGTGGCGTGTTTATGTGTGACCACTTGTGTCATCTGCGGGTGACAGCCGCTGTCGTGCTGTCCTATTGCTACAAAGCCAGAGAGCTGACAAATTCGTACTGACAATGTATTTTTAGCTCCGAATCCATCAGCACTAAATACAAGTATTGGGATGCGCGGTGTTAAAGTATCTCACTGACCTGTGTTAAGATGTGTGGGACAGAAAGCAGTAGAAACCTTTACAAGGCATGCAGATGTGCTTGTCAATCCGTGGGTCGCGGACTGGCAGCTTTCTGTGGATTTTATGCGTTTTATGAAGTGACAGAGTGGGTTCATAAATGGATAATGACACCTACCTGTCCGCTATCCTGTTTTAATATTTACTCTGCAGAACTATCAGAATCAACGGATTTTTCTGAATTTTGGCATTGTGGATTTGAACCAATTTCCGAGCTAATCAAATTTCGATCAGTATCAGTCTAAAACACGCGATGGCTCATTTGCTTGAGGCACTGTACTACAAGCTGGAAGGTCGCGGGTTCGATTCCCCATGGTGTCACTGGAATTTTTCATTGACATAATCCTTCCGATCGCACTATGGCCGTGGGGTCGACTCAGCCTCTAACAGAAATGAGTACCAGGAATATTTCCTGGGGGGTAAAGGCGGCTGGTGCGTAGGGCTGACAACCTTACGACCTTCATGTGCTGATTGTCTTGAAATATGGGAGCCTCAACCTCCTGTAAACATCAGGGCCTGTACAGGGATTGCTTTACCTTTGCTTTTTTATCAGTCTAAAACAATACTAATCGACATAAAGCTCACATAACCCGCAGGTTTATCAAAAGTGTAACGAAAATACTGTCTAATGAAATGTTCTCGTGTCACTAGCTACGCCGAGGACATCCTGTCCCACGCTCGGTATAGCGACTAGGACAAGGGCTCGTCGATCCGGGGGCGATTTCCGGCAGGGGCACGACGTCTTGACCGGCCCCGGAACCTACCCACCCTCCTTTTCAACGGGTGCCAAGTTTCTTTCCCAGGGGTAAAGCGGTTGTGGCGAGAAACCACTCACCGCCATCTAGTGCAGAGCTTATGAATAAGTGGCGCTAGATCTCTTCTCCCCCTATATGCCTTCATGATGTACCAAGGACAACTTTACCTTTTTACCTGTTCCATTTCTGATGATGGAGGCTGAATATAGATGCCATCGATCCATTGAGAAATTTTCATTGTTTTATCAAACCTTTTCAGAGAACGGAAAGTTGCTTTGTAACTAAAAGAACAGTGTGTCTTAGGAGTCAGTTGCTTTGTAACTGAAAGAACAGTGTGTCTTAGGAGTCAGTTGCTTTGTAACTGAAAGAACAGTGTGTCTTAGGAGTCAGTTAACCGGTTGGTAAAGTATACGTGTAAAATATTGTCAATTTGACAACATTTAAAACAGTATCACAGCCTTGTGGGTTATACACTGAACATGAACGATCTTATTTTAAACGATTTTTGTACATTAAGTAGGTAATAAACAAATTTACAGAGTGTTTTAATGTAGATTTTACCAGCCGGTGCAAAATTGATTTTCGGGAAACCTTGCGTAGATGTAGAAATGATTTAGAAGTCTTACTGAAATTCTTATTGGATTCACATTTGTCGTATTATAGCATAAGGTATGGGAAAATTACTGCGTCGTTTCTCGCAGTGATGTATTAAATGCAGGATTATTTTAATTTTTTGACTGTCTCCATCTGTTAACCTTTAAAGTACGAATGTTAGATATATCTAACGCAGCCTGCCATCCCCAGTGGCCGAATGTTAGATATATCTAACGCTGTGCACGCGTGACGTTTTTCAGCTCTGACAGTGTTTGCTTTAGCAGGAAACCCAAACAAACCCATTGAGGGCCCCACCAGCAGGTCTGGAATTCGTCATGAGCATGATGTCATTTATGGCGGTCCGGGTTTCGGATATTATTTATGACCGAACTTGACCTTTGGTTATCAGCTAAGGAGGTGGCAGGCGAAATACAGTAGACCGTTGTATGAGGTTGAAACGTAGAAGCTGGACCAGGAAGGGCTCAAGTTTAGTCTTCTGGCAGCTTTCGTTGCAGTGTGGTGTATCTGATATTGTTTTGCATTGGCGGACTGGCATATATTGTGACAGTGGCGGATTGGTTATGTACTTCAATCCATAATTTTTTGTAACATTTATTGACAAAGCTTCAGGTGGCATTTTTCACAGTCGTGTTTGAGGTTACTTTATCGGCGCCGAACTGATAAATATTGCATAACTTCAGTGGCGGATTGTAAGGAAGTACTCCTTACTGGTTGTTATCTCTGTTTGTTCTTCAGTGTTTACTGACACAGTTTCATCTGCATTACTTTCCCAGTGACCCAATCATTATTTGATAGACAAACTTTATATCAGTGGTGAATTGTCAATAACTTTCATCTATTCGGTTTATTTGGGACCCCTTGAAATGGAACCTCAGATGCGAGCTAGATATTCAAAACCACTCGAGCCAGACGAAATAGAGGAAGTACTGATGGATGAGGAATCTGATGAGGAATTGGAAGAGACAGACGAACTTATGGAATCTCGTGTGCAGTCCTCATCCTCAGAAGACGAAGATAGTACTAGGGAAACCGAAGTTACGTTTCGGGCTAGAAGAGCCGGGGATTCGTCAAATGTCTTTGATTTCACTGGACCTCCAAATGGCGTCAGCCGATCAGCTGCCTCAGATATAAATGCAGAATCCTCTCCCTTTTCAATCTTCATTCTCTTCTTCAGGCAGATTTTTCAAATTACACTAGATGACACGAATCGGTACTTTCATCAGTATATGGCATCCAAAGACACAGCAAGCACTTCAGCACAGCCACCTGATATTACGATCGAAGAAATATAGATACGTGTGATGTTTACATTCTCACGAACATACACGCTCCTCCCGTTGAAGGCAATTTCTCTGACGAATCTGGCCGTGCTATCAAACCTACTGTAGTAGAAGACTACATTGGTCTGTGCATAGTGAACTGCTTCGAGAAGTGGCATACGCGTGTGAACCTGAGTCGCTAGACACAGAGAGCAGCGTTCAATGTTGTGGCGTGAGTCGACACATATCGTTGTACAGATGGAGCAGAATACATTTGCCGGTGCAAATAAGGGTTGTATATTTCTGTGAACGTAACATCACACATTCCTACGGTGTAAAGCAAGGGGTAAGTACAATAAAAATCCCCAGAAGTGACATAAAATATATTACACTAAATAAATTTTGAATTTATCAGAAAGTTCCGCGAGTACTTTTTATTGCTAAAAATTGACACTTCGTCCATAAATGTAGAAATTTACTCTCTTTCAAACAGTTTTTATTTCATCATTTTATGTTATATAGAGCGGAAAATATATCTGTTTTTGTGGAGGTCTGCAATTTTAAGATTTAAATGCCCGAAAAAGTCCGGCCAGCAGGAGACTAGGGGCTTTTAAAAGTCCGTACGTTAAAGGTTAATACAGCTATAACAAGACTTTTCGGAAAATTAATAATTTTGTCTTTAATTTATAGGATGGAGACGTATGTGCACAGTTGGTTTCGACACAAAGAGCTATGTTAGGTCTCTAGGACAATGATTTTCAAAAGATGCTACGTGTACCACTGGTGGCACGCGGACGGTCGCCTGATGATACGTCAAGAAATTTAAGAATTACTTTTCAATTAAAATTTATAAACCTTAATTGCACTACTAAATTGTTATAAATGTGTTAAAATGTAGAGAAAAACATTTATACAGTGTCCACCAAGATACTATTTCATCGTTCGAATATAAATACAGACTCTCCTCTGTCGTCTAATCACGCTAAATTAGAAAAGTAGCAACTGCAAAATCTAAGGTTTCCATATCGGTTGGCGGGTTTGAGGATTTCAAACCTGCCAACCAGCGAAATATCCCGGAAGACCAGTATCCTGAAAGTAGGCATTAATATATGCAGTACCTACTGTTACGTGTACATGTTTTGTTATTGTGACAGTGTTTTGTATTGTGACAGTGGTACGTGTACATGTTTTGTATTGTGACACTGGTACGTGTACGTTTTGTATTGTGACAGTGGTACGTGTACATGTTTTATTGAGACAGTGGTACGTGTACTTGTTTTGTATTGTGACAGTGGTACGTGTACATGATTTGTATTGTGACAGTAGTGCGTGTACATGTTTTGTATTGTGACAGTGGTACGTGTACATGTTTTGTATTGTGACAGTGGCACGTGTACATGTTTTATTGTGACAGTGGTACGTGTACATGTTTTATCGTGACAGTGGTACGTGTACATGTTTTATTGTGACAGTGGTACGTGTACATGTTTTATTGTGACAGTGGTACGTGTACATGTTTTGTATTGTGACACTGGTACGTATACATGTTTTCTATTGTGACAGTGCTACGTGTACATGTTTTATTGTGACAGTGGTACGTGTACATGTTTTGTATTGTGACAGTGGTAGGTGTACATGTTTTGTATTGTGACAGTGCTACGTGTACATGTTTTATTGTGACAGTGGTACGTGTACATGTTTTGTATTGTGACAGTGGTAGGTGTACATGTTTTGTACACTGACAGTGATACATGTAGTACACTTTTATGTTGTGACAGTGGTACGCGAGAAAACAAGTTTGAAATCATTGCTCTTATCCCTCCATCTTTCATCTGAGGATGGCCACATATCCAGAGTTCTTAACTTTATTTGTACCCCCTCCCCAGTGGCGCAACAGCCCCTAGTGGGCCAGGGCCTCCTCATTATCGAGGCTTCACGATCACACTCAGACACACCACACTCGGTAGGACTCCTCTAGACGAGTGGTCAGCCCGTCGCAGAGACCACTACCTGACAGCACACAACACTCACAAGAGACAGACATCCATGCCCTAGGCAGGATTCGAACCCGCAATCCCAGCAAGCGAACGGCCGGAGCCCCACACCTTAGACCGCGCGGCCACTGGGATCGGCATTACGCGGTTTTATGACCATCAAGTATGTATGTTCTGACTCACATTCTGTACGTGCTCCGCGGCAGCCATTATGTTGACCGTGTGCTTTGTGACGCTCCTCTTTCCTTCCAGGTAATTTCCGAGACAGTGCTTTAAATTAGGCTTCCTGCCACAGGCCTTGCAATTCATTATTCACTGTCCTCTAATTACTTGACGCCATGCAGCCTTGAGTTAACGACAACGGCTTTTAACTACAAATGAATTGAAAATGAAAAATTGATCTACAGTATGGTTTCTATGTAATTTAGGATATGGGTTCGGAATGTGACGTACCTTAGACAAAACAACTACCGTGCTGCATAACGACACTTGTCTTATTTCTGCCACTCTGCTCCCCACACAGTTTGTTATGGAACGAATTTATGGAAGGGAAAATGTCATAATGTCCTTAAGAACGTAGGAGACAGAATTATCGTCACTCCATCTAGTTTAATTTCGTACTGCTCATGTTCGATTTCCTTTCGCCTTTTATTCTGCTTCCCTTTTTCAGTTTTACTTTTGACTGATCTCAATTGATGACCCTAGCGTGCCTAAAGTATACGAGTTCTGGGCTACGGTGTTTTCACTTGTGTAAGAAATCCAATGACTGTTGCGACTGTTATCAGTGTAAGGCTGAACGAGGTAAACAGGAAGGCAGAACACCTGTCAGCAGTAACACATGTCCGCCACACCTGCAGAAGTGTATCACTTTGCGAAATCTGAGGTTTTCGCAGCTGTGTAGCTGAGAATTACGTTCTTGAGGGACATGAAAACGCGTCACTGGTTAATCGGGTTTCCGAAGTTTCGACGCACCGTAGTGGCTTCGAAACGTCGGAAACCGATTACTCAGTGATGCAGTATTATATTTATGTATCAGTCCTGTATCAATTTTATTTCGCTTTGGGTTTTATCGATAACATGGGACTGAGACTAAATATGACGTTATAAGTACGATAAGTATGAAGTATGCTAACGTCTTGTAGATGTGTTTGTGTGCGTACATGTGGCGTGTCTGTCGATTTGTCATTTATTTAACGATTCTGTCAGTAGCTTAATTTATATGTGTATGGCGTTAAATTTGGTGCTGTTACTAAATAGTGAATTGGAAAGAATGTAGAAGGAAGCGATCGTGTCCTGTATTTAATGACTATCAAGGCACATTTTTTGTGCTGAAGGGCCCCGCACACATGCTACGGACGCACCGCAGCCTTAAGGCTTATTGTGCAACCATGTGATAAAGATTTTTTTTTCGTTTTTCCTTGTAATGGAGCACCGGTGGAATGAAATTGACAGGGAAAAACCGAAGTACTTGGGGAAAAACTTGTCCCAGTGCCACTTTGTCCACCACAAATCCCACATTGACTGTCCAGGGATCGAACCCGGGCCTCCGCGGTCAATCCGGGCACTTTCCTGAAGGGACTTGGTAAAGGCATCACTCACTATTCTCGGTATTCGCACCGAAATTTGAAGCACCAACATTACCTTTTCTGTCTCGGCATTTGGTGTGTACCTGTATCTCGTCACTCTTTTGGGGGTTTCTCTGATACAGAATAAACGTAATGTGAAAATAATTCTCTTACGGCGTTATTCTTGAGCCACTGCGCAAAATTGAAGAATTTTTACACAGTGACAGAAATACCGGGCGAAAGACGATATTTCTAAACGTATAAAGCTATGAAGTAGACGAAAAGAAGGAAAGGGTAATATAAATATGTGCGTGTGCGTTTGCGTTTGAGCGGGCGCGCGTGTGTGTATGCGCGCGCGAGTGTGTCTCATTTGAGCTTCTAATTTATTGTGATTAAATTCAGGAATCTGATCGTGTTTCACAAAACAGCCTACACAGCATTAGTCATCATGTTCGAAGTTAGTCTTGTGTATAGAACGGCACAGTGAAAACTCTTCCGAGCCATGCTGGAAACTGCAGTAATCAGATGCCAATAAATCAAGTGTCATAAATATATTTGCCTGGCCTGTTTCACTTTAATGCTAAAAATACCGAATTGTGGGAAGATCTGCTGTACAAATGTCTATTGTTTTGAAAGGAGTAGTATATTTCGACAAGTTGAAGATCGCTTCAACAAACGTTTGATGTTCTCTTCGCGTCTTTTGAAATGCTGAATACGTCTCCTGTACTCAATGTATCTTTCGTTGGATGATTACAAATATGCGATATCAAAGGTACTCGACCAACTGAATACTGATTTTGTATGCGGAGGTGAATAGATGAAAGGTCTCCTGAATAGAAACACAATCCATAACCTTTTTCTCAAAATTCCTTTAGGCTATCTGTATGGAAATCTTATCAAGAACGCCCAGTGTTGTTTCTGTGAGAGTCATGAAATTTTAGAATCTTCCAAAGCGCAGGAACATAGTCCTGCTAAATGCATTCCTGGCACCTGAATGAACAAAGAGGCTGAGCAGACAACGTACTGAAAAGCTTAATTTTTACTTGTATGTTAACTTAAATGGAAGGAACGTTGCTTGAGAACATGACAGTCGTTAAAATTTTTCCACAACTTCACCGCCTGTTATGGAACCACATATTGCATTATTATGTGCATAAAACCAGACACTGGACATTTCCTGAGCCAGATGAATCTAACCCACATCCTCACAACCTACTTTAGGAACTACTGTATTATTGTCCTTTCCTGCACATCAATTTGTATCAAGTATGTCCACTTCAATTTGTTTATAAAGCTTTATTACAAAATGTTTCCTCTTTTTTCCGGAGAGAGGCCCCGCAGCAGATGTTACGGACGCACCGCAGCCTTAAGGCTTATTGTGCAACCCTGTGATGAAGATGAAAGATGATCAGTTATTTTTTTATTTTTCCGAGTAATGGAGCACAGTTGTACATTGAACTTGGAACGGCCATTATTTTATAGAATTTCAGTTCTGTTGCTCTCTGTGTCTTTCATTGAAGGTTTGCTGTAGAGGTTTCGCACGTTTCTTGAAATATACTAAGCTTGGCATGGACATCACCTGTACAGCATAGACGATTTACTCTTGCAATTTAAGTTGCGAATTTGTTCAATTGTTTTAGTGTGATCATAACTTAAACGCACGGATATGGTTTTGACCACAAAAAGCCATAACGTCCATTTGAGATGTAAAAAATTAAATTTAAGGCGCGGTAATTAAATTTTAATTAATAAAAAAGGAACCACAGAATTGCTGCACGTGGTGAGCAGTTTAAAGCCAATGTTATTAATTTAGACACGTGTAATTTTTGTCAGATTTAAGTGTAACTTTTTTCTCGTTTTCTCAGAACTAAATGAATGAACTGTTTTTAATTTTTCGGAATTAGTCTATCAATTCTCTCACTCTGTAGTGTGTGAATCTCCTTGGTCTTGTGGGCAAAATCATGGAAAGGGAAGTAATTTCACCTCTCAGCACTACGTCTGTTTCAGGCACAAATATTCGACATTTTTCATTTGATATGGTACGCAACTAAATTTATCGTTGGCTGTTATTGCTCTGCCATTCTGCTCTCTTAAACTGGTACGCCATGTTTTTTGTTCCCTTTATTATTCGCACTGTCCTGTAACATACGTTGCTGTATTTCGAACTGCGCTCATATCTGTCTAACTGTCCATCTGCCAGACAAGTTCCAAATTTTTAAACCAATGTACAGTTCCAAGTACTTGTTTTGGCTATTGTTAGGAACATTTGAAGTTATTCCTTTAGAGCATGATTTTCTCATTCATAAGTAATGTTATTTGTTAGATTCATTTACCAATATGAGTGTCATATATATATATATATATATATATATATATAATTTTTCAATTCTGTTCGATAATGTCGAATACTTATTTTTGGAGATAAAACTGAAAGTACGTATTAATGTTAATATTATTCATTCCGTACATTTTAACTTTAAATATATACGTATTAATGTGTTACATAATGACACATTTTATACACATTTTTAATGATAAGAAGAAAAATAAAAACATAAGCCTTTTTTTATTTCTTCCATTATTATTATTAATGTTACTATAACACGGTTTATTAATAAAATTGCCAGTTACGGCAACAATTTCCAACGGAATGGAAACAAACTGCACCCTGCATCTTTTTAAATAAAGACTATAATGTCTCTGTTAGTAACTACAGACCGATCTCTGTTTTAAGTAAGATTTTTCAAAACTTTTAATCTGTCGTACATGATCATATGTCACTTTAGTTTAAATATAATATGAATTCCTAGCAACGTGATTTCATATAATTCAAATCCTGAAAAACAATCCGGCAAGCTGTCAGGACTTCTTTGATCCCTTGGCTATTTCACACCGTCAGGTTGAGCCTATCCACGTGTATCTCAGTAGTGCGCTCCGCCTTGCTCAACATTCCGTTATACTCCAGAAACTTTGCGCCTCAGGACTTTCAGATGGTTATGCGAACTTTTTTCACAGCCGTCTAACCAATTGGAAACTTCCGTACGTATTTTAGGCATTTTTCGTCACTTCTCCGCGTTCTTTCGATTATCCTACAAGGACTTGTCCTAGGGCTCGATTTTAAATAGAATCATTAACGATCACTAGTGCAGTTAAATACTCTGGATACGTAATATTCGCTGATATCAAAATGTGTTGTTGTGTACTCATTTAATGATTTTTTTTGCGCTCAGTGGCAATGTGAAAAAGGTTGGTGCTCTGGTAACTTAGTGAAATAGATCGGCAGTAGAACAAGGGTTTCGCTTTTACCAGGGAAACAAATATTACATTTATAAAGTATGCGATTCTTGTATAAATCCTACAGATACAAAGGCCCAAAATAGTAACCGATTTGATACTGCGTCTCCACTAGCATGTAGAGCAGCTTACATTTTTCCCAGTCCTTACAAATGTTGCGCTTTTATCAAACATTATTACCGTTAATGGCTTATTGCTCTCCTGTCACTAGCACTTACACTTGCACTTAAACATGCCTCAGTAATTCGTAATTCTCTTACGTCGCCTGACGCCAAAACCTGGAATGTATCCAACTGACGTTTTGGCCCGTGTTGTAATAGTTTTTTTGGGCGCGTTCGCAAAATTGTGAAATGTAACTATTAGCTTTGCTGTGTCTGTCAGCCTGTCCTTCCGTCCGCATGGAACAACTCGACTTCCACTAAACGGATTTTCATGAAAATTGGCATTTGTATATTTTTCGAAAATCTGTCGAGAAAATTCAAGTTTTGTTAAAATATAACAAGAATAACGGATACTTTACATGAAGACATACGTACATTTATAATATCTCTCTGAATCCTTCTTATGCTTCAGACAAATGTTGTAGAAACGATCAAAACACATTTTATTTTCAATGCCATTTTTTCCGTCAATTATGCCATTAATGAGGTAATGTGGAAAAATATGGTAGAGCCGGACAGGCCACAGATGACAATATAATACGGCGCATGCGCTTTGCTTGCTGGACAACTAAACCTACCGCCACACAGTCACAATGTGTAGCACTTCTTGCCTTTCCACGGCAACAATGATTACGAGAACGCGCCTCCATGTTACGTTAGTACGTACATTGACTCTCTTGTTTCTCATGACTAAACCAGTTGTGACGAGTCGTTTAAGTATCTGAAGTTGCACACTCTTTGTGGTAGAAAGCATAAACTTGAAGCAATATTTCTTTTTATCCAGGTCTGAAATATTCTTCCACCCTTTTGGAAATTACTGGTCTTCGAGGTCTTACTCTTAAACTTTTCTGTCATCCGCAAAAAGTGTCCTTCGGCTGAATACGTTTAGGCTGCTGACGTGATGTGTATAGAAATCGGCGTTCTTACGGAAGTGTCCTTCGGCTGAATACGTTTCGGCTGCTGACGTGATGTGTATAAACCTCGGCGTTCTTACGGAAGTGTCCTTTGGCTGAATACGTTTCGGCTGCTGACGTGATGTGTATAAACCTCGGCGTTCTTACGGAAGTGTCCTTCGGTTGAATACGTTTCGGCTGCTGACGTGATGTGTATAAACCTCGGCGTTCTTACGGAAGTGTCCTTCGGCTGAATACGTTTCGGCTGCTGACGTGATGTGTATAAACCTCGGCGTTCTTACGGAAGTGTCCTTCGGCTGAATACGTTTCGGCTGCTGGCGTGATGTGTATAGACCTCGGCGTTCTTACGGTAGTGCACGTTACTACTTTTGTCGAAATTTACTCTACTCTGCGTGTCTCAAATACTTTGGTGAGAGTCAAAGGAAATATGCCAATACGAAATTTGAGGTTCTGTTAGCGGTGTTGCTGAAGTTTCAAGTCTAATGTAATGTTACACTGCGTCGACTCTTACAGTGCTGTCGAAGTGACGTAGCTATTTACCTGCTGACAGAGCTTAGCATCCCAGTAGACTTGAATCTTCGGAACACCACATTTATTTATGTTATGTGGGGAAGAAGTGAATTTATTTAAACGAAAAATTAAAATTGTTTCAGCTGTTAGGTACTTATTTGGACTTTAGTGTGTGAGTCTGTAACTGTTCGCTTCAGCTTCCAGAGTTCCGAATTGTAGCTGGGAATCGAAAAAATGCTTTCATTGTATAACTTCAAAAAGTTCATTATTCAGTCTCCGTCCTCCACCAGCGACATTTCCAAATTTCTGTCCTGACGCCGGGTCAGAACTTACAGTACCTAAGGACATGCCAGTAAATAAGTTTAGAGAATTTAAATATGTGTGTACTCGTAATTCTACAATGAGAGCAACACATTGCAAAGTATGTTATGGAGAAGGAAGGCAAGTTTAATATTTCTTCGGCCAGGCTGGGCCATCAGCATGGGTAACGTGTAGAATACAGAGTGTAAAATATTAAAGAATGTGCTTGTACTTTCTTATATTTCCAAAATGTACGAGTGTATATAATGTCCCACTATTTCCAGTCTCTAAAATGTTATTTTATTCTGAATGATCTAAAAATGCATAATAGCTCTTGATTTAACAGTTGAGGTTCAATTAAAATAACATTACTTGAAAAGTTAAAATGGTAAATTATGTGATGCTTGTCCATAGTAAGTTCTGTATTGTATGTAATGTCCATACACCATGTCCATACAACGTAATTGTTTCCTCTTTAACTATCAGTAGTTTATCTAGCTGCTAAATATACGCCGGTGTTCTCTCGGAAGGAAATCAAGTCTTCAGTCAAAATAGCATGTAGTTTTCGTGCCTGTCTTTAGGGTATCGTAAAACAATTTGAGAACGTTGGCTCCTAGAAATTTTCGGATGCTGAAAGTTTCCCGATAAATCGGTAAGTTTGCGGAGGAAGTGATAGTGATATGTTTCGACGTAGTTTCCTAGTACTGTCACTGTCACGAAATGACTTAAGAGAGTAGCATGATACAGCTTAACTCTGTTATAACGACCTTGGTTTGTGCTACACCTCGGGTATAGCGTTACGCATTCAGTGGTACCAACTAATTCCCCATAAGGCACGTGTTTCTCTGCAATGCTTAGTACGACATACATAAGTGCATCTACTTCGAATTTAACGACATTACAATCATCGGTTCCCATATAATTTTCCAAGAAGGAGACTATTTTGGGAGAATTCAACCATTTCCTTATCCCTGAGAGGGCAAGGCATCTCTTCTTTCAGGTAGCTACTCGTTCAGTGAACAGGAGACTGGTAACATGACAACATTGCTAGTCATAAAGAAAAGAACGGTTTTGAGCGTCGAAGAAAAAGTTAAATTGATACGAGAAATAGAAACTAAAAAAAAAGGAAGCTGACATGTGTCGGGAGTTTGGTCTCGAAAATTACACGATCCAAAAATTTGGAAAAACAGAACCAAACTTATTAGGGCGTTTGAACGGAACTGATCGAGAATAAAGCGTTTCGAAACCTGAACGAAGTGACGTCGACGAGACGCTGCTTAAGTGGTTTGAGCAACAGAGAAGTGGCAGTGTGCCGGTGAGCGGTCTTCTTCTGATAATAATTTTCGTTCTTCCTAAATTTTAATTTAATGATTTTTTAGTGTCAGCCTTTATGGAAATTTGCATTTATAGAACAGTAATGTTTGTTCTTTCTAAAGTTTAGTTGTAATTTAAACTTCAAACAGATCATAGCATAAACATTTAAGTAATATGTCTACAGGCCTGTATTTTGTCCGGAAATATTTTTCCTTCACTTTTACCACACACCTCGCTTACAGCGACACCCGGTTATAACGACACAATTTATTTGGTACCTTCGATGACATAATAACCGAATTCGACTGTAATCTGCTCTAGTCGTAGACGACAATCTGAAAAAAAACCAAATTCGTCAATTTATAATTACGTTTCTACGGTATCTTTGAGAGTAGGAAATGGAAGGACAAAATACAAAGGAAGTGCTAAAATTATGAGATATTAATGAAAGACTTGAGGAACCAAAGTGATTAAGAAACGGACGTTGGACAATGACGTTACTAACTGGCTGGGTGTGAGTTTATTTCGTTGGCTCTTTAGTTAGTTACGTAACCAGTGACGTATTTACTCCGGTATTGATGCAGCTCTAATTATCCGATGCGTTTTTAATTGTAGTTTACTAAACACGAACTTTTATTGAAGCCTAAATACTGTGGTGCATCTAACCACGCTTCCAGTTGTCTATATCGTGTGTGCATATATATCGGAATGATCACTGAACAGTGAATTTGAAATCGTTTGAAGGGACACAGACATGGCTCAGTTTAATACACTAAGCATTTTTGTGGAAGAGACTGGAAAAACCCATGAATAACCCGCTGTCAGGAGAGAGGGTCTCTGGCCCAAGCCTGGAATCATGAATCGCCAAGATAAGGAGTGCTGACTGGAAGGCTGCGATGTTCTACGTGCGTAGGTGTGAAATTTGGCCTTTCATATTGGGGAACACCGCGTTACAAGCCGGAAGGTCGAAGGTTCGATTCCCGATGATCTAATTGGAATATTTCATTGACATACTCCTTTCGGTTGCACTGTGGCCCTGGGGTCGACTCAGCCTCTAACAGAAATGAGTACTAGGAGTATTTCCTGAGGGGTAAAGACAGCCATTACTTAGGGCTGACAACCTTACCACCTTCATGTGCCGATTGTCTAAAAATCTGGGTACCTCAACCTCCTGGAACCCTCAGGGCCTGTCCAGGCCTGTAATGGGATTGCTTTACCTTCACATTTGGGAAGGAATATTCATTAAGAATGCCTGAGAAGAGGACGCTGAGGACATTTGGATCAGAGTGGGAGGAAGTAACGGGAGGCTGGAGAAAGTTGGATAAGAGTAACTTCATAAATTGTATCAAATGTCGTCGGTGTGATCACATGAATGATGATTACACTGGAGGGACATTCTGCTCGCTTTTGAGAGAAGTTTTAGTAACACCTCAAAGAAAGGGACAACTTTGGAGACCTCGGCTTAAATGGAAGTCTCTTATGATTCCACAGTATATTTATGTATTATTGCACGGTACATGGACTACTTTACCTTTTAATAATTGTTTGTTTGACTTCTAAGGCGACAAATGTAATATTGTATGAATTCAGGGTCATGCATGGTGTTGAAATACGAGTACTGGGTGAAATCTGGAAATAAATTTTCAAAGGTTTGCGCACAATATTAGAATAGATTACAAGATAGCAGGACGGGAGGGTTTGAATTGGATGAACTGGCTGAGACAGAAATTCTTGGTCAGCTGCTTGTCAAAAAGGACGACATTTCATTGGTAATTAAATTTTACTGTTAGTTTTACAAAGTACTGGATTACTGAATGGTATAAATAAAACTTGCAGTGAAAGAAGCAGGTTTCGACCGGATCATAAAAGTGAAAGTACCTGAACCGCAGCGTCAGGTGTAGCGCCGTTAAAAAAAGAGCGTCCTTGTACGAGGGCTGTCCAAAAAGTATCCGATTATATTTTTTCCCGCGGTAAGTAATGGCGAAAGGGTGGGGAAACTGAGCGTAGTGGTAGAAGGGACTTTCATGCGCATGCGTGATTGTTTGCTGCCTCGCAACACCGCCGGATGCGTCTGTCGCTGCCAGATAGCGAAGTGGTGTAACACGTGTTCGTCGCATTCTCGTTTCGCTCAAGATGACAGAATGTTTGGAGCAGCGATACTGCATCAAGTTTTGTCAGAAACTTGGGGATACCCAAGCGGAAACAATCCGCAACATTCAGCAGGCTTTCGGTGATGATGCAATGGGGGTCACTCAAATTCAAGAGTGGTTCAACCGCTTTAAAGATGGCCGCATGTCGGCGGACAGTGACCAGCGTTCCGGGAGACCGTCAACGAGCCGAAATGCTGATGTCATTGACAAAGTGCGGACATTGATCATGGAGGACCGTCGTTTGACCGTCCGGGAAATTTCTGATGAGGTTAGGATCAGCAGAGGTTCCGCAAACACGATTTTAACTGAGGATGTGGGCATGCGAAGAGTGGCGGCAAAATTTGTGCCCAAGCTGCTTTCGCCGGAGCAGCAACAACTCCGCCTTGAGGTCGCGCAGGACATGCTGGAGTGCGCCAACAGGGATCCTGAGTTCCTGAAGAATGTGATCACTGGTGACGAGTCGTGGGTGTACGGATATGACCCGGAAACCAAGGTCCAGTCGTCACAATGGAAGCATCCAACATCCCCGAGGCCCAAAAAAGCACGACACGTTCGGAGCAATGTGAAGGTGATACTGACTGTTTTCTTCGATTACCGGGGTGTTGTGCATCATGAGTACGCACCACTAGGCCAAACTGTTAATAAGGAGTACTACCAAGAAGTCCTCCGTCATCTTCGTGATGCAGTTCGGTGCAAGAGACCGGAGCTGTGGGACGCACGCAACTGGCAGCTGCATCATGACAATGCCCCAGCTCATTCATCACACCTGATCCAGGGTTTCCTGGCTAAGCACGGCATTCCGCAGGTTCGCCAGGCTCCCTACTCTACTGACATGACTCCTTGTGATTTCTGGCTGTTCCCGAGATTGAAGACACCGCTAAAAGGCTCCCGTTTTGACAGCCGCGAGGACATCATACAGAACGCGACGGCGCAGCTGCACACCATTCCAAAACAAGCCTTCCAGAATTTCTTCCAGCGATGGAAGGACCGCTGGGCTAAGTGTGTGGAGTCACAAGGGGCCTACTTTGAAGGGGATTAGGTATTGTAACCACCAAGATACAGAACTTTTTTTTCCCGGCCCAAGGTCGGATACTTTTTGGACAGACCTCGTATGTTGAATAACCATTAAGGTGATATGCTGCTTTGTGTTGTTTGTTTGGTGTATCTGGTCTGAAAATGGAGAGTATAAATTGCCTAGGGGAAAGTGATGAAACGAGAAGAAGGATCTTAAATAATTAGCTGCTTGCACTAAATGAATGCATTTGTCTCGCCTTCTAACCTGTTAGGAACAGTCAGCACTGAGCGCGTACGAATAGTTTCTTTTATTATGGTGGCTATGAAAAATACTGTCTTCCATTATGTGTCTCACTGTAGTGTGGTAGAAATATGCCAGTGTTTCACTGGTAACTAGCACTTGCATCTTCGGGGTACAATAGGAATTTTGTAACCTAAAAAAGGTTTTATAGACTAAATATAATTATGAATTTCCATATATGTCATGCACACATTGCATTATGCCCACATCATCTGAGTCTTCTTGACAGTTACGACCCAAATTAAAAAAATAAATGCATAAATTGTGAAACCAGTGATCGTGCAGTTTTTGTCATCTTTCGCTAGCGTTTTTCGTTTTTGCTTGCAATAATTTCTTTACCGTCTCTTTATGAAACACCTTCAACGCGTATTTGTTTGCAGTGAGACACAAAGCATTATAAAACAACAGATAGAATTATCCTTCGATCATCATATTCACCTGAAACTTATGACCGTGTTTACAAAATACTGTCACTGGTCCATATACTGAATCTGATGAGTCGAGTCTTCACTTTCCCATCTTACGTGTTTAAAATCCATTCTGATAGTACAGGGTTATCTCTTCATTTGTATTTAATGAATTTTTAAAATTGTTCGGAGACTTTGTGGACACCTGTATTTTCACTTTTATGACTAGCTCTTACAGGTGATCGCTTTCCTTCAGGCTTTTCTAATTGTAAGGTTTTAAAACCTCGAGAAAGAGGCAGAAGAAGACAATTCTGCAAATCATTACATCTGAGAGAAACATAAATTATAGAAGTGTATGGTTCAAACATTCTGTTTTTGCCTCATTAGTTTTTGTATAAATAACACAGGCTATGTAATTTATTTAATGTGTGTTTCGTACTTTTGTTTTTCTATTGTGCTTGGAGAGCCTTTTGCTTTCCCACGAGTCTCGTGCATCAGTGTTATGAGCTGAAAAGAATAGTTAATGGCGCAGCGCTGTATGCGAAAGCTGCATGAACCTCAGGCATGCAACCCGTAACTTAAGTGCTTAAGTTCCGCCGTGCGCAATCTCAGCGTATAAAGGTGGAACCCGTTTGCCCTTTGGTTTAAACGTCTGTCGTTGTTTCGTAAGGAAGAGAAGCTTGTGGTGTCATGACGTTTCCAGTGTCCGTCTCTCTGTCTCCCTAATGACTTCTGCACCAGTTTGCATATTTCGACGGAACTAAAAGTGCAACCCATGGAATTGTGGGCTTATTTGCATTCACGTTTGTAATTCTCTGAAATTAGCAACATTAGTGTGACAGCTGTACGTGCAGTGGGGTACTTCGCAGCTTCTGACCTTGTCGTCTCGTCTCTGTGTATTACTTCATAATTAATAGGCTACTTTGAGTCTTTATAACTGACGTCGTTTTGTTAGAGAGTGAATGTAGCCAGAATTTGTGAATAACAGCAACACACAGAACTGAAACTTATGAAGGATTTATAAGACACTAATACCTTTGGAAAGGCCTTATATTTTGCAGTTTCTTAGGCGTAATCGCGTCATAAAAGACTTGTAGCTTTTTGAGTAGCTAGACGAATATTACGTTCCCAAGAAGGAAGGGAAATGGAGGTTTTATATTGACTTATGTTTTATTTAACGACGCTACCAGTGGCTCAGACGGTATGGCTTTGAATGTTCAAGATGATTGGCTATGATAATCAAAAGGAAATGTAACATTAAGTTAGATCTTAGATATGTATGATGGAGGATGGATGATTGTATAGGCTGGCGTTCATTAGCAAGGATTTACTCTGTGATGAATGTGCAGATTCTGGCAGTTTGCAGTACTTGATTGCTAATGAAGGAGTGTAACATGTCACAACACTTGCAGACTTGAGAGTGTATAGTCTGTATTTCAGAGTAAGGAGCCGCCTTGACTTCCTGAACTGTAGTAGCATAATGTCAGGTGAATAGTGCAGTATGAAGCCTCGTAATTTCAGATAAGACCATGAAATGAAAAATTAACAGCACAGCTGTGCTTTATGGACGTCCGAGTTCTGTAAGGTTTTAAAGCATGAAGGTAACACTCACGATGCAGACTGTAAGTTCGAAGTTACTGAAAGTTTAGATAAATGTGTTTTACAAACCCTAATATAAAAGAGATTGAAAATTCGGTTTCCTAAAGGAAATGTACGTGTTAAGGAATTCACATCTCATGTATTAATGCCTAAGCGACATAACATGATATGTACAGGCCGCTGGCTAGCCTCTGCGCATGTGCGAGTGTTACAACAACAACAACAACAACAACAAAAATATAGTTCATTTTTATTTTCTTGGGATTACCTTCCGACTAACCCCGCGATGTCGCAGTTGAAGCCCCTTCGCCATTATGTACTTACACTCTCTACAATGGTTTTTATCTTATTAGACAATTCGTGTTTAACTTCGTCTGAATGTCTATTTAGATCTGTAATCAGAGCTTTATTGGCGATGTAGTGTGATACGGCAGTACTCTGACCTTATTCTTGATTATCCAGTACATCGGCACTACTTCAAATGTCAGGAATGAGGCCATCAAGTTTATTCATACCTAACAGTACCTTCATGAATAGAAAAGTGAGTTTTTTTTACAAATGTCGACCGGAATAATGCCCGTGAGAATGCTTGTGCACTCCTAACGTGTGAGTCGAACGACAAGAAGGATTCGCCTTACACAATTTCGCTATGCAAACTCATTTTAAAGAACACGACCCTTCCACTACGTGGGAGCGTGCTGTATCGTGAATTGGCAATAGCACACACAGTCTTTGCTTGTCCATACAGACAACTGATACAGTTTACTGCGAATCAGAACATAGAATTCAGCACAAAAGAGGTTAAAAAAGAAATATGCGCATAAAGGAAAATGTATGAGGTAGGGAGGCAGAAAACCACCTCCTTTCTGACAAAAAGAATTCTGAAAGCTGGAAGTTTTTCTTCGCGAGAGATAATATTTATGACTCTACACAATGTGAAGAATTCCCCATCTGCATGAATAAGACCATTTCCTCGCAAATTGCATTACGTTCAACGAGCATGGAATATTTAATGGGTTATACTGATGTATGCCTGCAAAGTTGCGGTATGAAGGTTTTCGTTGTTGTTAGACAGGCAAACATTCTGAGAGACAAAATTGTTGTTAGACAAGCGAACATTCTGGGACACAAAATTGTTGGGCTTGTGTCGGTTTATGAACATCAGAGATATTCTGTAGGTTTGTTTCGTGCTGCTTATTTGAAAAACTCAGAGTAAGGCGGTATATTTTAAATACGTCAGAGTAATTTTAGAATATTGCAAAGGAAGGATAAAACGTAATGTATAGAAGAAACCGAATGATTTTGAAGAAATACCGACGAATGACATAATAGCGAAGTTGCTTTGAAACTATTTTCCTCTCAAGAGCATGAATGCCGTGATGTCAGGCTTCCACCGCGGTGTAAATGATATCTGTGCTGTTTTGGAATTTTACGCAGCGTAGAATGGTAGTATCTTATCGACGTTTTGGCACAACCTATGAGTTCCGTTTTCAAGGGTCAAGCAGTCCAAGAAGAATGAAAGACTCATCTTGGACTGCTTGAACCTTGAAGATGGGACCGATTGGTTGTCGCGAAACGTCGATAAGAAACTACCATTCTACGCTGCGTAAAATTCCAAAAGAACGCATATCTCGGCCGTGCCATGGCTCAGGCCGTTAGTCGCCGGCCTCTCACCGTGGAGGCCCGATCCCGGGTCACTCCATGTGAGATTTTTGTTTGACAAAGTGGCACTGGGACAGGTTTTTCCCTGAGTACTTCGGTTTTCCGCTGTCAATTTCAGTCCACCGGTGCTACATTGCAAAGAAAAACGAAAAAAATGTATCTTCATCACAGGGCTGCACAATAAGCCTCAAGGCTGCGGTGCGTCCGTAGCATCTGCTGCGGGGCCCTTCACAAAAAAACGCATATCTCAGCATGCACAACGCTAACTAGAGCAACTAGCGTCAACGCAGTACCTTGTATTAGAAGTGTGTCCTTTTCGAATCAGGGTTTTCAAGACTGATGATTCCCATACTTTCTTGCAGTCTTACCAACTCAGTGTGGTTGAGTGTCATCAAATGTTTTACTGCCGGCCAGTATGAGACCTCGCCTTCAAAATTATTTACCTCCATTCTCATTCGATGATGTAAAACCTATGTAGCAAGAATGGGCGTTGTTAAAGAGGGCACGAGTCAACTAACACCGCGAACGGTACTAAGAGCAGGGTCTACTTGCTACTCATTTGAGTGACATAGGACAGAGTCGCTATACATAACACTACAAAACATTACGCAGCTACTCTTACACACACTACGTGCGTGTTGTGTAGGTCACTACTTTTTCCCCAGTAGTAGAAAAAAAGAGATTTAATTTAAATATTTTGTATTTTTGCTTGCTATTTATTACAATTTTAAGTGGGCAAGTTAAATGTAAAGAGAGGTTATGGTGCACATCTCTAAAATTTTAGTACTGATATTATTTGTTGTGTCGGAAATGTGTGAATCGACATTGGGAGGTTACGGCTGTTTCGGTGTGTTTTTTTTTTCTTTTGTAATTTCTCAAAATATGGCTGCGTGAACATAAGGGATTCTAAAGGTACTGAAAAATTAGTTTGTGATCTGTTGAATTATGACACCTTATAATCTGGTATGTGTTTACTAGCATTTCGTCTCCGAAACATTGGTAAGCATCTCCGAGACTAAATTTCGTAATGTTTAACACCACAGTCTGTACGCGTGTGCGTTACGTATTACCGCAACTTATTTATATCGTGACATTACCTTGCAGAGAAATATGACTGCGAGTTTGATTTGACGTTTCACCGAATGGAAATCACTTAAGCACAATACGGTGGGGACATAATGCAGTTGATTTGTTGATTTTATCAAGTATTCTCCGTTTACTGGCTGATTTATTTTCTTTCTCTGCCTTTGACACAATCTTGATAAGATTTATTGTTCCAATATGCCTCTGTAGGGGGAAAAAATTCATCGTCTATAGCATGTTGTACTCTGAAGCTGGAGTGCTATAACTCTTTGTTTATGAAACTTGTCTACACTTGTTGGCTCTATTAGCATGTGTGAAACTGGCTGTCATCTGTATAATGCAATTCCGCGCCATGTTCAACACATGACAGATAGCTTACTTCACCCACCTCAACGCAGTAAAACCTGTCTTCCTAGCAGGAAAACAGGAGGAGATATATTAATATGCCTTTGTCTGTCTGTCCCTTTGTCCCCGTAAATACCGTTATGGAACTGTTCAATGTGGAGTGTAATTGAGGTGCATCAAATAGTCTGTGACTAAATGTTCCAATTACAATTCCCATGACTTGTTTTAATTCGTTATAACCTGACAAAATAATATATAATCAATCACTACCATCAGACTGTTTGAAGAAGGGCTTCTAAGCTGCTATTTAAACGTGATAATTGAAGTCATTATGGCAATGACCGTGAGTATTATTGACTTCGAGGAGTTGACTGCATGTAGTTTGCTATATACAGTAGAGCGCCGATTATCCGAATTAATTAGGACCCAAGAAGTTCGAGTAATCAGATTGTTCGGATAAGTAAACATGCATGAGAATACCAAATTTGTACCAAATCGGCTCAGTAATATTTCAGTATAGTAAAGAGTAATTGGAAAGTACAGTATATGGTGACTTTTTATTTTACCGGCGGCGATTCGGATGATTGCCGTTCGGATAATCGACGCTCTACTGTATTTCCCGACGCTTAGTCAGAAAGTTATTTTTATTCTATCAAAGAGAAATAAGCATTTAAAAATATGAATTTGAAGATATAACGCTCTATCGCTGGATAGGCGGCTCCCGACGATTTGAGGAACGTAATGCCTTTATTTTCAAGGTTCAAGGGTCGAAGATTAAAGCACGTTTTTTCGAAACGTCGGGAACCGCTCACCCAGTGACACGGCGTCAGAAGATCTGAATCCTCAGAAATAACGCTGTAAAAACCTCAAATCCCTCCACATTGAGGTTAAATTCAGTACTTGATATACACTCAAAAGCAAGACCTGCCTTATTAGTTTTCACTTTTATAAACGTCGGAACAAGTACATATATATATAGACATAAACATTTTTTTCTGTATTTGATGGTTGTATTTTTAATTATTTGAAATACATCTGGTCAAATTCTAAGACATATATTATTATTTGATTCGCTTACAATGTATCTAAGCACACAGTTTAATACAAATCATTCATTTGTAGTAATAAGCAGTTAGTAGAACTTCTGGCTGTCGGCTAGACGACCGGAGTTTGAGTCTCCGCAGAAGCAAATATCTCTGTTATATACACCACGTTCAGTGCCAGCCTAGTCTCTTATTAACCAAGTTGTGGAACTACGTAACCAGTGACGTCCACCAAGTAGCAAGGTTAAGAATACGGGGAGGCCTACCTTCACTCCTCCGCACTTCGTTATGGTTCTGTGCTTTAATACAGGGGAATTCTATATTTCAATGTCTTTTAATAATAATAAAATGTGAGACGCAAAGCTGGCTGACAATAAGCGCGTTGTGTCCGCCTTGGATCTAATATACGTGTTTTTTTTTCCTATGGCTCGACAGCCCTATATGGGCCTGGGCCTCCTCGTTTCGTCGAGGTTTCATGGTCACACACATTTGAGACACACCACAGTCGGTAGGACTCCTCTGGACGAGTGACCAGCCCGACACAGAGACCTCTACGTGACAACACACAACACTCACAAGAGACAGACATCCATGACCCCGGTGTGATTCGAACCCACGATCCTAATAAGCGAGCGACCGCAGACCTACTCCTTAGACCGCATGGCCACTGGGATCGGCCTAATATACGTGTACATGACCTTAATTATGTTATTTCCTACATCTGCAACAGTGGCCGTGCTTTTATTGCCAAACACGAAAAATACTCATAAAGTGCCAAATTCAGTGGCGCTAGATTTCTTTCTATTAACAATGCTAGTTTCCGTGTGGTGCTAGTGAAAAGTAACAAATGAAGATATAAATGAAATAAAGGAGGAAATGAGACAGGAATGAAGGGAAAACGTAGAAGAAGGAAAGAAAAAGGGGGAAGAAGGAGAGATGTTGCAGGTTAGTATAGAAGGTAGGAAGGGTAGAGAGAAGTGTAGAAGGACATAAAGAAAAATAGAGAAAAAATAAACTTGGGAACTGTGAAGGCGGAAAGAGAATAAATGCCGAACCACACCACCACAAAAGGCTGAGGCTGATACCAAGCTTCAGCGGCAATCAGTTGTCTTTTAAAAAAACGAGAACGCCTTCGGAGAACCGATCCACAGCTTGATGTGTTGAATGACTGCAGACAGGACACTCCTCTGCGGTTTCTGCATCCCAAATTACTGCTCCAAATCTTTTAACGTGCAGTAATTTTGGACTGCATAAAAGCAACCTCGGATTCAAGACAGAAAGTTTACAGAGGAATTGACGGAGGAAGCTGCTCGTGACGTTCAGCGTCTTTCAAACTTTACAGACATGGCCTTCCTTGACAGGTTAATGAAGAAGCCACTTATGTTCGCCTTCATCTTGTATCCGCCACACTGTTAGCAGTAACAGGCAGTATATGTAGCTAACATTTCCAGATTTTAAGGTTTCATGGTGGCAGTGATGGGCATTCAGGTCTTATGTGATGCGACGCTATATAAAATGGCAAATATTCACTGACGTTTCGGGGGGGTTTAAGTAACAAGTCTCTCCGCATCGTCGGCAGAATTTTACCAGCCAGTACCTTTTAACATGCCAGAAGATTGAACATTCAGGCAATATATGTTTGCAGTCAAACAATCTTCTCAAGACACATAGGCGTGAATTGATTTTAAAACAAGTTCTTATCGAGATAGCTTGCTATCGAGATAGGACGTAATGTAGACTGGTATAAATTTAACGACGTTTCAGATGAACGTGCTGGCTCCGACATCAGGGGAATGAATAAAATTCGCGCAGCCACACTGTTTCGATATCGATGATGTAGTTTTTCGCGCTCTACTTACTTATGTGCCGTGGTGGTGAAAGCAATAGCTTCCCCTTAAATATCGGCACACTTCTACCAAACTACACGGTGCTATATCACTAGAACAGTAACTTCACAGGCACCGCCGCCATTACCATGCATCTCTTACAACCTCAAGGTCCTTTTGACTTTGTGACCATGAACTGTGTCTTTTTAAGGCGATTTAATGATTGTATAATGTACAGGAGGATAATCGATAGTAGTGACATTGAAAATTTGCAGACAGACTTAAATAGATTAGGGGAATGGGCGGTTGAAAATGAAATGAGGATAAATCCAGGTAAAAGTAAAGCAGTAAGCGTCAATAGAGCTAGGGTGAAAGGTACACTGAGGTATTGTATTGGGGATCAACTAATTCCAGAGGCAAATAGCTTTAAGTATTTAGGAATAATTATACGCAGCGACCTAAGCTGGGCAGATCATGTAAATTATACACTAAGAAAATCATGGAAGGCTCTTCATTTCGTAATGCGTATACTCAAAAGGGCAAATAATAATACGAAACGTTTAGCTTATACGGCACTAGTGAGACCGATACTTGAGTATGGAGCGGTGTGTTGGGACCCATACAGAGAAGGTCAGGTAAGCGCTTTGAATCGCGTGCAAAAGAGAGCGGCAAAATTTGCAAATAATACAAACGAATCGGGTTGGGAAACATTGACACAGCGTAGAGCGATAGCCCGAATATGCGCCCTTTTCAAAGCATACACCGGGGGACGGGCTTGGAAAACGATAGGGGATAGACTGCTAAAACCATGCTACCTAGGTAGGGACGATCATAGTCGGAAAATTAGGACTAGGAAACAAAGAACAGATGTAGGTAAATATTCCTTTGTAAATAGGACCATAAAAAGCTGGAACCAATTACCTCCAAGCGTACTAGCGACTTTCCCCTGTAAATTAAGCACTTTTAGAAAAAGGGTCAAGAAAGTAATTACAAGCTAAGGATTTTTAAGTGGAGATTAAATAAAAATAAGGGATGTGAATTGAAGGGTGTGAAGTGATGTGAAGTGAAGTGCTTTGGTTTCGAAGTGAAGTGAAGTGAATTAAGTTCTTGGGGATATAATTATCATGTACTTTGGTCTGACTTTATACTGAGGATATTCTAACGCACTGAAATTAACTAATGTGTGGGTGTTTTTTGTAATGTGCGTGTGTTTTTTTTTTCTTGTATTGTGTATAGGTGTTTTTGTAAGGTGTGGATGTTTTTGTAAGGTGTGGATGTTTTTGTAAGGTGTGAATGCTTTTGTAAGGTGTGGATGCTTTGTAAGGTGTGGATGTTTTGTAATGTGTGTATGGTGTTCTAATATGTGTACTTGTATTTACTGTATGTATTTTTTTTGTATGTGTATGGGTTTTTTGTAAGGTGTGGATGTATTTGTAAGGTATGGTGTTCTAATATGTGTACTTGTATTTACTGTATGTATTTTGTTTTGTATGTGTATGGGTGTTTTTGTAAGGAGTGGATGCTTTTGTAAGGTGTGGATGTTTTTGAAATGTGTGTACGGTGTTCTAATGTGTGTACTTGCATTTACTGTATGTATTTTTTTTTGTATGTTTATGGGTGTTTTTGTAAGGTGTGGATGCTTTGTAAGGTGTGGATGTTTTTGTAATGTGTGTATGGTGTTCTAATGTGTGTACTTGTATTTACTGTATGTATTTTTTTTTTGTATGTGTATGGGTGTTTTTGTAAGGTGTGGATGTTTTTGTAAGGTATGGATGTTTTTGTAAGGTATGGATGCTTTGGCAAGGAGTGGATGCTTTTTTAAGGTGTGGATGTTTTTGTAATGTGTGTACGATGTTCTAATGTATGTACTTGTATTTACTGTATGTATTTTGTTTTGTATGTGTATGGGTGTTTTTGTAAGGAGTGGATGCTTTTGTAAGGTGTGGATGTTTTTGAAATGTGTGTACGGTGTTCTAATGTGTGTACTTGCATTTACTGTATGTATTTTTTTTGTATGTTTATGGGTGTTTTTGTAAGGTGTGGATGCTTTGTAAGGTGTGGATGTTTTTGTAATGTGTGTATGGTGTTCTAATGTGTGTACTTGTATTTACTGTATGTATTTTGTTTTGTATGTGTATGGGTGTTTTTGTAAGGAGTGGATGCTTTTGTAAGGTGTGGATGTTTTTGAAATGTGTGTACGGTGTTCTAATGTGTGTACTTGCATTTACTGTATGTATTTTTTTTTGTATGTTTATGGGTGTTTTTGTAAGGTGTGGATGCTTTGTAAGGTGTGGATGTTTTTGTAATGTGTGTATGGTGTTCTAATGTGTGTACTTGTATTTACTGTATGTATTTTTTTTTGTATGTGTATGGGTGTTTTTGTAAGGTGTGGATGTTTTTGTAAGGTATGGATGCTTTGGCAAGGAGTGGATGCTTTTTTAAGGTGTGGATGTTTTTGTAATGTGTGTACGATGTTCTAATGTATGTACTTGTATTTACTGTATGTATTTTGTTTTGTAATTGTGTATAGTTTGTTTTTGTATTGTTATTTTTATGTATATTATATGTCCATTTGTATTGTGTGTACTAGTGTAAGGACTACTGCCACCGGGTGAAAACATTTGTATTGTGTGTACTAGTGTGAAGGACTACTGCCACCGGGTGAAAACATTTGTATTGTGTGTACTAGTGTAAGGACTACTGCCACCGGGTGAAAACATTTGTATTGTGTGTACTAGTGTAAGGACTACTGCCACCGGGTGAAAACATTTGTATTGTGTGTACTAGTGTAAGGACTACTGCCACCGGGTGAAAACATTTGTATTGTGTGTACTAGTGTAAGGACTACTGCCACCGGGTGAAAACATTTGTATTGTGTGTACTAGTGTAAGGACTACTGCCACCGGGTGAAAACATTTGTATTGTGTGTACTAGTGTAAGGACTACTGCCACCGGGTGAAAACATTTGTATTGTGTGTACTAGTGTAAGGACTACTGCCACCGGGTGAAAACATTTGTATTGTGTGTACTAGTGTAAGGACTACTGCCACCGGGTGAAAACATTTGTATTGTGTGTACTAGTGTAAGGACTACTGCCACCGGGTGAAAACATTTGTATTGTGTGTACTAGTGTAAGGACTACTGCCACCGGGTGAAAACATTTGTATTGTGTGTACTAGTGTAAGGACTACTGCCACCGGGTGAAAACATTTGTATTGTGTGTACTAGTGTAAGGACTACTGCCACCGGTGAAAACATTTGTATTGTGTGTACTAGTGTAAGGACTACTGCCACCGGGTGAAAACATTTGTATTGTGTGTACTAGTGTAAGGACTACTGCCACCGGGTGAAAACATTTGTATTGTGTGTACTAGTGTAAGGACTACTGCCACCGGGTGAAAACATTTGTATTGTGTGTACTAGTGTAAGGACTACTGCCACCGGGTGAAAACATTTGTATTGTGTGTACTAGTGTAAGGACTACTGCCACCGGGTGAAAACATTTGTATTGTGTGTACTAGTGTAAGGACTACTGCCACCGGGTGAAAACATTTGTATTGTGTGTACTAGTGTAAGGACTACTGCCACCGGGTGAAAACATTTGTATTGTGTGTACTAGTGTAAGGACTACTGCCACCGGGTGAAAACATTTGTATTGTGTGTACTAGTGTAAGGACTACTGCCACCGGGTGAAAACATTTGTATTGTGTGTACTAGTGTAAGGACTACTGCCACCGGGTGAAAACATTTGTATTGTGTGTACTAGTGTAAGGACTACTGCCACCGGGTGAAAACATTTGTATTGTGGTGTACTAGTGTAAGGACTACTGCCACCGGGTGAAAACATTTGTATTGTGTGTACTAGTGTAAGGACTACTGCCACCGGGTGAAAACATTTGTATTGTGTGTACTAGTGTAAGGACTACTGCCACCGGGTGAAAACATTTGTATTGTGTGTACTAGTGTAAGGACTACTGCCACCGGGTGAAAACCCAATTGCAGTAAATAATAATAATAATGATAATAATAATGAACTGACTGCAGTGTATAATTTCCTTTAGGAGATATCTCATATACTTCAGAGTTTGTGATAATTTAGGCATATTTGTTAAGGGTTTATAAAGCAGCCGTGTTTGTAATTTTTAGTATAATGCATGTGTTTTATAAAGTTTTACATTCATTTTTTACTTGCATTATCAAAGAATGTAAATTCCTGTTACAACGTTTCACAAAATATCGCTATTATGAAAGTTAAGTGTCTATAAATGTCGCGTGACAGCCATTGTTATTTTACAGTCTAAAAACAAATGAATTGACAAAAAAAGTTGTAAATTTTTCGGCAGACCCGTCACTACTCGCAATAGGTCTGTAAGATGTGCTTGTTAATTAAGAGTATGCTACAGTATCTCCGCCCTAAGAAAATAGTATGATTAGAACCGCCACTTTATCATTATTAGTGTTAGGATATTGGACGGATTGGCTCCTGCGGGCATGATATGCATACGTAGTGCTATTAAAATACCGTCATGTCTTTTAAAGTTATTAGAATCATCATAGTAAAGTGATGCACATGTTTAACTTTCATATAAGAATCATAAAGAAGTTTATACTTTTCATTACGTTAATCCTCCTTGTACAAGTACTCTGGCAGTCTGTTCCCACAGTCGTGAAAGTTCGTCTCCGTCAGTTTAATGTACGATATATTTTAACATGAGTTTCAAAACGCTTAGCCGAAAATCACGGAGAGTTTTTAAAAATATCGCTATAAATCAAACTTTTTTCTCGCTTTTAGTGTTTAGTAAAAAGCAATCCCATTACAGGCCTGGACAGGCCCTTAGGGTTGCAAGAGGTTAATGCTCCCAGATTTCTAGACAATCGGCACATGAATGTGGTAAGTTTGTTAGCCCTACGCACCGGTAGCCTTTACCCCGCAGGAAATATTGCTGGTACTCATTTCTGTTAGAGGATGAGTCGACCCCAGGGCCATAGTGCGACCGAAACGATTATGTCAATGGTTAGTGTTTAGTACTATTTTGAAAAGCAGTGTGCAGTTCTGCTCGCAAGTGTTATGGTAACACTACCTTGCACTTTACTGTACCACTAGCAATGATAACATGTGTGCCCTACTGAAGTATTTTTCATCTTTCAGAACTACAACCTTCCTTTTTTTCTTCGATGCTGATGGAAGGAAATAATTCTAGCCTTACATTCCGATATATACGGCTGTAGATGTGATGAGCAAGTCTGTGTTTAGATTTCCAGTTCTTCTAAGTCTGAAATGTGGTAAAGCCTCTATTTGAAGTTAGAGATAATTTCGTTAGACTAATATGACTGGCGTTCAGACATTGTCCATCTTTGGAATGGAGATCGAGAGTATCTCTTCCTAACGGGCCCATTTTTTTTGGAAGGGGTCCCCGCAGCAGATGCTACGGACGCACCGCAGCCTTAAGGCTTATTGTGCAACCGTTATGATGAAGATGAAGAGAAAGGTGATCAGTATTTTTTCATTTTTCCAAGTAATGGCGCACCGGTGGAATGAAATTGACAGGGCAAAACCGAAGTCCTCGGGGAAAAACCTGTCCCAGTGCCACTATGTCCACCACAAGTCCCACTGGACTGATCCTGACATGATCGAACCCTGGCCTCCGCGGTGAGAGGCCGGAGATTAACCGCCTGAGCCATGGCACGGCCAACGGGCCCATCTTAGTGCAAGAAGTTTTCCTCCATTTGTAACTGATGACAGAAACTTACGTGTGAAAGAAACTGAATAATCAAAACATGCAGAGGAACAGCCATGATAATTTTAACACTCCATCTTCTGAAATATTTAGACAGCTTAAGAACTGTGTTGGTTAAGCGAACCCACTGAGAGGGCCGTCTATAGAGCAGTATGAAAGATGGTGGTGTGCATGACATTGTTCTTCCTGGGCACGATTTATGACCAAATGAAATGTCCAGTCGTCACAACATAAATCATCATAGAGTGCGATGAAATGTCTGAAGTCCGCTTATGGGAGCCAGATCAATTTTCTTCGCCCATACGAAGACATTGCCCTGCCATTTAAACCCAACTCTTCACACCGGTGATAGACATTTCTCTCTCCATGTTACTATCAGGATCTATATTCCATCAGACTTGGGTTTTACCTGTCTATACTTCAGTTAACATCTCACTCCCCTTCCATTTCTGCAATAAAATTGACGATATGTATCAAGACAACTACTGCCCTTCAAATTATTTAAAGATTAATGTCTAAGAGAGAAGGATTTTGAATCCTCGATTTGGATTCTGTTTATCCTCACAAAGGCTATTTATTTTCACTTCAAGACCACTAGAGTATTTTTTTACATCATTTAGCGGCACCGTTTGTCATTCACACTGATCCTGACACGCTAAGGCAGTTGAAAGAGCGACGTTGATTCGACAAAAAAGAAAAAGGAACCTAAAATACAGGCGTAAATAATTGCGCAAAGAGCCAGGTTATCTTGCGCTTAGGGGGAAGTAAATGTGGTGACTGGGGGGGGGGACAAGTTAAATAGTCCCTTATAGGGTTGGCCTCTATCTCTACAGGACAAATAACACAACAAAAATTCACAAAAGTTAATATTCCTAGTGGCATACGAGTCCACGTTTTGTGCTCGACAGTGACAGTGACAGTGACCAGGCATGAGTCAATAGGATGTCATATAGACGTACAAAGACGAATTTCGATCGGCATAGCTAATAGGTTCCTACGTACGGAAATGATATTCCGGGAGATATAGCTGTTTATGGCTTTCTTTCTTGATCGGTATTTAAAAGAGTTTGTTTTCGATTCAAAACTTTGTAGTTATCATAAATTTAAAGACAATGACCATTTATGTCAAGAATGAACTGGCTAGATGTCGTGTATATTAAGTACCTGTCAGACATCTGACAACGTGTGGCGTGACTGCAGTCTAATATGTTAAAGACTGATAATCCTGACAGAACCTGTGTTTAATACATTATTTTATTCTCACGAATCAAATCGGTGTTTATTTTCTGACGTCCTCATCAATAGGACGTCGTTCTTTAAAAGGATGTCATTCCGTTGTGTCATTTATAACACAAATCAAGTCAAAATCCGTCCAAACGCAACTACGTTACATTTACTATACAGAACTACATGTTCCGACCGATCTAGGTCTTCTTCAGTTTCACAATTCATATTTTTCAAAACATATTAAGGAATGAATAAAAGTCCATACAATGCGATGAAAATGTTAAAATTGTTATGGTTGTTCAGAACGTTTCCAGCGTTGTGTGAAAGTCGAAGATTTTACTGTGTTCACAAGGGCTTGCCGTGAGGATTTGTCCACAGCCACTGAAATTTTTGCACATTCTGAAGCCCTTTTTTTTAAATTCTTTTTAATTGGCTAAAATTAACAGAACTCTGGTTATTAACTCGCGCGCAGAAACAACCCTTTTCTGCTCTGGTAATAGCACTTGGTTCCTTCAGCCAATTACGAAAACAATGATAGTACTTCCTTAGAGGTAATGGATATAGACATAGGACCAGCGAGAAGCTCAACAAGCACCTTGCACAATGGATTTATTATTAGCTCGTGTATGGAATACTCCGTGCCTAACGACGATTGATAACTCAGTGATGGCCCAACAAAGCATCTGAATTCTGATTCAAGACAAAACCACGGGCTGTTCGCTTTTACTCCGGGGACCAACCCTACACCAGCCCCAAGCATAAACCTCGCCCTTCCTGTTACCGGGGCTGAACACTGATGATGCCGGGGAAATGGGGGAAGTACCGTAGGGATATCCCCAGGAACGTATTGGAGTTCCACATTATCGTGATCCATTTAACGGATTGTGCAACATCTTGCAGTAAGTATAACAGTTACTACCTCATGGTACTCGCGCATCATGTCTTCACGTCAAATGTAAACAGCACTTTAACGGAAATGCTTCCTGTTTCGTAGAAAATTCTGTTGAATGCCACCACACAAATGCCATTTTATGTGTTATTTTTAGGTCTAAAAATTAATTAAAATTGGGGTTTGACTTTATCACGTTGGTGCTCATGAAGGTTTGTGTCTCCTGAGGTATGAAGCCTTGTTCGAAGTGTAACAGTGTTTCAGAGGATCTTTCGACTCTATCATTAGGGTAGGTTCATTCGTGTACTCACGATTCAGAGGGCCCAAATGCCACCGTCGTCAGGATATTTGCCTCTAGCATTTACACAAATATCTCCCGATTTATAAAAGAAAAATCTCTTCGTTTTTAAGCAATCGTAACTTAAATTCAACCTGCGGCATACGACGAAACGTCGGCGCAGCGTCAGCCGCCTCTTCTCGGTCAAGCAGGAAATGGTCCATCTGTATTTGCGACACGTGTAGTCTGGTAGGTCATGACCGACATGTCGGAGAAAAGTGCTTGACAGTGTAAGAGCTCTGTGGTTTGTGTATGGCTGCAGTGATTTATGTCTGCAAGGGGAAGTTACGAGAATATACTGTTTTATTTTGCTCGTCTAGGTCATGACACTTTTTGTACCGTAGTTTGTAGGAAGTATGTTTCTTCAAAATGTTGGTGTATCGCGCCAAAGGTCATTGTTTGTCTAGCTTGTGAGGACGCTGAAGTCCTGTGTTTCATACACAAAGTTGAGGTATTTTCTTTTGAACAATATTTCATTTTCTGTCCCACATCGTCTTCGCCTTGGTTCGGAAATACCCACTAGCAGAATACAACAGGGTGTGAATTTATAAGACCACAGTGTGCGTGCATATATATATGTATGTATATATGTGTATATATATATATGCACACTGTGTATGTGTATTTCTGCACTTAGTATACGAGGTACTACCGCTGATATTTGCTGCAAATTATTATCAGCTGTAAAAAGACTGAGCCGATCCCAGTGACCGCGCGGTCTAAGGCGTGGGTCTACGGCCGCTCGCTTACTGGGATTGTTGGTTCGAATCCCGCGTAGGGCATGGATGTCTGTCTCTTGTGAGTGTTGTGTGTTGTCAGGTAGAGGTCTCTGCGTCGAGCTGGTCACTCGTACAGAGGAGTCCTACCGAGTGTGGTGTGTCTAAAAAAGTGTGTGATCGTGAAGCCTCGAAAAATGAGGCGGCCTAGGCCCCCAAGGGGCTGTCGAGCCATTGGAAAAAAAAAGACTGAAGTTTGTCTGATTACTAGAAATTAACTAATACGCCATAACATCTTCCTGTAACTAAGGCAACTCTCACGCTTACGTCTGCTCACAACCTGTACTGAAACTATCAAATAGACGTCAACTCCAGGTGCATCTGCTGACAGCAAATGAAACAAGACGCCACAGAATTTTAACAATGTACAGCATCGTAAAGTATTATACTTAGAGAAATGCTGTTTTCTTAGTTGTGACGTCACTTAATGTGGTATAAATTGATGAATCTTTGATGAAACCCGCTGCTCCCTTCTTCAGGATAGAAAAATTTACCCTCAAGAAACAAGTAAGAGGTTCTTCCGAAACATCAGTAAATTTTTACCAAACTACACGACATCATATTCCAGAAACAGTAACCTTCAAGAACCCATGTTGTTTGTTGCCTGATCAATGAGCTACGATTTCCCTGTCTGTATGTGTTTCTGCTTCATGAATATCTCAGGCGTATTTGAGGAAAATGGGATTTGTTGATCTGGATGAATAGTCTACTGGGCCCCTCGTCTGTTGGCCCTCACATTATGAAGACAATTCCAGTGAGAGGACTAGAGAAGGCGTGTTGGCAGAACAGCAAAGGGGAGAGCGAAAATGGAGCGCCCGGTGGTAAGGGTGCGGGAACATAATAATGATGATTTAGTATAGTATCTGCTGTCTATGAAGCAATAGCAAGGTGTGGCCACTCTGTTGTTGTAAAGGATCATTCCAAACCAAACAAAGAAGAAATAGCGAAGTCTGTTCTTAAACTTCGCACAATGCAAAAACTCAGTTGGTTTTTGATTCATGTATTCCTGTATCTTGATTTATATCTATCTGCCTTAGATACAGGATAGGCCTTACTGCTGATCATTTGCTTTAGACACCATTCTCAGCTGTTTTGGTTCCCGGAGTTCATAGTCTGAACATAGTGTATAGCCGTGCCATGGCTCAGGCGGTTGGTCGCCAGCCTGTCACCGCGGAGGCCGGGGTTCGATCCCGGGTCAGTCCATGTGGGATTTGTGGTGGACAACATGGCACTGGGACAGGTTTTCCGCCGAGTACTTCAGTTTTCCCCTGTTAGTTTTATTCCACCGATGCTACATTACTTGGAAAAAACAAAAAAAAAATCATCTTCATCACAGGGTTGCACAATAAGCCTTAAGGCTGCGGTGCGTCCGTAGCATCTTCTGCGGGGCCCTTCACCCCCCAAAAAATAGTGTAAGCAGGTGGTAATTAAGCCTTTCGCATTTCGCAAACTATTCTGGGAACAGCCGTATTGCCATACTTTAGCATATTCTGTGCAATAACAGAATTTACAGTTTATTCTCATAGACAATTTTCAGTTTACCATATTCAGTGTTAACACTGTTCAGTAAGTAATGTGTCTCAGTAGCGTGTAATGTATAAACACAATCCGCATTAATACCATATAGTAATCTGTGTTTTTCGATTCCCGATGGTGACACTGGAATTTTTCATTGACATAATCGTTTCGGTCGCACTATGGCCCTGAGGTCGACTCAGCCTCTAACAGAAATGAGTACCAGGAATCTTTCCTGGGGGGTAAAGGCGGCCGGTGTGTAGGGCTGACAACCTTACCACCTTCATGTGCAGATTGTCTAAAAACCTGGGAGCCTCAGCCTCCTGGAACCCTAAGGGCCTGTCAAGGCCTGTAATGGGATTGCTTTACCTTTACCTTTCAATCTGTGTTTTAACGCAGCAAGAGGAGGCATTACAAAAATCAAAGTGTGAAAAATTTTGGAGCGTGAGACAAGAAAGAATAGAGAGAAAGAGTAGCTCCTAGAGACCCACAAAATGAAGCTTCTTAATGCGACAGCAACCTGAGGATTCACTTCTCCTGTGATGTGACGTTGCGTACCGACCTGACGAGGCAATCTAATGTCTTCGTCTTCAAGAGCAGAAATATCCAAAATATGACAAAAAGATAGTAATAAAAAAAGTAATATAAAAAAATAATATAAAATGACAAAAAGATATTTATTTGGCATTCTTCACATTTCGACTCTTAATGATGCGAACAGTAAGTTGCTTCGAAACGTCGGTGTTTGATTAATTTATGACATAGCCTCATATCCCAGAAACACGGAGTCTTCAACTGCATCGCTGTCATAACCTCAAAACTGACCGAAACTTGTCGACGTAAACTGAATATTGCTGGCGAGTTGTTAGTAATTCTGCTTCACGTCCGGGAGGTCCAGGGTTCCAATCTTAGAACGACGATAGACTGATATGACAGACGTTTATCGTGCTTTTCTTCAGTTAATCTAGGCAAGTACCAGGCGTTAGCCAGAGTGTGTTCCGTGCAAAGAAATCAAATCCGACTCAAACATTTAACAGATAATTGACAACTAATTCGCAACTAACCAACTAATTAATAAAACCTAAATAACCAAACTGACTTACCAGCTACGTTTAAGCAGTTCCATAAAACAGAGTTCTTTCTTAGCAGCTTTAATTTTTCAGCTGTTGAATAAAGACTCCACTTTTAAGGAAACCGAGTTTTAATTTCGATATTTGTCAGGGCCCGCTACTGAGCCGAAAGACACATTTCACGTCCTTATATTTTATACTTTAAATATATTTTAAGTGGTTCCGCCCTTTTAGTCTTGGTCTACCAAGGGTAATTTTTCATAACTTTTTCCCGGCTCGAATTATGGATGTATTTTTTTTATTTCTCCCGATTGTACTGCGTGTGTAAAACGAAAGTTGGGACTTATGTCAGATATGCGTGCTACATTTTGAGACGTCACATGGCTTCCGAAATACATCTGTCACAGTAAAATTACAGACGTTATTTTAATACTGCTAGTATCTTACAGCAGGGGTGCATAAATTTTCGAAATATCTAAGAGCCACCTCAAAATTGTAGGCGACAAAAGGTGACATGAACAACGTCCATACTGAGGATCCAGTACATCAGGCCCACGGTACAACATTTAGTCGCCACGGCGACCTAAAACCGGAGAGTTTTGCATCCGTGTTTATTGCGCGTTGCCATTTTTTCATGCACTCTTCTAGGTCTCATTACGTAACGTGTTTTTGAAGGGTAACACAGTGGTACTGTTAGAGGTGAAACGTGATGGGAGGGATTAGAAGTACACATTGACAAGTACTTTGGTTGTGAAACATGAAGGGCCGACATCACTCGGGAAAGCAAACCATAGATAGGAAGAAAATATTAAAATGGTTTTTAAAAGAATAGAAAGTGAGTGTATTGACTGGCATTGCTAATTTCGTCTCCAGTTAAAAGGCTTGTGGTGGTTCTAGTTTCATAAAAAACGCCAAATTTTTTGACCAGTTCAGCAAACACTAGCTTTCAGACAAGGCTACTCTATAATGAGTTAGTTGGTTTTTGGGTAAGATGAGGTTCGTGAAACACCACATTTGCTTGGTGGTACTCATTGACATTAATGTGGATGTTCTTCTAACATCTTGTGTTTTCATCACAGGTGTGCTGCTTAGATGCGTGAAGCGAAAAGCCTTTTTCATTGCTTTAGACTCTAAATTATACTTGTCTTGAGGCTTAATCTAAACTGCATGGATTCTGAAGCTAGTAGCACGACGTTTCGGCCTAATAATTCATTTTGTTTCCTTAATAGCAAGCACTATATAGTGCATCACCTCCCCTTGAAAGTAGAAAGTGATTATCGTTGTTTGAATGAGAACGAACAAAGACAGTCTCGCAATATCCTCGGTAAAGGGTTCCCTCTGCTCTGAACAACGTAAGAATGTCCGCACAAGAATGTGTGACTTCTTTTGGAATGTCTTTTACTCTAAATTTAATGTTTTGAATAAGAATTGTGTATTGTAATATGAAAAGGGGCTTTTATTAATCAGAGATTCTTGAAACTTCCGTAACACTTACACGTACTTCGAATAACAAATTCAGATCTATAGGCCTATTAGCCTATGTAACAATGTTAGTTCTTTGGCAGTTAAATTAATCCTTTAAATATAAACACATTTATTGAGTGTGATAGAGGGTACAGAATTATATGTTAGTTTTCTTGAGTCTGAGACAGTTCACGATTGTGGGTTTACATTAAGGTTTCGGAGGAATATGCTGCCTCCATTTCGGGGTTAAATGAGTTGGGTTTCGGTAGACGTTTAAGTGATTTGGGGAGGTGTGTATGGGTATATTTTGTGAGCGTCTTGCAAGGAATGTGGCCAAATTAGAACCGTGGGATGGAAAGATATGATAGAGCTTGATTCGAGAAAAGAGGAAGTCTGAAATGGTAAAGTTGCATTTAATTTATTCAGCGCTAAAATTCAGAAAGCATGTTCTTCAGAAACGTCTGTGTGAACTCAAAAATCTGCTATCGTCTGCTTAATACTAGCCATGAAAGTCTGAAATTCGATATTTCAAACCATTGTCTATTAAAAATAAAATAATGTTTACAAATATTAAGGCCAGAGTCACGTTAAAATAAAGATTAAGTTTTATCGTTGTAAATAACTTTTTTCACGTAATGGAATTCTATTTTTCTTGAAAAAATGTAAAAAACCCAAGTAGGGAGTGAACCGCATTTTATAAAACAGTTACTGTTTAGTTTTGGACTGTATTTGGGATGTTACTAAAAAGGATTACTGCATTTACTTCGTCCTGCACTGTTAAGACACTGATACATTGCTGTATCGATACGTGATTAGTCTAAATAAATAACCGATATTTAAATATTTCAATAGCATATTTTGTGCAATATCGAGTAGCATGTTAGTTATTAAATTGTGTATTGGAAGGAATGCTGACCGATGACGGATATTCTAGCAGAATGTTCGTTAACAAACTGCATAAAACAAAGCAGAGTCTCAAGTTAGTCGGTCTTGTTTTCTAGTTTCAAAGCAGCAGGCTCTAAGTACGAAAGGGTAATGTTGACCAATCGACGTTCGATAAGAAGCAGACAGTGAAAATTATTTAAAAAACTAGCTTATTAAGGTGGTGATCAATAATCAGACGAAGCTCTCTTCCTGTCTCTCTCTCTATATATATGTATATACACGCACACACGTATAAATATATATGTATACGTTGATAACACAACTGATAATAAAGTTTTCCGGTTGAAGACCCCAGTTTGTAAATTAAGATTTAACATTAAATGTAGTCTTAGGTGTATCGTGATTTTATGAAATGTACGGAAGTTGTTTTAAGAATTTAATCAGATGGTAGTATTGTACCGATCAGTAAAACGTTTTTAAGTTATTGCAAGGCTAATGCCCCTTGGTTAGTTAGGTAACAAAGGTATGCCAATAGTTACTTCTTATTTTTTATTCTTTAATCACAATTAGAGAGAAGAGAAAGTTGTAGCTTTCTATATATTCCAACCGCGATTATCATCGTCTCTGTGAACAATGGGGACGGGGACGGGGACGGAAGTCGCTTGTAAACTTGCCATGCTATGTGATGCTTGATCTTGTGAGGGCAGACGAGTACTTTCGCACACAACTCACAGGTTGTTGTTTGTATCAGCTTCTCATGACTCCACTGAAAATGTCCACTTGTTTGGCAGATATCCAACATGACAGCTTTGTCAACACTTGAACATCCAAGTGGATATATCGGAGGCAGTATGATTCTTCACACAAGTGAAGGAGTGTGAAGTACAGGATCAGGCCTGAAGTTTTCAACGCTGTGAACTACAAGCAGAGTTTCCGGTAGAAGGCTTTAGTACAGAAATAGTTATCATGGCAATTAAATTTCTCGTCACAATAAAAACAATGTCTTCGTCAGTGTAGTGGACTTACTACAGTGTAGTATACTGTCTTCTGGAATGTGACAAAGCTTTAATGAAACCTGCTACCTTCAAATTCACAGCTCAATTTTAATACCCTGGTGTCTACAAGGAGGCAGCAAATTTTAAGAGCTGGCGAACTTCTACCAGACTACACCGCAGCATGTCGCTGAAGGCAGGAATCATCATAAACTACGCAGTGATAAACCAAAATTTCCCATAAGGCGGCTGTTTAATTCCTGAGAAGACGAACTGGAATATTTCCTTTCACAGCAGTTTGAAATCTCATCTGTTTTCACATTTCAATTTTTAAATGGTTGTCATATGCTTTCACACCAGATTTGTAAGAATATAATGCCGTTCAAGGTCAAACAAATCATCTTGCTGCTTTTAATGTCTTAATGCCGGTAATATCACTCTGAGTGTGAGCAATTCTGATGTGAGTGCGATATTATTACATTTAATGCACTGCCAGTAATATTATTACACTTAATATACTGTCAGAAATTTCACTCTGAGTGTGAGCAATTCTGAGGTGAGTACGATATTGTTACATTTAATGTACTACCGGAAATTTTGTTTGACCGTGCGTCACGAATTAGTCACGTATTAGTCACGTATGTGATTACCGTTCAGGTGAAGTTTGTTGCGGAGGGAGAAGTGTACAGGGCTCTTCGTTTGGTAGTGAAAGCAAATGAAATGTTAAATTTGGCTCAGACAATGCACCATACATGTAAGTACAATCTGTATGAAGATTCAGATGTGTTACGTAATTATATAGGGCTACATGGCGATGCTTTAGAACGCCTGCCACATATTTTGAATTTATGACAATGGAAGCTATGAATCACCAAACCGTAGAGTTGCTGCGTCATAATTCCTGCAAATCTGCTTGTGTAGATGGAAACTTTTAACATGGAAATAGGTGTGTAATTTCATGCCAGAATATTTTGTGTTATTTTTCAAACCCCTCTTTATTTGTTTCAGGATACAAGGCTAAAATAGTGCCAAAAATGTTAGTCGGTTTCACAGCATCCTGAAAGCCACGCTGCAGTGGCCCGTATATCAGTTGGTGAGGGGTCAGTCCACACAATGGACTGCGGGCCACTGTTGTGTGGGGGTTCTGCACGCGCAGCAAGACGTGCAATAAATTGTGTATGATGAGTTGGTCTGTCTCGCGCTCTTACGTGCCGCACACATTCGACCAATCAGGTGCAAACGAACAGCGTTTTCTCAGGCTCCAAAATGATAGACGATTGGCTGGCGAGCAGTCTGCTTCCTTTACACCGCGTCACGACATCTCACCATCTGCCCGCAAGGAATCGGCAAGTTTTTCGAAAATAAACATTGCGAAATCAGGTTCTTTGAGTGAACTTTTTTCCGCGAAATGTGCAATATCGTATTCTTAGTCAAATATGTGCCTAAATCCTATGCCTACTGTAAGATTTGATATTTTATATTGACGAATAAACATCGTTGTTCATCTGTGAATGATAAAAATTTCAAGATTATAGAATACATTGAAGAAGTGAGGTTCTGTTACCACCATTTACTACTCTATTTGTATAGCAAAGCTCTGTGTGACATCATGTGGAGAAATGTACAAAGAAATTAAAAATATAAGGTAAACCCTCTGATGCTGGGAAGTTCATGGTGACTTCGACGTTTCCGTGGCACGCCAGTAGAAGCAATCGGTGTTAATTTTCTGCAGCCAGGAGGTGACACCTTGCTTCACATCGGTGTTTGCTGCAAATCACTGAGCACCATGTGGGCACTGTCGGAATGGTTGTCCATAATCTGCTGTACCCATTAAATAGGAGGCTGGGTTGAACTCAGGGTCAGTCTGGACACTTTGGAGAAGAGAAACCTTTCGTTTGTTAATGTACATTTGGTGTCAGTTTCTTCCAGACTCGTTAGTCTTGACTTTCTGTTTCAGTACAATGTCCATGGATAACATGAGAAATGTCTTGATGGAAATACAGGGCTGCTGGAATTTTCGTGATTTCGTGTTCAAACTGGCACTACGAAAAGTAATACGTAAATATGTATATGTATTTGCATGGGAAGTCCACTGATACACAACAGAAAGAAAATCAGGAAAGTACGTCAGTGTCTGATGTGTGTAGTTCAGTCTTTGCAGCGCTGCTTAACTGCAGACTTGTTATAATTCCACGCCACTGTTTCATTCAGCACTGCTCTAGAAGGTTCCCAGGACGGGAGATCTCAAACAGCGGCCCACTACTTTGTTTCCTGCTCACGTTTGGAAAATGACACTGTCTCGCTGCTGCTTCATTAGATCCTGAAAAGTGTAAACCTTCTTGAATTATTTATATTAAAATGGAGGACATTGTCTTGTATGCTTGTGTTATAAATTCTTGTAATAATTTCTAACCCTCTTAACATGTTTAATGGACGTAAGGGAACAATGCAACAGATAAATTTTAAAGAGCTTCTTGGTACAGCGTCTTACAAGAGGGTATTCAACTTTTGAAGAGTTTTCTGTTGTTACAAAATTGGAAACTTCATTTGTGTAATCTAAAGTAACAGACCTTAATTGGATCGTTTTCTGAAAAGACCAGTAAGCTGTAGAGCGTTATTTATATTTTGCGTGTTGAAGTGATACAAATATAAATGTTTTGAAGCTACTTGCTGTCTCCTTTTGAGTGGAAAGCAGGAAGCAAGTTCCGCCGATAGACTGTAACTTTTATCATTTTGACACTTTGCCTTACGCAGATAGCTTTCGTGGAAATGTGGGCAGTCGTAGAAGCCTTAAGCAGGCTGCCATACTTTTCAATAGAGTTTCGAAACTCTTTGCATTACAATACATTTTAGATTCACTCTTTAACTTATGATTCTTTGACCAAAAACGATTAATCTTTAACGAGGACGCAGTGTGTCTAGCGTGCGGTATGGGTTGAATGCTTAAATAACTGCATGGTGTAGGATCCTTCTTCAGAAGCTAACAGTTTCTCAGCTGTTTAACAAATTGCCCCATTTTATGGAACTGGAAGTTCAGTACCGTGCTCACAAGAAACCGCCACCTCTTTTCTAACCTGAGCCACACTAATCCCATCCTCTTCATTTAAGGCCCATTTTTAATATTGTCTTTCCATACATGCCTAAGTCTTTCAAATGGCCTCTTTCTGGCAGGTTTACACACGAAATTAATTTTTATTCTCCCCTAAACGTGACATATGCTCTACCCCTCTGACCCTCCTTGATCTGATCACCCTGATAATATTTGGTGAGAAGCTTAAATCATGAAGCTCTTTGTTATACTGTTTTCTCCACCTTCCTTTTAGTTCTCCCTTATTACCAAATATCTTTCTCAGCACCCTGTTCTCGAACACTGTCAGTCTGTGTTCTTCCCTTAATGAGAAAGACCAAGTTTTACACCCATACAAAATAACAAGCACAGTTATAATTATGTGAATATTTAGTTACGTAATGTTAAAATAATTATCATGCTTCAAAGAATAAAGATTTATCTGTAGTGAGTGATTGCCTTGTCTAAAATTGAATAAACGGAAGTGGATATTCGCACTGTTAATACAGTAGTCTAGTTATAAATTTTAAACGCTTAGTTTGTTGCAGCTATTTCGTGCATAGATTCACAGATTTCACTAGCGTGATACCGCAGCTTGGTACTTATATTTTCTCCATAGTTTGTAATGTTCTTTAATAAATAAAATTAGAATAACGTGCTGATGAAATGGATTATGCCTATTACATGTACTAAAGAGGGAGGCCAGAAATGTTTCCTATTAAATTATATATAAAACAAACCATCATTCATAAGAATGCGTTACGAAAATTCAATGCGCGTAATCGTTTTATATTGCTGTCACCGTGCATTTTCACCCATCATTCAGCAACCAATAAATGCACACACATAAACTACTTTATAGTTTTTATTAATATCGATGCATTCCCCTCACGTGTTTCGGTCTGCAGACCGTCTTCAGGCGGTAACAAGCTACTACACTTCACATCGCATGTTTAATGTGCCGAAGAACACATTTGTCTCAGAAGTAAGTTGTAAAAACACATTTGAATTTGTAAAATACGTAAAACTGTATAGTAACTTATAATTTTATCGTATAAGTTAAAGTAAAGATTTAAAATAGCAGCGTTGTCACTTGATGCACAGAATTATGGTATTGTATATGCTGGTGATTATAAGCGTGTTGTTACGCGTGTTGTTGTGTGGAGTGGTACAAGCTTGTAGTAGTGTAGTAGCTTGTTACCCCCCTGAAGATGGTCTACGGACCGAAACACGTGTAGGGGAATACATCGATATTAATAAAAACTACAAAATAGTTTATGTTTGTGCATTTGTTGGTTGCTGAATGATCGCGTAATCGTGTTTGTATTTTCTTACCACCCGGGAAATGCCTTTTTATGCTGTATGTATTGCATGAGCTTAGTTTGTCTTCACGTTACCTTGACATGCATCTTAACCACCTGTATCACTTCTGTTATTAACCGGCTGTGTGACGTGTCGCCCGTACCTTCTGCTTAGTGGAAGGAAGTCGAGCCCTAACTCCTTTGCAGTCACAACTACGTATAGCTCTTGAAAATCAGACAATGAGATGTGCATTATGTAAACTGTGCTAGATTTTCCCTTCATGTTTGTGTCAATTGTACCTACAGAACTGAAGCACGGAACTGTGTTCCTGTTGCCTGCCACACGCAAATGTAAAGCCACCACAATCCCTCGTTACGAAGTCTTGCCAGAAGCCTTAATAAACTTTCTTCAGAAGGTCTTGTGTTCACAGCTCATTGTAGTATGATTAAACAGCTTCCGAGAAACTGCGTGTTTCTTGTTTACCTTAAAGTAAGTTCTGCATCTTTGTGCACTGCCAACTCTATTGACTGACAAGTTAAAGCTTGAAGATGTCTCTAGTGGTAAAGTTCCCATAACTAACTCCAACTAGTGGAGTTCTTCTTGAGTAGCTGAAAGTCGCTCATTTAGTCCATAAATTCGCAGCCTTTTATAAATAGCCCATGACGAGTGTTCACAAAAACCCACCAACACCCTAATGAATCTATTTCGCATGCTAATACAATATTTCTTTCAGTTCAGTAGTCAGCATCGTTTTGTTCTCAGAAAAAAAAAAATAACTTTATGCGCTTGTCATCCTTTTTGGCCCCCCCCCCCCCCCACCTGCCTTCCGGTTCATATTTTGAAACGTTTAATTGATTTGCCCGAATCTTTTTTTGTACGTTTGTATACAGTGTGTTCTTTCAAATAGCTCGAATAACCATTATTTTATTTTATTGCTACTTTGGCATAATTGATTATGTTTTAGACCAGCGCTCTGTTTTACTGGTCTTAGAAGTCTTAATGTCTTTGGAAAATTTGTGACTAAGTCTGAATATGTGTGAAAACATTTTAACTAAATCTGAATATATTTGGAAACTTTGTGACCAAATCTGAACATATATGGGAACATTGTGACAAAATTTGAATATATATGGGAACATTGTGAGTAAATCTGAATATATATGGGAACATTGTGAGTAAGTCTGAATATATATGGAAACATTGTGACTAAATCTGAATATATATGGGAACATTGTGAGTAAGTCTGAATATATATGGAAACATTGTGACTAAATCTGAATATATATGGGAACATTGTGAGTAAATCTGAATATATATGGGAACATTGTGAGTAAATCTGAATACATATGGAAACATTGTGACTAAATCTGAATATATATGGGAACATTGTGAGTAAATCTGAATATATGTTGAAATCTAATGACTAAATCAGAATGTGCACGAAGCCCACATGAAGAAAAGTGTATATTTTGGTTGCAAAAATATAAAAAAAGTTATTTAAAACGTAGGCTTCTCGTTAGAGACAGAATACTTAAGCGTGTTTAAGAAAAACAAAAATTTTATTGGTGGTGATTTGAGCTGAAAATAAACCTAACACCAATTATGCACAAAGCTGGGGAGAAAAGTAAAGACGACCGTTGAAAATTACCAAAGTTATATTTATGAGTTTCGCTATATAAGAAATGTGCTTGCGGAACCCGTGAAGTCGATGCGGAACGCCAGGGTTCCGCGAAACACATTTTGAATACCACTGTTCTATTTTGAAAGTAGGCCTAAACAGGCCTACTGCACTTAGCTGCCGTGCGCAGACGTGTTGAAAGTATTACACAGTATGAGCACAGGTCATCACGTTATACGTACGCGTTTTTAATGTCGTTTAGTAAAACTTCTACGTGTTTCGTTTAATATAGATCATTTTCACGGAATTATTTACGTTTCAAAAAGAGAGGTTGCCAGGACTTACGCTTACGTAGTCAGCCATAACAGGATAAATTTTTTTAATGGCTCTACAGCCCCTTGGGGGCATAGGCCGCCTCATTTTTCGAAGTTTCACGATCACACTGATAGACACACCACACTCGGTAGGACTCCTCTGGACGAGTGACCAGCCCGACGCAGAGACCTCTACATGACAACACACAACAATCACAAGAGACAGACATCCATGCCCCCGGTGGGATTCGAATCCACATTCCTAGTATGCGAGCGGCCGCAGACCCACGCCTTAGACCCCGCCGCCACTGGGATCGGCAGGATAAATTATATAGAATATAATTAGCATAAAGTATTCAGTGTTTTGTGTGCCGTTATATTAAACATTTACCAGCTTTTTACGTACTCGTATCCCTATATATCCTATGTCTTATGTACCATATACGATCTAGTGTAAGCCTTGGCAATATCACTTGTTCAGTCCTAAATGGCTTACTGACTGTGGCCTATGAGTACACTGATCGAAAACTGGTGGACATTTTTAAGTGATATTACAAATTAGTGTACTAATTACGGTGATGGGTTTTTTCACATGTAATACTGTAGGTACACGATAGTATAAATAATCACTCTAAGAGTAGCTATGGGCCGTGCCATGGCTCAGACGGTTAGTCGCCGGCCTCTCACCGCGGAGGTCCGGTTCGATCCCGGTTCTGTCCATGTGGGAATTGTGGTGGACAAAGTGGCACTGGGACAGGTTTTTCCCCGAGTACTTAGTTTTTCCCCTGTCAATTTCATTCCACCGGTGCTCCATTACTTGTAAAAATGAAAAAAAAAACTGATAATCTTTCATCTTCATCACAGGGTTGCAAAAGAAGCCTTAAGGCTGCGGTGCGTCCGTAGCATCTGCTGCGGGGCCCTTCACCCCAAAAAACAAACTATTATCAGTACCAATTTTCAGGATGTTAGAATTAGTTGAAAGGGTTCTGAGTATAATAGGAAAAGAAAGCTTTGAACAATCATTCGGAAAGAAATCTCCAGCAGGAGATTTTATGATTTCTTGGAATCGATAATGAAGTTCTGAGAGTTCACTAGTTCCTTATGTGCAGTTGTGGAAGGGATGAGGCATAAGCCTAGATATAAACATTCAGATATTTGCCCCTTCCTGTTTTATTTATAAGGAACTGCTTGTTTTAATTTCATCGATGTTTTGCATATCCAAAAAAAAATAATAAAAAAAAAATAAGTAAAAAAATAAAAAAAAATAAAAAAAAAAATAAATAAATAAATAAATAAAAATCCGTTGGATGTAAAATATTAATCGCAAAAGCCTGTTAGGTCTACCTATGATTCGTCTCTTCCTTCTGGAATCGCATTTGTATGTCGCTCTATAGGCCCTGTCTCCTTATATGATTTTTGATATCGTAATTCGTAATATATGAAAGTCATTACGATGAACGGTTTAAGTGTCCTCTTCATAACGCACTGCTACCGTGTACCGCAGAGGTAACTGACTGACAGTGTAACCAACAAACTAACGTGTTGTCGATTGCAACTAAAAGTAAATAAAGTAACTAAACAACAAATGAAGTGCACTCATGGTCATTAAATTTTGTCTGTGTTGGTTACATTACCAAATACGAATTTTTGTTTGCTGCACCAATTTGTGCTATTTTAGCAATAGAGGCTCTAATATTCAGACTTAAAGATTCGGCACAACTACCTAAATTCGTTTTGTTGTGTTCTTTGTACTTGGCACATGTTATGGCTCATGCCATCTTCAGGAAAGTGATTTGCTTCTGTACATGAATGGCTAACTTACAATGTCAATAAACTTACTAAATGTAGCTATTCCTTGCTGCATTTTTTTTTTGTGAAGGGCCCCGCAGCAGATGCTACGGACGCACCGCAGCCTTGAGGCTTATTGTGCAACCCCGTGATGAAGGTGATTAGTTTTTTTTCGTTTTTCCGTGTAATGGAGCACTGGTGGAATGAAACTAACAAGGGAAAACCGAAGTACTCGGGGAAAAACCTGTCCCAGTGCCACATTGTCCGCCACAAATCCCACATGGACTGACCCGGGATCGAACCCGGGCCTCCGCGGTGAGAGGCCGGCGACTAACCGCCTGAGGCATGGCACGACCTTGCTGCATATTTGTATTCGAATATTTTAAAACAGATGTAAAAATATTTTATTTGTTTCATAAAAAGTGCTGAACCCCCGATTGTTCTATATTTTATGAACCCGTCAATTCCTGAACGTCTTGTGGAAGATCGCCATCAGTACAGCGCAGCGTCGATGTTTTGCTTATTACTTGTGGTTAAGTGACTTATGGTTGAGACTGGGCCAAGTTTCTTGTGCTGTGCTTATGCGTTCTCTACATTTCTTGTTGTGAATTCTAAACGGACGGTCTGTCTGTGCTGTTATCTGATATCTGCTAATATTAATGTCGCTACAGTGTAACTCTGCTCACTGCTTCGTCTTGTGAATTATGTGCTGTCTAAGAAGTATCGTGTTGGGAGTTCTTTTCTTGTTGATATAAAATGTTATAAGTTGTACAGCCTCAGATGTTCAGTTAGTACGGTATTTTAACTGTAGATTTTGGAGTATTATAAGCCTAGGAGTCAGTAAATGCGTGGCGTAGAAGCAGCCTCCACTATTTCGTTTTTTCTACATGGAGACAGCGCGCGCGCGCCTCGAGGGGTCAATCACAGTAACAGAAAATAAGAGCAAGTGAGCGATGGGCACGGAAATGGGTGTTGGACCAAGCAGACTGTTCTGGATTGATGGTCAGGGATGACGGGAGGGGGGGGGGGCTAATGGAAGGCGGAGTACGTACGTCTGCACGGACGGCTTCAGGCCTCCACTGTATCGCCCGGCAGTTACTGATGAGCGTAGTCTGCGTCCAGTGTCTGAAAAGGAGCGATCACAGGCTACTCAACTGCTTAGGTCAGGGGTCGCTTGCTTCCTTGTACGTCTTATCTCTTGCCGATATCTGGATGTAAGACGTTATTCGATTGTTTTGGTGGCTGGCATAGTGATTTTACTCAGCTGCCTGTGTTTCAAATGCGGTACGAAGAACCCGAGTTGGGCAAAACGGTTTAGAAATCTCACATTTCTTTGCATTCATCCATTCAATAAAAAAAATTAACAGTATAACAGTCAATGGTTATGACTGTCGTAGATGGGAGGATAATATTAAAATGGATCTTCAAAAAGTGGGATGGGGGGGGGCATGGACTGGATTGATATGGCTCAGGATAGGGACAGGTGGCGGGCTCTTGTGAGTGCAGTAATGAACCTTCGGGTTACATAAAACGCGGGGAATTTCTTGACTAGCTGATGATCTGTTAGCTTCTCAAGAAGGACTCTGCTCCATGGAGTTAGTTAGTTAGTTAATGGTTATGACTGTAGCTTCCTGTTTGGCGGCTATAGTACAGTCGGCTCATATTCCGATTGTGAAACCGGTGATTTTATTTCTTGCATCAAATGTGAGGAAAAATGCCTTCAATTAGTAATGGTTTAATTGTTATTACAGCGACAGATTCATAAAACAGCTTTCTGTCTACGTGACGTTCTTATTATCTCGACTATGTATTTTAAAATCGGGATATCAGAGTTACTAATCTAAGATTCTTAAAAATTTTGTGTATCGTGATTTAGTGGATCGAGACTCCGTATGGTTTGTAAGTTTGCGGATCACAGATTATTGTAGAATAATTCCGCTGGGATTACTGCAGAGTACTCGCGAATGTTCGTGTTGATTGTATTTTGAATTTAAAACAGCAGAAAAAATAATTTAAATAAAATACCATCTTTGTTATTAATCATGTAAGAGTCATTCTGAGTATGGACCCATTCGTGAATATTATATTTGATTCCATAACGGTGTACAAGAGATTTACAAATTCCCTGTATTCATGTATATATATATATATATATAAATTCGAAGGATCTAAAACACATGTGTATTAGTAATAAGCTAATAAGAAGGTAACGGGCAGCAAGACAACAGTCACTGCATACAAAGTGTGCTGCCATACCGAGCACCCATTTACAGATCAAGGCGGTTTGCTTATACTGAAAGTGACGCGAATTGTTGTCTGACAGACGTGGACTTTTCTGTCTTTGCATCTTAAACCATGTGAATGCCTGTAATCCAAAAGTGCTTAAATGCACGGCTTCAGACTTCAGAACATGTCTCTTAACAACAACGTCCGCTCTTCTGATTTTGTCTTCAGCATCATGCAGCTATTTACATTAATATCACTCATTTTTATAATAATATTTTATTTCTTCAGAATTGTGCCTTCTGTCAGTATTCTAACACAATGTGTAATGCCTTCTGTCAGTATTCTAACACGGTGTGTAATGCCTTCTGTCAGTATTCTAACACGGTGTGTAATGCCTTCTGTCAGTATTCTAACACGGTGTGTAATGCCTTCTGTCAGTATTCTAACACGGTGTGTAATGCCTTCTGTCAGTATTCTAACACGGTGTGTAATGCCTTCTGTCAGTATTCTAACACAGTGTGTAATGTCTTCTGTCAGTATTCTAACACGGTGTGTAATGCCTTCTGTCAGTATTCTAACACGGTGTGTAATGCCTTCTGTCAGTATTCTAACACGGTGTGTAATGCCTTCTGTCAGTATTCTAACACGGTGTGTAATGCCTTCTGTCAGTATTCTAACACGGTGTGTAATGCCTTCTGTCAGTATTCTAACACGGTGTGTAATGCCTTCTGTCAGTATTCTAACACGGTGTGTAATGCCCTCCGTCGATATAGTGATGTCGCCTGATTGTCAGCTGACCTTCCATCTGCTGCACGCCCAGTACACTGTTAATGCATGGCTTGCCGTATCTTCAATTAAACACTTGAACTGCCTGTGTCCTAGTCATACTTTATTATAGAAGCCGATGTTGTTAGTGCTTGCCTCTAGACCCTTCCTGGCTTGTTACAGAGCTAAATTCAAGGTTGAAACACTTAAAATCTATTAAAGCAATTACACACGAGAGATAACTGGCATTAACCCTTAGCTAACCGTATCTTGTGCTTGTTGCTGACAGTCGAAAGACAAGTCTTGAGCAACAAATGTGAACACAAATTCACATGTTCCACTAACGTTGTAACACAAATGCATATGTTCCACTAACGTTGTAACACAAATGCACATGTTCCACTAACATTGTAACACAAATGCACATGTTCCCCTAACATTGTAACACAAATGCACATGTTCCACTAACATTATCAAGAACGCCTCCCACCCACTGTCGTCTTCAGGTGGTTTATCACACGTGATAAAATCACAGATTTCCAAACGTTGTGATTTGGTTAAGGATGGGTGACGATGGGAAACGTTCGTGGTAATATTAGTGATATTAACCAAGTGTGGTGCGTTGCATGTAGTGCTTGCGATGTCTCAGTCCTTCTCTGGCCCTTCCGGACAAATTGTGAATACTTTAAAGCATTTCATGTAGAAATCCCTGAGTGTATATGTCATGTGACGTCGCTGGATTGCGGGACAACGATCTGTTACAAAGATAGTTAATAAATAATTCGCAAATGTGGCAACTTTCAAATATTTTAGAGCGGCAGTAACATATCGAAATTGTATGTTTTTACTGTTCTTACCGTGCACTATCCATAGTCAAATGATATAGTACTGAGTTCAACAAAATGCACTGTGTTGTGTTCAGATGTTCTATACTACACAGTCTTGTAAATCAGTAGATTGATTTACAAGACTGTGTATTATAGAATATGTGAAAACAATACAGTGCATTTTGTTGAACTGAATACTGTGTCATTTGAATATCGACATCGCATTAGCAAGTAAATTCGAGAAACCTTCGATAATATTCAGTGCAGTATATTTTGGGTAAAAGTGTTAAGATTTAAGCTAGAGCTTAACTTTGACTTCAGTATTCACGGTGTGTGTGACAGTGTTTTGCTGAAGAGAATATCAGTGCCTAAGAAAGAGAACGAGACAAAGGAGAGAACAAATAAATAATGTAAGGTTCCGTAGATCACATTCTTCTCAAGGTGCATGAGACGAGCAGTAAATGCTGCACGAATGACACTCATGCCAACGTTTAGTCGAAAAAAATAAGGCAAGAATGTATTTTTGAAGACGTAGACTTAAACTGGAGGGCGGTGTTAATTCTAGTGGTAATCGCTGTCTGCACACTTTCCGTGCTGTTATTTCGTCTCAACTGTCATGACTCCATTTTGTATAATCTCTCACTAAATTTTCAGAGTGATAGAGCCTATTTCCCCCTCGCCATACGCAACATCTATGAACCATTTCCTAGGCGATAAAAAATTTAGTTATAGTGAAATCATTAATAAAATTTATTTCGTTCAGTGACAGGCAGCACTAGCCGTACAGGATGTGGACATGGGGGAGTTTACATAGCTGAGGTACCAGTTGTCAGCAACATGAACTTACTTATATGGACATGGGGGAGTTTACATAGCTGAGGTACCAGTTGTCAGCAACATGAACTTACTTATATGGACATGGGGGAATTTAGATAGCTGAGGTACCAGTTGTCAGCAACATGAACTTACTTATATGGACATGGGGGAATTTAAATAGCTGAGGTACCAGTTGTCAGCAACATTAACTTACTTATATGGACATGGGGGAATTTAAATAGCTGAGGTACCAGTTGTCAGCAACATGAACTTACTTATATGGACATGGGGGAATTTAGATAGCTGAGGTACCAGTTGTCAGCAACATGAACTTACTTATATGGACATGGGGGAATTTAGATAGCTGAGGTACCAGTTGTCAGCAACGTTAACTTACTTATATGGACATGGGGGAATTTAGATAGCTGAGGTACCAGTTGTCAGCAACATGAACTTACTTATATGGACATGGGGGAATTTAGATAACTGAGTTACCAGTTGTCAGCAACATTAACTTACTTATATGGACATGGGGGAATTTAAATAGCTGAGGTACCAGTTGTCAGCAACATGAACTTAGTTATATGGACATGGGGAATTTAAATAGCTGAGGTACTAGTTGTCAGCAACATGAACTTACTTATATTGACATGGGAAATTTAAATAGCTGAGGTACCAGTTGTCAGCAACATTGACTTACTTATTTAAATAGCTGAGGTACCAGTTGTCAGCAACATGAACTTACTTATATGGACATGGGGAATTTAAATAGCTGAGGTACCAGTTGTCAGCAACATTAACTTACTTATTTAAATAGCTGAGGTACCAGTTGTCAGCAACATTAACTTACTTATTTAAATAGCCGAGGTACCAGTTGTCAGCAACATTAACTTACTTATTTAAATAGCTGAGGTACCAGTTGTCAGCAACATGAACTTACTTACATGGACATGGGGAATTTAAATAGCTGAGGTACCAGTTGTCAGCAACATGAACTTACTTACATGGACATGGGGGAATTTAAATAGCTGAGGTACCAGTTGTCAGCAACATTAACTTACTTATATGGACATGGGGGAATTTAAATAGCTGAGGTACCAGTTGTCAGCAACATGAACTTACTTATATGGACATGGGGAATTTAAATAGCTGAGGTACCAGTTGTCAGCAACATGAACTTACTTATATGGACATGGGGAATTTAAATAGCTGAGGTACCAGTTGTCAGCAACATTAACTTACTTATTTAAATAGCTGAGGTACCAGTTGTCAGCAACATGAACTTACTTATATGGACATGGGGAATTTAAATAGCTGAGGTACCAGTTGTCAGCAACATTAACTTACTTATTTAAATAGCTGAGGTACCAGTTGTCAGCAACATTAACTTACTTATTTAAGACACAAATTCCTTAACGCATCCTATACTAGGTTAATACACTCTATTACATTGTACTTTCAGTTTCCAGGCGTTTGCATATGCCACAGGCATCGCATGAATGCGTCTATTTGCAAAATATCTTCACTGAATTTTGATCGTTTTCGTAACTGTTGTGTTTTAGCGACTGTTGTTTTGACGAGCTGAACATCACACGGCATCTCACAGAGTAACAAGGCATGAAGACGCTGACACAAAGATATTCAAGGACAAGACAAGTGAAATAGGAGATGAATAGCTATAATGACTAACTAACCGCTCCCGGATAGATAATAATTGACAGTGAGAAGCTGACAGTCTCACATTTGGTCAGTTAATCCCGGCTTTTGACAATATTCCGCCTTTTATGTAAGTTCCGAAGATCTTTCAGAATTTGCGATAGTCAGCTTATATACTTAAAGTAAGTAAGCAGATATGTATGAGGTGAAATGGGGAATTTGGTAAATATGCAAGAAACAAGAAATACAGGCGATACTGGGGCCAGAACACACGGTCTACTTGGTAGGAGAATATTAAAATATATCGGTCATGCCTTGTTTAAAGATCCTATCCCGACATTTTTTTTGTGGTTGAAGGGCCCCGGCACCACAGCCTTAAGGCTTTTTGTGCAACCCCAATGACGATGATGAGGAGTTTTTTACCAAGTTTTTACAATTAATGGAGCACCAGTGGAATGAAATCGACAGGGGAAAACCGACAACTCGGAGAAAAACCTGTCCCAGTGCCACTTTGTCCATCACAAATCTCACATGGACTTGACCTGGGACCGAACCCCGGGCCTCCGTGGTGAGAGGCCGGCGACTAACCGCCTGAGCCATGGCACGGCCTATCCCAACATTATAAGGATAAATACGAAACATCCGCAGTCAGGATAGCCGGCCACGAGGTCGAGATATGAAACTGTGTTTAAAGCAATCCTCAGAACATAGGGCAAGTTTAATTAAAAGTTCTTGTATATTTTGGGTTTTTACCTCCGATTAACGCCACATACTTTGGAATAAATATTTGTTTGTGTTCATGAACCAGATCAGAGGTTTCCTGAAAGTGTAAGGAAAAGAGACGCAAACCATTTAAAATTAAAAAACCAGGAAAATTTTTCTGCTTGAGATCTCCTAATTACGTAGAAGTAAAACATTGTTTCCAGAGCGTTTGTGCATGAAGTGACTCGCTAAAACACAATAGAACAATGTTAATTAAAAAGGAAATTAAAGAGAACATAGCATGCCATCCATTAAACACACTTTAGCTATCATCAAGAACAACAAAACTAGTCAACTAGGGGCCGCCCAGCTGGTTGCCTGATGTATGGATACCCGTCGAATTATCATTGTTTTCTCAAGTGAAGGCCTCTGCCGTATTGCCCTGTTTTATTCTTTGTATCAACCCTTGGAGCTTTATACTCCATGAGTCGTCGTTACATATTGAAGTGGTAAAAAGTGCCTTGCTGTTGTGCAACGATATATACCTAACATTCAAATCAGTTTTGTTGAAATATTCCTGTAGAATTGCATACGCTACTTAGTCGGTGTTTTCTCGAAGCTTTCTGCAATAATCTACCCGGCAGCAGTTCCTTCCAGCCCACGTATTCTTTGACACTCCTTTCTGTCAGTCTGTCATAAAAATGGACCGGGATAGTTCAGTTGTTATGGTCAATAATAATAATATAATTAACCCCGGTAAATTCTAGTAATCCACTTCATATACTTTTTGCTTACCATGCAGTCCATTTCAATCATTGCTATATTAAGTAACTAACTAACTAACTCTATGGAGCAAAGTTCTTCTTGACAAGGTAATAGTTCCCCGGCTACAGAATAAATCCACTGAATTTTAAGTAACTCAAAGCTTCATTACCGCATTTACAAGAACACGCCACTTGTCCCTGTCCTGAGCCAGATGAATCCAGTTTACACCCGCCTAACAGATTTCTTCTGAGATCCATTTTAATACTATCCCCCCATCTACGCGTAGGTTTTCAAAGTGGTCTATTTCCCTCAGGTTTCCCCACCAAAAGTCTGTAAATACCTCACCTCTCCCGCATACGTGTCGCAAGCTCCGACCATCTTATTCTTCTCGAATCGATCTGTAGTAATATGTGGTGATATATAAACACAGTAAAGCCTCTGACTATGCTGTCTCCTGCAGTTATCAGCTATCTCGTTCCTATGTACTGGAAAAGTTTTTTATTGATAAAGGAACCCATATGAGCAACAAATTCAATGATAAATCCACAGTAGGATATAACAAAAATTTTCGAAACTGTAATTCAGCGAATTCACCCTAGATAGTGTTTGAGCTGAACAACAGCAACTCCTCATTACTTATGTTCAGTAGTGGACGGAACTCACATACATGAAGACCTACAATCTACACGCTGTACACACAACAACTGTGAGTGTACTTCCGATACTTAATAACAACAGTTCTGTAGGTATAGTGTGATCATCTAAACGTTGGGAGAATGTATTTTTAAAGGGCGAGACACAGAACAGGATATATACAGCACTTGTCATTTGTCAAATTCAGTCGAGCAATAACACATAACAAGGCTTACATCGCCCCCATAAGTTATCATAATAACTAAAGTCCCGCATTCTTTACAGGCAGATATACACTTCACTACCTTCAGAGGAGAAATGTACAGATTTCTGTGTTTAATAAACATACCACAGAGCCGTACAACTGTCACTATAACACAGGGTGTTCCCTCAATAAAGAAACCTTCCAAGAACGTTCCCTCTAGCAAGATCATTACACCGCATACAGCAAACAACGCAGCAAAAGCTAGACTGTGTCAAACACTAACTGTTAGCGAATCGATCCGCTACATATCTTCTGAGTGACAGAGACTTCGCCCATGCCAGTGTTTTAATAATTATACTTGGATAAGTTTAACTATTAAAATGCATGAAAATACATATTATTCCCTGTAGGGAATAGGCAAATACATGGTTGGATATATTTTAATTGCAGAGGGGAGGTCTCCACCTCAACACATGTTTTTCATTTTATGATCTTGTAACTTCTACCTGAAGATGGCCGGCGTACGTGGTCGAAACGTGTTGTGGAGAAAGTAAAGAGTGCATGTGAGAAGTGTTGTGTTTACTGTGACAAAGACTGAAGTAGTCAACTGTCTTCCTCCGCACCCGTTCTGGAATATTGTCAGTTGTTAAACAATGTACGTGTAATGTGACATTGAGGGGCGTTCGCGTAAACACAGTTGCCGTGGAAAAGCAATAATTATTTATTAAACAATCTGAATTTGTATCTCTAGCCTTAGTTATCCAGCATGCACCGTGTTATATTGTCAGCTGTGGCCTGTCTGGCTGTACCATATTTTTCCACATATCGCATAAACGCAACAATTTTCGAAGGAAATTATTGAACTTAAGCCGTGAAGGCACTGGGGGGGGGGGGGAGTGGAGGTATAGCTCTACTCTTTAACCTCGGCGCTAGATGAGGGTGGGTGGTCAACGCCACGCCCCGGCCGCTTAACCCCCGGGAATGACCCGGTGCCATGTGGATAGGAGGATGGGTGGGCCCCAGGGCCGGTCTGGACGGTTGGGGAAAATCTCGGCCCCACCGGGATTTGATCCCCGGACTGAACAGCCTGTTGCCAGTCGCTATACCGACTGAGCTATCGCTGCCCATATTATTATTATTATTATTATTATTATTATTATTATTATTATTACATTATTCCTGAATGTTGCACTCGTTAAACTAATTAATTAGTTCAGCTGTGAGCAGAGCTATTAGAAGCGACATTGAAGAATGAATTTACGGAAAATGTAACATGCCCCGAGCATGGGGGAGGGGGGCTTCTTTCACGTTTAGAATTCTCGAAGTCTCTGTTCGGTCTTCGGCGCCACAATAGTTTCTGACAGAACTATTGGTACTATTGTTATTGTTTCCTTACGTAATTGCTGTTAATTTTATAAGCTAGTTTAATATACTTTTGGACTATTTTTATTCCGTTGTGTGTAAAAGCTTACAAACGGACGGAACGTGTCACAGAATCTCGTGCATATGTGTCTGTTGTAACTGCAGGACCAGTGAGAACCATTTACTGCAATTTAATGTGTTAAGCGCCTGTACCTGTATAACTGTCAAAGATCTCAGTTTCCGGTTCAACTTGCCACGTGTAAGCCACGGTATGTCGGCCACTGTCATGCCACTTACCTGCATCTGATCTTTCTAACTTATAACTTATTATTATTTCTACACATAACACAGGCGCACACGTCACGACGACATTAAACTAGCTTATCTTAAACAAAGAGGGTGGAATTGTTTAGACGGATTTACCTGACTCAGGGTAGCGACCTCTGGGGGGGGGGCTCTTCTGAACACGTTAAGAAACTTTCGGGTGCCTTAACTGTCGGGGAAATTATTGACTAGCTGAGCTACTATTAGAGTCTGCGCCATGGAGTTAGTTAAAACAAAATTTTCGTCTGTTGTTACAGCAAATTTTGAGGAGAATCAAGAGGAGAAGTAAAATTTGAATTACAGTAATTGGCATAAAGTGACGCTAAATACGTTTCTCTGATGACACAAGTAAAGGTAAAGGTCGCCCTAGAACAGGCCATGAAGGCCCAGAGGGGGAGTAGAGGTATAGCTCTATTCTTTCTTTAACCTCGGCGCTAGATGGGGGTGGGTGGTCAACGTCACTCCCCAGCCGCTTTACCCCCGGAAATGACCCGGTAACCATTGTACGGGAGGCTGGGTAGACCCCAGGGTCGGTCTGGACTGGTGCTGAAATCTCGCCCCCACCGGGATTTTTTTTTCTTTTCCTTTGATTCATTTTTGTACTTCTAAATCCTTTTTGTCCTTCATGCCACTTATGTTCCATACTACTGTCCTTATACAACAAACATAACACAAACATCCATTCCACCGGTGGGATTCGAACCCACGACCCTAGTAAACGAGCGGCCGCAGACCCACGCCTTAGACCGCACGGCCACTGGGATCGGCGGATTCGATCCCCGGACCGTCCAGCTCGTAGCGAGTCGCTATACCGACTACGCTATCCCGGCCCACCGATGACACAAGTATTTTTAATATTCATCCGTTCTCTCATTCTGTTGTATGCCTTACGACAGGTCCATATCCTCTTCCAAAGCGAGTTCTCTACAGAGTGCGATCTAGTGCTTCCTCCTGAGACTACATGCTTGTCCTCGGATATTGGACTGACTGTCCGTTTTGTTGAAGTAAAGGTTTTCCTTGCCGATCCCAATGGCCGCGCGGTCTAAGACGTGGGTCTGCGGTCGCTCGCTTACTAGGATTGTGGGTTCGAATCCCCCGGGGGCATGGATGTCTGTCTCTTGTGAGTGTTGTGTGTTGTCAGGTAGGGGTCTCTGCGACGGGCTGGTCACTCGTCCAGAGGAGTCCTACCGAGTGTGGTGTGTCTAAAGTGTTATCGTGAAGCCTCGAAAAATGAGGCGGCCTAGGCCCCCTAGGGGCTGTTGAGCCATAAGAAAAAAAAGTTTTCCTTTATGAACAAATTAATGTGGACTGTTTCTTCTTAACAAAAAGAAATGCAAGCCGGTTTCAAATTCCTATCGCGGATGCTCTTGATGTGTTTCCTTTACTGAATGCGATGCAGTTGAGTAGCTTTAATTAACAGTTCATTATAGAGCTGGGGTCTTTGCGGTGCAGCTGTGGCTAATCGTCTTTCCGCTCCCATTTTCATGATCGAGGACCGTGCCAGCCAGACTTCTCTTCTCAGCGCAACCCCCGAAGCCTGCTGCTGCATAGTTTCAGCACAGTTCAGCGTGGGCAAATCAATACTTTATGAATGAACAGCCACAGTCTGTGACACAGACGGATAGATTACAACCCTCAATTTCATACTGTATAGGAACGAGGGTCACAACTTGATGGCCATGTTCAGTCAATTAATCGCCCCGGGCAGACATGCTTAAATTATTTAATAGTCTGTGATTTAAATCTGCTTTCTCTTCACAGACCTTTGACCTTTAAAATTTTAGCTGTCTCTTCTCACACTTGAACCGCTTCGTAACTATTTTAGGATCAAGTATCAACTGCAGAGATTATATAGCGAGAAAACATGTTTGGATGTTTGTGAACGGTGGATTTAAGAGCTGAGGAAAGACACGAGGAGATACAGTAACTGTATCTAGCGACCATGGCGCGATTTGAACAGGCTGCGGCTCAAGAGGTCACCCAAGGTTTTATCCGCCTCTTAGGTAAGAGGATTTGTGCAATTGTTCCCGCATTGAAATTTATTTTCAAGCCATTTGACGACGTTACTTCAACTGCATCTATTATTTAAAACCTGAGAAGAATATGAGGTGTGTTGTGGAAGATAAACCGGGAAGAATTTAGGAGAAGTCGTGTGTGGCATGTTTCAATATGTAGGCTCATCGGTTAGGAAAATCTGACGAAAAATGGAAAAATGCTTTTTAAATGTAGCCGATACAGTGGACGGTATGTGAATAGGATATGGCCGACAGTTTTTCCAATTTTGTCCTTATCTTTGCCCATTCATTTTCATCCACATTCTTCCAAAACCGTTACTCACAGTGAGTCTCTCCTATCACTCCACTGTTAAATAACAGTGATCTTTACTGGCCGTGCCATGGCTCAGGAGGTTAGTCGCCGGCCTCTTACCGCGGAGGCCCGGGCTCGATCCCAGGTCAGGCCATGTAGGATTTGTGGTGGACAAAGTGGCACTGGGACAGGTTTTCCCCCGAGTACTTCGGTTTTCCCCTGTCAATTTAATTCCACCGGTGCTCCACTACAAGGAAAAAACGAAGAAAAACTAATCATCTTCATCACAGGGTTGCACAATAAGCCTTAAGGCTGCGGTGCGTCCGTAGCTTCTGCTGCGGGGCTCTTCACCACAAAAGAAACAGTGATATTTAGCCTACAAAACATAACTAGCTTCATAAACACAGCAATAGAAGTTAATTCTATCATAGATTAACCATTTAAGGTCTTGTGGTTACTATATGTACCACCATGTTTAACATTCACAAATTCTACGTTCTGCCCACACAGTTTATTTGTGTGTTTTGTGTGGATCTCAAAACAAACAGCGATTATTTCACTGTACAGCATTAACTGACTGGTTTGTATAACTGAGACGGAGTGTGTTTACTTCTGATTTTTACTTACTGATTCTCTAAATAAAGTTCAGGTTAATCTTAGTCTCTAAAAGGTTGAGATAGAAACATCTACTTAAAATCTGTTTACGCATTTTCGACTGTTTGATTTGTAGGGTTATAATGGTTTTAATAAGAACATGTTTTCTGTGGCCGCAGACTGAATTTCAATTTTGTTCCAAAATGTATGTCTAAGTCGCGTGATAAAAGATGACCTTCGTGCGAGCCGTTTTGTAATTTCTTTAACAGTGGCGTATCTGAAATTAGATCTTTCCGCAATTACGTCCTCTGTCGTTCTCGTTCTAGTTTTTTGTGTGTTTGTGTTGCTTCCCGTAGCATTACAGTTCTGAAATGTCCACTTGGTTTGCACGGCGGTTATAAAACATGAAATTCAGTGTGACATTTCGTAGTAGTTCCTTAAGTAATGTTTTATTTTCACGTTCCACCTGTGTCTACAGATTAACTAGCACTTTCCTTCCCTGTGCCGATTGTCCAGTAAGTACGGTCGCAGTTGCACCTAGAGTGCGTTACGTTAATACAATGTACTTCGGCCTGAGTGTTATTGTATTAACATTTAATAAATTAATCATATCAACAGGTTGCAATATCAACAGGTTTCAATTGCTCCCTTGATTGCGTGAAGATGTAATTAATTTTAACTAAATATTTCAAATACATAAAAGATTTTATTCCAATTAACACAGGAAAGGAATAATTACATTTAACATCGAATCGACCCCCTTGAGAGGGTTAGTTATAAACGTACGAATGTTGGTTGTTTATAACATTTATGTCCAGATAAATCATTGGGAAAGGTGTTAGTACTACTGTGTCCTGCACCACAGCAACTGGGTGGCAGTGTTCAATGCTGCACATAACTTGTGTCAAGGAATTGTGATAAGGACTTGATTCATGCGAGATTTCAGGATTTCACACAGATTTTGATGAAGACTCCAGTGTTCTGAAACATCGTGCAGTGTGAATTGTTATACAGGTAACGACGTTTCGGATCAGCTTGCCGCCTTGATCTTCAGGGTTGTCCATGAAGAACTTATTAATGTTCTAGATTTTATTTCTTGAATCTTACTTAATCGTAAGAAGTAAGCATTGTAACAAGTAGTGCAATACAGAGAGAGACTGAGGGTGTAAGAGAACAGGGTGCTGGGGAAAGTATTTCTTCCGAAGTGGATGTAACAGCAGTTTGGATGGATTTGAATTATTAAGAGCTTCGTAATTTGTAGTCTTCGCCAAATAGTATCAATGTAATCACATAAAGGACAATGAGATGGGCAGGGAAATAAAGAGACCATTTGGAAAATGTAGGCCTAGATGGCAGGATAGTATTAAAATTGCTTTTAAAGAAACTGGATGAGATGGTTTGGACCGGATTCACATGGATCAGGATAGGCAACACTGGCGGGCCCTTGTGAAGACGGTGGTGAACATTGTGGTTGAGTACAATGCGGAGAGTTTGTCAAGAAGAACTTTGCTCCATTGAGTCAGTCGGTTGGTTAGTTTGATATTAACGTAAGATATTGTGCAGCTGTTTGTGCTGCTAACTTATAAAATAATTTCTGAGACATAATGTTCATGCTTATCATTTTGACAGTCACGCAGTAAAACTTATTTTCAGTCAGACATATTTGATTATCAGAAATGCGTTTAGAGCTCTCTCTTAAGACTGTGTGGATGTGCTTCTTTAACTGTTTGTATTAAATCACCTGCATGCCTCAGGTTGAGGAATTTCCACACTTTTATTAGTCACTTCTGAATTCAGTAGGTGCAGTATAAAGAGAATCCCCAGCTACGGCCAGTTCAAACATCAGTAAGTGCAGTACAAAGAGAATCCCCAGCTACGGCCAGTTCAAACATCAGTAAGTGCAGTATAAAGAGAATCTCCAGCTACGGTCAGTTCAAACATCAGTAAGTGCAGTATAAAGAGAATCCCCAGCTACGGCCAGTTCAAACATCAGTAAGTGCATTATAAAGAGAATCCCCAGCTACGGCCAGTTCAAAGATCAGTAAGTGCAGTATAAAGAGAATCCCCAGCTACGGTCAGTTCAAACGTCAGTAAGTGCAGTATAAAGAGAATCCCCAGCTACGGTCAGTTCAAACATCAGTAAGTGCAGTATAAAGAGAATCCCCAGCTACGGCCAGTTCAAACATCAGTAAGTGCAGTATAAAGAGAATCCCCAGCTACGGTCAGTTCAAACATCAGTAAGTGCAGTATAAAGAGAATCCCAGCTACGGTCAGTTCAAACATCAGTAAGTGCAGTATAAAGAGAATCCCCAGCTACGGCCAGTTCAAACATCAGTAAGTGCAGTATAAAGAGAATCCCCAGCTACGGTCAGTTCAAAGATCAGTAAGTGCAGTATAAGAGAATTCCCCAGCTTACGGTCAGTTCAAACATCAGTAAGTGCAGTATAAAGAGAATCCCAGCTACGCCAGTTCATAACATCAGTAAGTGCAGTATAAAGAGAATCCCCAGCTACGGTCAGTTCAAACATCAGTAAGTGCAGTATAAAGAGAATCCCCAGCTACGGTCAGTTCAAAATCAGTAAGTGCAGTATAAAGAGAATCCCCAGCTACGGTCAGTTCAAACATCAGTAAGTGCAGTATAAAGAGAATCCCCAGCTACGGTCAGTTCAAAATCAGTAAGTGCAGTATAAAGAGAATCCCCAGCTACGGTCAGTTCAAACATCAGTGGTGCAGTATAAAGAGAATCCCCAGCTACGGTCGTTCAAACATCAGTGTGCAGTATAAAGAGATCCCCAGCTAGGTAGTTCAACATCAGAATGCAGTATAAAGAGAATCCCAGCTACGGTCAGTTCAAAACGTAATGCAGTATAAAGAGAATCCCAGTCGTCATCACATCAGTGGGCAGTATAAGAGAATCCCAGCTACGCAGTTCAACATCGAAGTGCAGTATAAGAACCCAGCTACGGTCTTCAAATCGTAAGTGCAGTATAAAGAGAATCCCCAGCTACGGTCAGTTCAAACAAAGAGCGGTTACATAAGTCAGAGATGCAGACTGCCGGCCTTGTACAAGGATGAAAAATTGGAGTCGCTTCTTTGCTGGAGGAGAGTGAAAAATATTTGTCTAGGAAATAAATTAAAAACGTCTGTATAACCACAGTTGGTGGAACATTGCTACCACATCGCCAGTGGCAAGTTTCAGCTAATTTCTTTACCGAAATTTAATCTAATTTCTCATAACTAATAACTAAATTCTGCAAAAAAGTTTGTCACTATTATTATCATTATTATTATTTATTACTTCATAGAGGGTATTTCATTTGTACACCTGGAAAAAAGCACATCTCTGCGTTATATATTGTTACAGATGTTCTGTGATTACTATATATGATATATATATTCCTAATGTTATTTCCCATGTTGAACGTTCTGAACATTTACATTAGCACTTCTCGCAGTATGTACAGTGTCCAATATCACTCTCGTCTGTAGTTCCTAGATGTGCTTCCCACGCAAGTCGTTCTGATACTCTCTGAAAGACTTTGACACTTTCGAACGTCAGACTGAGTGAAAATATTTTTTTATTTATTTTCGAAATTTCTGGCGAAACCACCAAATGGGCTGATTGTTGTTTTCATGTGTGTATTTTGTTAAACTGTAACAATTGTTGCCTGAGCTTACGCACGAATGCGCATGTAGCTTGGTACTTTGGTGCAGTGGCTACATTTGAATGCATCCTCACAGCTCTTGGCGTGATTCCCACCGCAGCAAAACGGTGTAGCTGCTTGCTTTGTAGCTAGCGCCGGCCAGGGGGGGGGGGGGGCATTACAAGTGGCTATGAATATTGAATTCGCACGCAGTGGTTCATGCGGCACTTTGTGTTACTGATTTGATGAACTTTGTCGTTGCAAGCTTCATTTTAAATGGTTTGAAGGCTATTGGTGCTCTTTTGTAAATAGGTAATAAAGCAACGCAGTCGGTAGGAAGTCTGTGGGAGGTTATGAACTGCGTCTGTAGTTCGGAATGTTTCAACACCATACATAATAAGAACATTGTTGGTACGTCAGATGCACATTAGGCAGACAAATGAAGGAAATTACACTTGGTTTCGCTTATGTTGTTGTTGTTGTTCTTCTTCTTCTTGTTTCTGTTTGTATTGTCGTAATTTAAAATATATTCATCATGGGTTTGATACATTTATTTTAATTGTATATAATCATATTCTTCCCCTTTAACTTTTATATTTAAATAATTTAAGTGTAATGATTTTTGTTATTGGCTTTTGCTTCTTGTAATATTTTTTTTTTGTTTTTTGCCTCTTTGTACTTATGCTGACTTTGTAATTTGCTATTAAGCTGTTAGTTAGCACGTAAATGAACGAGACAATTGTAATATTATTATTTTGATCGTTAGTGTTATTCTTGAGGGCCAGGATAGCGCAGTCGTTATGGCGACTCGCTACGAGCTGGACGGTCCGGGGATCGAATCCCGGTGGGGGCGAGATTTTCAGCACCCGGTCCAGATCAGCCCTGGGGCCTACCCAGCCTCCTGTACAATGGGTACCGGGTCATTCCCGAGGGTACAGCGGCCGGGGCGTGGGGTTGACCACCCACCCCCATCTATCGCCAAGGTTAAAGAAAGAGTAGAGCTATACCTCTACTCTCCTTCTGTGCCTTCATGGCCTTTTCTAGTGTGAACTTTACTTTAATATTATCCTCATGTATCCATCATAGGCCTGGGAGTACTTATTAAGCCCAAACTTAATTTTCACCATTATGCTTGTTATAGTTATTTGCATGCAATTATTTTGTTGAGTTTAATTCGTACTTAGTGCTTTGCTGGTCTTCTCTAGACAGTCTCCTGATGCTGTATTTTGAATTACTTAGCTCTAAGTTAGAGTGTGTCTCTGTCGTGTGGACTTAAGCTGCGGCCTATCCAGTGCAAGTTCTTGTCTATTTGTAGTCATGTACTGAATACTTACTCGAACATCTTCAGATAATCTGCAGCTGCGTACCTTGCGTTTTCATGTGGCGCCACCTAGACGTGGTTTTCATTCTTAGTGTTTACAAAGGACTGCAAATCTGCCCTTCGCATTTGGAAGCTGTCGGCCTTTGTGTAGCGACTCGAGACCTCAGAGATTGTACTTAGTTTAACGGTGCTTCTAAACGTCGCGACTGTGTGTCTGCTGGACGGTCATCAGCTGCTAGTTCCACCGGTGTTGCGATATTGGTATGTTCAGAAAAAATTGACTTTGCTTAATGAGTTACTAACCTAATTATGTTAATTATAGATTTCAAAGTATTACGTTGTACCCTATTATTATTATTATTATTATTATTAGTAGTAGTAGTAGTAGTACTGTATTTTCCTGTGTGTTGCTACTGCTGCTGCTGCTATTACTGTCGCCAGTAGTGTTACTTCAGGGTGCTGACTTGTCGCTCACACTTACCGCACTTTGTTCTTCTTTTGTTTCTGGCTGTTGTATAATTGTGCTGTAGCTGCACTTGCGACATTCATGTGTTCGTGTTGGTGTCGTAACTGGCCCCGGACGATGTACTTTAAAATTTTTAATTGAGTGGAACTGAATTGAATTGAACTGTCGACGTATTCCCGAACAAATTATCTATTGCAGCCATACTTTAATTTAACAGTTATGATATTATTCATGTTAATAATTTATCACATGATGTGGTTTGTTCTTCTTATCGTTTTTATACATTATTGCTTGTGGGTTGCTGTTTGATGCACCTTCAGTTATGCTTTTGTGCTGTCTTTGTAACTGTTCCTTGAACTAATCTGCTAACACATTAAAAATTATTATTATTATTATCATCGTTATTATTTGTACGGTATAGCTCAGAAGGTATAGAGACTGACTACGGACTGGACGTCCGAGGCACTGTGCTTCATTTCCTGGCAAGGGTAGCAGATCCCTTTCTTCTCAAAAACGTCCTGGCCGACTCCGGAGCCCACACACGCTCCTATTCAGATTCAGTTGTTACTGGAAGCTGTTTTTCTGAAATATAGAGCTGACTACTCGCCTCCATCTAGTGTCGAGTTTAAGAATGGATGGAGCTATAATTCCTCTCTCCCATATCCATTCCTGACAGCTTTACCTTCGCTTTATTGTGGCCGGCCGCAGGGAGGCAACTTTTATGGTCCGAGTGCTGCTGATCAGTTAAGTGCTCTTCTTTCAGTATTTTAGTAACTTTAAATTTTCTTGTCGCTACAGTCCTATTCCAGGATCCAGGAAATCTCAGTCGATATAATGAGTAGGCTACGAGCTGGAGTTCCGAGAAATCGTGGATCGAATCCCGGTAGCTTCCAAAGACTTTTCTCTCCTCAAAGGTATGCAGACCAGCTCTGAACCCCACCCAGCTTCCTATTCAATGGGTAACGGAGGCTCTTTCGGCGGGGTAAAGAGACCGGGGCTTTTTGCTGACTGTTTATTTCAGTTTAGTGCCAAGACTAAGAATGAGTGGATCGCTATCTTCTCCATGCACCCTGATGGCGTACACATGCACAAATTTACCTTTACATCCCTGTTCAAGCATCGAACTTCTCTATTGCAACTTTTTCCCAATAGCGCAACAGCCCCTAGTGGGCCAGGGCCTCCTCATTATCGAGGCTTCACGATCACACTCAGACACACCACACTCGGTAGGACTCCTCTGGACGAGTGATCAGCCCGACGCAGAGACCTCTACCTAACAACACTCAACACTCACAAGAGACACACTTCCGTGCCCCCGGCGGGATTCGAACCCGCAACCCCAGCAAGCGAAAAGCCACAAACCCACGCCTTAGACCGCACGTCCACTGGGATCGGCTGTCTGTTGCAATACTTAAAACGGGCTGTGACACTTTTTTGATGGAAAGTCAGGCATAAAGCCATCACCATTCAAAAACAACATGGGAAAAGAACAAACTATTCTGCATGACGGCTTCGAACCGACTGCTCAGTGGACAGCAACAGACGACTAATGTCGCGTGGTCAGTCAGGTCGACAGCTTTGAAATAGGGTATATTGAACTTAATACTCGTAAAACAAGATGTACGAGGTAGGCTGTGCATAATACGTACTTATCTACAAGAGACCTCTTCCGATTTTGGGAGTGGGTAAGAAAATTATGGTGGACATGTTCTTCCCCTGTGTAATCTCTGTTTTGTTTGTAGCAATTATCTTCAAGCAAATGTAGTTTGGTCTTAATGGCTACACTTCTGTCTGAGTGTTACTGCACAAATTGTGCTTGCCCGGAAGCAGTTCGGCCAACGGATGAAATCGCAATCTCTGGGTGCTTGGTTATTAATGAAACACTTTGTTATTTGAGACTGCGTGCAGTAAATAGCAGATTTGCAGATAAAAGGGACAGTTTTATGGGGCACATGCTTAGTTTCATTGTGTTCGTTTTTGAAAGGGAAGTGAATTACGAGCAGAAAAGCGTTTAAACATTTAAAAGATATGAATGGGGTGTTTTAAAGTTTTAATTCTCATTTCATATAACCTCCAGTACAAGGTATGAGATTCTTTGGAAAAAACAAAGTTGATTTAGTAGTTGAACGAATAAAAGAAAGAAAAATTGAAAAAGAACGCAGAAACTATTGAAAAATAGTAAGAAAAAAAGTCTTTACAAATAAAAGCATAAAAGCATAAGTGTAAAATTATAGTGCCTTTATTGCTTAAGTGTAACATATATTTGGGCCTGCGGCAGGCAGTAAAAGAGAGGCTTCATAAATTTCCAGAAGCAGAAGCTTCAAGATATATATATACTAATATAAACCTATACCATTGTGTTTATCGTACGATATTGTGATGAGGAGAGCATGTAGCACACACGAGAAAGATGAAACATCCGTACAGAGCTTAATCGGACAAACTGAAGGAGAGACACCGCTTGGGAGAAAGGCGTAAATGGAAACACAAAATTATAAGTTAGGAAATGTTAGCATCTTGTGAAGCTTCTGGCGTGTTAGCTTCGCTCCGATTCTGCTTTCGGAGGTCTGCTTTGTGTTCGAGTTGTTATGCTTTATTATGGGGTTTCTTATTTTGTGCAGTCTGATCGTAAGAAAGTGCATTACGTTTGGTCAAGAACGCTTCCTGTTAAACTATTCTTACTTATCCGCTAATTTACGCTACGAAACGTATGCAGTAAGAGGACATAATTAAGTAAACTGAAGCATTTATTTGCGAGGGGCAGTAAGATTCTCTTGTACGAGCCTTTACATCCGTCTCTTAAATCAATTTGTAGCTCAATCACCCAAGGAAAACGCCTTAAAATGTCTTACTTTGCCCTCTGGATATTAAGGAGCGGTTTTTCCTTTTATGTCGGCACTAAAATTGTGTACCTTCGCGAGATCCAGACCCTCGCAGCAACCTTCGCGAGATCCAGACCCTCGCAGCAACCTTCGCGAGATCCAGACCCTCGCAGCAACCTTCGCGAGATCCAGACCCTCGCAGCAACCTTCGCGAGATCCAGACCCTCGCAGCAACCTTCGCGAGATCCAGACCCTCGTACAACCTTAGCGAGATCCAGACCCTCGTACAACCTTCGCGAGATCCAGACCCTCGTACAACCTTCGCGAGATCCAGACCCTCGCAGCAACCTTCGCGAGATCCAGACCCTCGCAGCAACCTTCGCGAGATCCAGACCCTCGCAGCAACCTTCGCGAGATCCAGACCCTCGCAGCAACCTTCGCGAGATCCAGACCCTCGTACAACCTTCGCGAGATCCAGACCCTCGTACAACCTTCGCGGGATCCAGACCCTCGCAGCAACCTTCGCGAGATCCAGACCCTCGCAGCAACCTTCGCGAGATCCAGACCCTCGCAGCAACCTTCGCGAGATCCAGACCCTCGTACAACCTTAGCGAGATCCAGACCCTCGTACAACCTTCGCGAGATCCAGACCCTCGTACAACCTTCGCGAGATCCAGACCCTCGCAGCAACCTTCGCGAGATCCAGACCCTCGCAGCAACCTTCGCGAGATCCAGACCCTCGCAGCAACCTTCGCGAGATCCAGACCCTCGCAGCAACCTTCGCGAGATCCAGACCCTCGCAGCAACCTTCGCGAGATCCAGACCCTCGTACAACCTTAGCGAGATCCAGACCCTCGTACAACCTTCGCGAGATCCAGACCCTCGCAGCAACCTTCGCGAGATCCAGACCCTCGCAGCAACCTTCGCGAGATCCAGACCCTCGCAGCAACCTTCGCGAGATCCAGACCCTCGCAGCAACTGTATCTTTCTGCATGCAGTAGATTACGAGCGCCATCTTTCTTTACACATGATCAGATATCTTGTAAGGCTTAATTTTGCCCTAAGCTGAAATGAAGAAACAAAACGAGCAGACGTGGTATAAGACGAACACAGAAGGCGGACTAAACAATAAATGTGATCGGTTTATGAAGTCGCGGTGGGATCCTGGCGTTTGAGGGGCCACAAGGGCCCGTTAATTCGACATTATCTGCTGTCCATTCTTCAGTATATGAGTAGGGACTGTAGTTCTCTGCGAAGCAATTTTAGACGTTGGGGGAAGTTTACGCGTAGCTTGATGATGCGTGGTTAAGTGCGGTTGGAAGGAAATCTTTGCAAAGCGCGCTCAAAGACGAAGTTTGTGCGTTGCTGTTAAAACTCGCTTGAACAGGAAGGCGAATGTTTAACCAAGCAGTGAAGTCATATCACTGCAATCACGTGCACAGATTTACTGTGGGTTTAGGGATGTGTTTCGGTTTATATTAAGCGTTACGTGCAGCTATCACAGGATATCGTGAAATTTACGCTCTGTACGTAGGAGTTCCTAGCTCTCAGTCAGGTTTATCGCCAGCTACAAGGGTAACATAGTAATGAAACAGGGTTTCCCCATGAGAAGATATGTACTGCTGTATAAAGGAACAGTCAAATGGTGTCTGTAAGGAATGATGGAGAAAATAAACACTGGAGAACTTTTCAATTTGTACGAGTACACTCCACCTAATTTTGCTGTAGGCCGTACTACATTAAAACAAGGTTTGAGATTGCTGGGAGAATGTATAAAGCAAGGAAAATGAAGAAATATTTACAAATTTGCTTGGTAAACACGAAGGAAAGTGGTTATTCTTAGCCATAATGTGTAATTGGAAGGATATTAAAACAAATCCATGAGAAATTCACTTTCACGTTGTAAACTGAATTTCAATCGTAGGACAAATAGCAGGATTTTTGAAGCAGTGCCATGAAGTTTTGCATCTGTTAAGCCCTTAGTGCCGATCCCAGTGGCCGTGCGGTCTAAGGCGTGGGTCTGCGGCCGCTCGCTTACTGGTATTGTGGGTTTGAATCCCACCGGGGTCATGGATGTCTGTCTCTTGTGAGTGTTGTGTGTTGTCAGGTAGAGGTCTCTGCGACGAGCTGATCACTCGTCCAGAGGAGTCTTACCGAGTATGATGTGTCTAAAAAGTGTGATCGTGAAGCCTCGACAAATGAGGCGGACTACGCCCCCAAGGGGCTGTCGAGCCATTAAAAAAACACTTAGTAATCATTAGTACTTTATTGGTTGATTGATTCGTTAGTTGGTTTGCTGATTGGTTGTTTGGTTAGTTGCTTGGTTAGTTGGTTTGTTAGTTAGTAAGATATTTCCGTGTGGTCTCCGTTCATTTTGGATTTGACACCGCGTCACTGAGTGATTGGTGCCCGACGTTTCGTAACAACAGAGTGGTCTCATCTTAGAAGGTCGAATGTCCAAGGAGAAAGTTACTCTGTGACACGGAGCCATGCGAGTGTCCGTGTAGAAGACCTCAACTACAACCTGCGAAATCCTGAACACCCGAAAAGTAGTCAGATACGCTATAGACGTACTAATTTGCTTAGTGTCTTCACAAGTCTTCATTGAAAATAAAAGTGTAGGAATATAAATTGGCCATGTTAACAAAATATTTGTTGTTATCGCTGTCTTCCTCTGTCTCTCCAGACGAATGCAAGTACAGTGGGTTAAGAAGCGTCTACAGTCTACATTTCTCAAACCCTTGCTAATTCACGGTTTAGCATAATCGTTTCCACGACAATAAATGCAGTTTAAATAGCTTTATTGAATAAGGCACGAATCAATTAAAGTCTGTAAAATTATTCAGACACTCAGATGAAGTGAAGTTTGTGCGCTTTGCTGTGAGAGCAAAACAAATACCTTCAAGAAGTTTATAATTAAGTTGTAATTGTCCAAAGCCATGTAACATGACAAGAACAAATTTAATTTTTGTCTCTCTGAACTTCGCTGAAAGAAATTATTTTAATTCCTAATGCCTCGTTGAGCAAGTAATTTAATTAGAAAACATATCTTGTTTTGTTTGTACATTTCTGTGGTAAATATTGTATTGCATTTCGGTGAAGTTACAAATAATCATTTTGGTCTTTTCAAGGAATGGGGTTGGTGAAGATTCAGCTCCTCTGGGATATTGCGCCTGTCGAATTGTAAATACTTACAGGCGTTTCGAAAGGGCGTTGTGCCAACATATTCAGCATAAAAGCCCCTATTCTTTCCAGAAGACTTGAATGATCACGAACACTTACGTGACAACCTCATGTCTCACAGTGCGCAATATATTTCACCGACAGTGTCACACTCAAAGATACTGAGTGTAAAAGACGCCGGTTTCATTTGATGCGTGTTCTTGAAAGGATAGAAGAGATTACTGGATTTTGGGACGTAAGACCGGATTTGATGATATACACCTATGTAACAAACATAAAAACACATTTTTCTGCCTTGTCGAATGTTGTCAGTTTGCGACAGTTTCACTACGACTTATGTTACAGAAGTGCAATATTACAGACCCTACCTATGCATGTTTTGTGACAGAGGAAGCTGTCGAAAATAAACGTTTTTCTTAGCTGTCTGTGTGTCTGTCTGTCTACTTCGTCACGTTAGACAGAGCTCTCTTAGCGCGGATTATTCGGCGTGAAAATAAGGCATCATCATGACCTGAGTTTAGGCTATACGATTTTCGTTATGAAACGTATAAATTACATTAAAAATGCGTAGCGGTTATGTACTGAGTTTGTTGTTTAACCTTATAATAGAAAACATTTTATGAATACGAGCAAGAATAATTGTTTAATTTTTTCTTATTACAGTAGCTTGTGGCCGATACATCTACATCATCAAGGGAAAATGTGAATATTATGGGTAGTAACTTGGCCTTAGATGTGTATACAGATTCTCCGAAACGTCAGTAATACAATTGAAAACATATTAAACCATCACCAGAATCAATATCTCAGATTCCCGAAAGGTGAATGTGAAGATTACTGTCTTCTGGCACTGTTTTACAGTTTGTTACATCGGTACAGAACCGTATAGCTTCGCATTCTAAAAGATCGCAATCTTCCTACACAAAATGCGGTTTCTTTTACTTCCCCGTGTTACGTAATGGATCACTGAAACTCTGTTCTTTAGCCTGAAGCGACAATTTGGAAACCTAAATAATTGTAAATATCAACAGCATTGCAGAACCCTCTCAGTGGTAATATCCATATGAGTTGCGAGCAAGCCACTAGGGACCTCTATTGGTTTACATTTAAACTACTGTCCACATTAGCCAGAGGCAGAAGAACGTATAATAAACACTACGAACAAACGCCATCACTGTGCTGTATTGTAAACAAACCTTGAGGCTAGTTTTCAGATTATATATTTCTCTTCATGCAACACAATTGTAGTATCTCATACATGCTGGATTTCACAGTCCATTTTACAGGATATTAGAAAGAGAACGGTCGACGTATTTACATTACCAGCATACTGTGGAATGTTCAAACCACCAGGAAAATTAAAAATTGAACAGCCTTTTCTTTCCCACTTTAACCCATCTCACTCGCGCAAGTAAGGGCACATGCATTGTGCATACACATTGTGGACTCTACGCATCCATTCTCTTCGTTTTCTATAGACGAACAAGGATACCTGTTATTGTAATTAGAAGTATTAACCTTCAAGCAATATCAATATTGTATTGTTGAAAGTTCAGTGTTTTTTTCTTTTAGTTAATGTAATTTGTTGTCAGTTCCCACGAGTAATTTTTTAATGTAAGTAGGGTTATAAAACCTCACCTTAGGATCGTATACAGATATACAGTACTGAGTAAAGCCCATATTATTGTCTGGAAATAAAAGGAATACGTGCAAATGGTTTCAGACAAAATTTAGAATTTAGGCCTAAAGAAGGTTCATTTGTAACAGGACTAACATTCATTTTAGAATTCCGAATGAAAGTATAATGTTATCTGAATTGTTGTTTAAATATGTCACTGAAAATAAATAACACGAATAGTATAAACATTTATATATACCAAAAAAATACACAAAATATAAACAATTACAGCTTATCTACATTCATGAATTCTGCTACATATTTCAGCGACAAATTGCCGTTCTCAGGGAAACGTTAATGCCAAGAGTATAAAATTAATACATCAAATTTACATTTTTTTCCATGGTGCAACAGCCCTTAGTGGGCCAGGCCCTCCTCAGTATCGAGGCTTCACGATCTCACTCAGACATACCACACTCGGCAGGACTTCTCTGTACGAGTGATCAGCCCGACGCAGAGACCTCTACTTGACAAAACATAACACTCACAACAGACAGACACTTTTCCTTAACATGTCGTATTTCTCTGCACAAAACATCTGCGAGCATTTTATTTATTTTACGAAATTCATTTTCCTGAAGAAGAGCTTCACTTGTTTGGTTACACGTGTCCCTTTCATTTATAACAATTATTTTACCTGCACCTGAGTACACAACACTCTCGTACACGAGATACATCAATACATGGTACAGGGGCTTAATTTTTTTGTACCCAAAACATCGACACTAGATGCTTTATACATGTAACCACATATATAATATAAAGAGTGGCACATTGTGAATTTTACTCAAGTATATATCAGCATTACACTATCCATAATATCCACTTTTTATATTTATAGCTCCCATTATTTATTTTTAACAATGTGTATGTAAATTTGGTGTATTAAATGTATATTTATTCCTTTGTATTATATCTCCATGGTGATGGCGATTTATCGCTGAAACATGTAGGAGAGTTCGTGTATGTAGATAGTCTGTAATTGTATAAAATTTATGTGCAGTTTTTAGTATATATGAATGATTATAATCAAAAGTCACGAAACGAATAATGTTAAATTCATGTAGTGTTTCTTCAAAACAGTCTGCAGGTACATCAGTGTTCAGTAATATTTAAATACGTGGTGTATAGGAAATTCGGCTTGCGTGAAAATGTGCGTATACACGACACAAATGTAGTTTTATTCCCGTAACATATTAACTTGGTTACATATCGCACTAAATTCGTTTCACATTAATTTTAACCTCCTGTAGCGTGTATTTGTAATCCTATCCAAAATCAGTTAACTTTTAACGATCGTTCCCAGTTTCTTCTCGGTCACTTACGTTAACCACCTCAATTGTTTGCAGCACAGCAGACAGTCTGTGCCATCTGCTTTAACATTCAGTAAGTAAACAAAACATGTTTACTACTTTTGTTTGCTGCTCTGAGTAAATAACTGCTTTTTTTTAATATCATTTAAGATTCTGAACTTATGACATGGATTCGGTGCAGATTGTTCTTTAATTTAGACGACACTCAGGCCGTAAACGATTAGTGTTTAGTCTCAGAGTTAAAGTTTTCTGGGATGTTACGCTGTGACGTTTGGATGAGAATTTTCCGACGTTTTGAAGGATTGTACTGCCTTCATTTTCAAGACCAAACAGTCCAAAAAATAAAAAAATCGGGGAGTTTGACCCTGATGACAAAGGCACTACGATCCTCCGAAACGTCGGGAACTGCACGCCCAACGAGACAGAGTAACTTGCCAAAAGAATTGAACCTACGGGAGCACCCATAATAGAACCAGAGAATTCGCTGTGTTCAATGTGGTTGTTATTTTTGAGATGTGAGGTTCTCGCAGTAGCAAATATTGAGATAAGCATTTTCTGGGATGTGGCACTGTGTAACATGTAAACAAGCACCACCATTTAGGTAACGTGACAGTATCTTTCTCCGAAACGTCGGTACCTCTGTATGAAAATTAATACCCTCACATCTCAGGGAACCTAAACCCTCTGCTTCTTTCTTTAAGAGAATCTGCAACTGTTTTAGCCTGCGACTGTACTTCAGACCATAAGAATTCCACTAACGTGCAAAAATTATTGACCAATTTACGGAAGAATTTAACCATTTGTAATTACAGTTAGGGCACCCTTTTAAAATGTAGTTTATCAAATTTAATAAACCTGACACATGCCGTTAAAAATTATCACACGATATAAGACACAGGAAACATAAATAAATATAGTTATTTTTGACTAATCAGAAGGTGCAGAAAGTGTAATGTGGGCAGTAGGCCTAACATTAACTGTTTTGAGACAAATTATGTCTCTGCTGTATGTTTACTCTGATGTATTTCTCAACGCACAAATAAACGGAACCATTTTATTGCACCCGACTGTAGTTTATTCGCTTCAGAAACAGACGAAATTACGAACATAAAGCAGAATATGAATCTGGTTGACAGGCAATAAAACAACGTCTTGCTGTTTTGGCAGTATGGTTGCATTCCATTTCGTCATCACGCATAATAAAATAGAATTATATCAAGGATACTGTTTCGTGACTGAATTTCACGTTGTATTCACCGTGCATCGTTATATAACTGATTATCATTCACCAACAAATGCACAAAGATAATTTTTCACTAATTACTTTATTAAAAGATTTCCCCTATACGTATTTCGGCAAACTATATTGCCATCTTCAGGGGGTCATTTTTGGTTTGTACATAGACCAATGTACATGTGTCAATATTGGTTATTATACCATCTATAAAATTGTATAAAAATTGTGTAAAGTTGTATTATAGTATTAAAATAGTACTAAAATAGCTTGTTAAAATTGATAGTAAGATAGTATTAAATTACATTTGCGGTAAAATTCGTAATTATTGGCAGTGTGGTCCGGTATGTTGTTCCTTGTCGGATATCTGTAGTGTTGTTGTGTAGAAGCACCTTCTCTCTCCGTGTCAGCGTGGCTTCTGCAAACTTATTAAAATATATTTAATCTTTAACAAATTTTTCAACGTTTAGATAAGAAGGTACGATAATGATACTTTTATGTCATTTTATGTCACCATTATTAGGTGTTCAAAAATTAGACGGAATTTTATGAGACTTGATATAAACGTCGCGAAAATAGAACCAATCCAGTTTCATATTTTTTGTTGTTAATTAACACCTAAAATTATAAATCTCATAATACCATAGATATTCGACAAATGGGCATAATATTTTGAGCATTTTTGTGCAGAATAAGCTGCTAGTCGCATTTTGCTATACCAAATTCTTCTGTTTATTCGATAAATCAATCAATACCCGAAAGTTCTTACCCTCCATCCCAATGTGAAGCTATCTGCGACGGTCAGTCCAATAATGTCTTGGTCTTCACGCGTTTCTTTCGTCTTACACTATTATTTAGTTCCAAACGACAACCCACGGACAGAAACACAGATGTTACGTAACTAAGACCTCCGTAATTTGCAGTCTTATTTTTCGGGCTTTTCCGACTACGTTCTGAGACGTAGTCGGATGTATTGCATTATATTGTTGACGTGTTAACGACTGGTAATTAAGGAATTAGAAATTCATACAGAATTTTGGTGTGGAATCCTGGAAGAAAGCCCAGCTTCCTTTGCAATCTATACCAGGGTTCCTTTCCCGGGAGTCAAGTGGCCGGGAAATGTGTGACCTCTCACCCCCATTTGGTGATGAAGTTAAGAATGAGTGGAGCTGTACCTCTACTCCTGCTCTATGTCTTCATGGCGTGTATAAAGACTACTTTACCTTTACTTTTGTGCCATAACGAAGAAAGTTTGAGGGATGATGATAAAATGAATCTTAGGAAAATGGTGTTCCAGAATTTAGAAGAGACTGTGATTTTTATGGCATGCAAAAGTTAACTCCTTTAAACACTGTGGCGAACCGGTGGGTTACGCTACATAGAAGTAGGGGAATTGTGAGCGAGCTGCTTAAATATCGACAACATAGAAAAGAGATTTTACCATGGGTAATTTTAATTTACGTACAGGAATGAAAGAAAATGTTGCGTAAGCCAAAATTGCCTCCATTTCTCACTCAAGTCTCCTGACTGCCTGCCAGATGGCTCTGGCGGGCACATCAGGATCGATAGAACACTAGCGCGGCCAGCTGACCAGTCACCAACTGCCACGACTGCGCACGACTTAGTAACCTCGAAAAGAGGAGGCTAGAGGGGGCCCGGGCCCATATAGGGCTGTTGAGCCATGGTTATATATTATATATATTACAGGAATGAAAGAAAATGCACGGACTCCATACAGCGCAGTCCTTGTCTAGCTAATGGTCTTTCAGCTAATCAAGAAATGTCTTGCTGTTTATGAAATTCTAAAACTTACCATCACATTCACATGGGCCCGCCAATTGCCTTTGTCCTTGGTAATCCAGTCATCAGCCTCTCATTGAGGACAATTAAAGTATTACAGATTATTTGGTACATTAAGCAATAAACCTGGCCAGTTCCTGCCGTATTTCAGTAATATTGCGTTCCATGTATTGTGGAATGCGATCTAAGTGTTTAAGTATTTCAAGTATAAGTAAGTTGGATGAAATTGAAATACAAACACATGTGTATTGTAAAATTTTAACCCAATTGTACTGAGTGTTTGATATCAAATAATGAAAACTCAACTTTCACTGTTACAATGTGCCACTTTACCAGTACGATTCACAACGATATGCTGTAACATTAAAATGCTCCCTTTATCAACCTTCTCCCTGAGGATGGCAATCATTATTAGCCGAAATAGTTTAGAGAATTATTAATATGTGTGTTAAGAAACAATGTGCAATTAGTTGGAGATACCTTTTCTTTATGGCTCGACAGCCCCTTGGGGGCCTAGGCCGCCTCAGTTTTCGAGGCTTCACGATCACACTTTTTAGACACACCACACTCGGTAGGACTCCTCTGGACGAGGGATCAGCTCGTCGCAGAGACCTCTACCTGACAACACACAACACTCACAAAAGACAGACATCCATGCCCCCGGTGGGGTTTTTTTTTCCTGTCCGGGGGTTTTTTCCCTTTGATCCATTTTTGTACTGTTTAAATCCTTTCGTCCTTCATGTCACTTTACGTTCCGTACTAAAGTCTTTACAACAAACACAACACAAACATCCATGCCCCCGGTGGGATTTTTTTTCCTGTCCCGTTTTTTTTCCTTTGATCCATTTTTGTACGCTTAAATCCTTCGGTCCTTCAGGTCACTTATGTTCCATACTACTGTCCTAATACAATAAACACAACACAAACATCCATGCCCCCGGCGGAATTTTTTCTTTTTTTTTTTGGTATTAATTCCTGGGTTTTCCCCTTTGATCCATTTGAACTGTTGAAGTCCTTTTTGTCCTGCATGTCACCTTATGTTTCATGCTATCGTCCATACATCTAACTCAACACAAACATCCATGCCCCCGGTGGGATTCGAACCCACGATCCTAGTAAGCGAGCGGCCGAAGACCCACGCCTTAGACCGCACGGCCACTGGGATCGGAGTTGGAAATACATATTTTTTTCCTATACACAATGCACGGAAGATGTACAATATCAAATCTGTACGATCCTTATTTGGATATACATTATAGTACAAAATGAAGTCCCTAAAGATGTGAGAAAGTTATTAAATTGGAGAAAGTACTTTATAACATTCTTATGCCCTGAAGTTAAAATCATGGGTTTCTTTCCAGACATCTGTACATGTGCGCCATGTTACGCCCTGTCACATCCAAGACGAGCACATCTTTTTACTGACTGCTGCGACTACCTAGAATCTCATAAACTACTTCATGTAGAAGTAATGGGAAGACTTCTTAGAGAGAATGACAATTTGCTGATTTACATAAAACTGCTAATTTACAGGACCAGCATTAAGAGTAAGATGCCGGAAAGAGAGTTTTGATGTCAAATTAGGCGTTTCTGAAACGAAACCTGTGATGATAGGGAAACCACACTGTCCAGTCTTTGTAGTTAGTTACTGTATTTAGTGACTTAGGATATTAATACCTAGGGTACTGAGTTACGTAAAACGAATCTTCGTGATTTACGCATACGGCGTAATATTATAAGGCAATGGTTCGAGAAAGTTGGAATGGAACACAAAAAGTATAGAAAAGCTTATTGCGGAAATATCTTGGAAAACTCTCACTGGGCCAAGCTCAAATTCTTATCTAATTGTAGACTTACGTATTAACAGATCTCAGCCATTGGGCTCTGTTACCAGCGAGACAAGGCATTTATTGATAGCAAGGTTTGATATGTTCAGGAGAAATCAAAAATTTAAATGAGAATTCTTAAATGAATTATACTTTTTTTAATACCGCAAACTGTTACAGAGTTTATACGTAATTATTGTTTGACGGATATTCACCACAACTTCGTCACAACATTACAACGCCTGAAACATTCAGCAGTAACTCATTTCGAAAATTGCATATATAAATTTGTAATACATTCTCACCGTGTGCTCCAATTTTATCAAGTAATGCGACCAGCAAAGTACGCAGACACGTGTGTTACAAATATATTTGCTCGCAGTATTGAACTCTACGACACGTTTCGATCCTGTCTGCCATCTTCAGGGATATCATTCTAAAACTGAAGTGAGCTACTTTATATACTCGTAATTTAGATATCCTTCAGTTATATGGCAAGGAGGTACAACTTTAATTCTGGTATTTGGCATTGAAGTCCACCTAATCCATTAAATGTAATAGAGTTTAGCTAAGTCAACATAGTACTGCAATAATGATTCAGGCGATATGCGTTACTTCTAACAGTTAGGAATTCCAGATTTTTGCGATTCTACATTTATGGATCCCATTTGATGCTGCAACAGCCATTCCGAGGCCCACTTCACTATACAAAGTGTTTTTAGATTTTAGCGGAACTTCTCCATTATCGCAATCCTGAAGTTTTGTTGACTTTATACTCAGCAGGGACTGAAAACAGTTGATTTCCATTGCAGTGCCTCTTTAATCTCGGAGTGATAGAATAGGGGTGGGACGTGGGACTGTGCACTGGGTGGTCCAAAAATGTGTTACCGTCATTTTTACTTAATCTATTTTGTAACCGTGTCGAGTCCAGATGGTGTTATCACTAACAACACTTGCTAGGAACAGTAAGACTGGGGTTCGAATGCCGGCAGGAATAGTAGACTTGCACGTAGCCATAATGATGATACCTACTCGAAGACCCATCTTGTCTCCGATTCAATATGTATTACGGCTGTTTAACCGCGGGGTGAATATTATCACGTGCTCCTTATACTGCCAAGGTCTAGAATTCATGAATTATGATCTGAATATTCCATTTGCATTTTCACAGCGCGGTGCTGTAGGTTGTGCATTATTGCTTAGCTCACACAAAAGCTTCCTATTTTAACAAAGATCGGTCTTGTTAATGCCATAAATTTTCTTGCTTTATATAACTGCTACATCTCTTCCCATGTAATATATATTTTAGAACTTATTTTCCTGTCTTTATTTTACAACGCTGACAAAACCTCAGATTATAAACCGATGATAGGAAGACTGGGAAGTCTTGAATCTGAAAACAAAAGTTTGAAAGAAGGGATCATTTATGACGCAGTCGAGGTACTACACTGGTATTTTCTTGAAGGGATCCAAAACAAGACGAGAACCCTTAGTAAGTTTAGACGTTGCCTTGTCTGAGATTCGAACGGGCCACCTTCCGAATATAAAACTAGAGCTTTATAGCTGCACAAACCTGTTTGGCGGAGAGTGGTTTTAACTACGTACATATATTCCAACAAATGTTTACATTGTAACTTAAAACATAGCTTTTATAGGCCCACTTTCATTATGAAGAGTTGGTTTATGTAGAAGGCTTGTCAGTAAAACTGTCACGATTTTCCTAATATTATGTGAGTAATTAAATAAATAATAAAGAATTTCAAATGCATGAGAAACTAGTTACAGTAATTTTCAAGATTCAGTGCAGGAACTGAGCTGCCTCTGCGCTATCACGGTTGATATTGTGACTGCTGAAGGCAGTGTAGAATAATGTGCAGAGAAACTGTCATTGTGTATTATGAGGTTGTGTTCAAGAAGCGTTCTGGGTTGACTAAAGAAGTGCTTGAAGATTTTAAATCAGTATGGCCAGCCAGTCAGGTTTTTGTCTTGTGTACATTTATTAAATATATGTAACATGCCGTGCTCTATTCTGGTGTTCATAATTTAATCTGTGAACAAATGCTTTAAAGTTCACAGTATTATCACCGTGCATCTTCACGAATCAAATGAAACTAAATTAAACCAACTGATGCACTAATTGAGCCACCTTTATTGTAGCGTCTTTATTATATGCCCCTACTTATGTTTCGGACTTTGGTCCATCATGGACAAGACCCCCTGATGATGGACCAAGGTCCGAAACATATGTAGGGGCATATAATAAAGACGCTACAATAAAGGTAGCTGAATTAGTGCATCAGTTGGTTTAATTTAGTTTCATTTAAATGCTTTAAAGGTTTATTATAACGGTAACCAAGTAAGGAACTAGTGAAATTGGAAGGCTAGAGTAATAGGAATATTTATATTCCTGTGCAGGATAATATATTATTTATGGTTAACATGGACCCAGCTAAATGTGATATAAAGCCCTCAAGAAGTGTAGGAGGAATATTATTTGAATTTCAGCTTTGGTCCTTTAGCTCTTAAAGACGTCGTATCAAATGCAGAGACGAATGGAATGGTGTGTGAATATGATCAATGAGCTGGCAGGAATTTGTGATGAAATAGCTTCGGTCCAATTGAAGTACTATAATGACATTCTCTGGATCTGATGAATAATACTATGGCAAAATGCTTTAGGATGCCATCATTCTAAACCAGTCCACCCTATATTGAACATATTCATTGCAAATGATTGTAGCCCTTTGACAACTGAAATTCATCTAAAGCCACATACAGGCTGAAACGAAATTCGGGCCAGCTTTCTACGATGCTAATATTTGTTAAAAAATAAGTTGAAAATATTAAAAAATAAATGCCCCGAGAAGTTCCGTTTTCGAGATACACATGTCCGTCAAATGGCCCAGTGTATCAAATGTTCCGTCAAATGGCCCAATGTATCAAATGTTCCGTCAAATGGCCAAGTGTATCAAATGTTCCGTCAAATGGCCCAATGTATCAAATGTTCCGTCAAATGGCCCAATGTATCAAATGTTCCGTCAAATGGCCAAGTGTATCAAATGTTCCGTCAAATGGCCCAATGTATCAAATGTTCCGTCAAATATGCCTCCTACTGTGCAGTGTGTGTCCTGAGTACGCGTAACATCATATGTGATCTGAGATTGCTAGAAAGCTTTGCCCCATTTGTCTGTGACCTTTACATAAAAAACTAAACATCTGAGTGTGTTTGTTACGTAAATACTTTTAATTTCCTTTTTAACAAGGAATTACCTTATGGAGAGCTTTTGCCCGAATTTTCTTTTATCATACATACAAATTCGGTTTCCGCTTCAAAGACAGGAGGGTTTGCACACACTGCGGAGACTAAATAAAGAAATAAGGGGTCATATCACAAAAATTGTGTCTACACTACATATCTACATAGTTAGGGGTTTTAGTGTTTGTCGTCCTATATAAAGAATCTTTCTGGAATCGTGTTTCATAAGCTTTTATTTTGTTCTACCTCTGACGTCTACATATTTGTCCCCATTGGTACAAGCATGAAAAATATTCATAATTGGCCAGTACCTATTGCACACTTCACATACACTTCACATACACTTCTCCTGAGGATTACCGACGTCGACCGACACATGTCGGAAGGTTATATAAACAAAGGAATATTTAAGACGTGTCTACACAGCTGATGGGAACTACTTACGATATTGTAAAATAACCACTCTTTATCTTGAGGACCATATGAAACACATAAATACATAGTGGGGGCAAAGCACAGAGCCTTATGTGCCACAGAAAGCGATGCATGTAGTTAACATTGGAGTGTAAACTGCTAAGAAACTGTGAAATAATTTTTAGTGAGAATTTTAAAGCTTCAATGAAGTGTATCGCAGCACAGCTTAAACTTCGCAGTAAATAGAGTTCTCTCATGTATTAACAACGTTTGAAAAGCGTGTTATTTTCTGAAATTTCTGAAATTTTCTGAATATGTCTTAATGATCAATTATATTAAAATTTGCATATATAATAGGTATTGCTGTTAATTTATGCAAACATTTAAGCCTCTGAAGAATAAAACAAAGTAAAAATAATCTCCTGTCCAGTTCTGCTGTAGTAACCGAAAGGCCATTGCTTTGTTTGAATCGCTGACTTTGCTCTCTTTTCCTTCAAATAACAGTAGTGAAAGCTATCAGTCTTCACTACATAACGACTTATTTAAAACTTACTTAAAACGCTGTGCATTTTCCCTTGAAAGACCTACAAGTTACTGTTGTAGGAATAAATAATTATTTACAATAGTAGGAATCTAACGGAACACAAATATACTGACAGCACCTTTACTGCTACGTCTGTAATTATCTTTTATCTGTTATCCTTCCCTGTGAGTAACGGTGTACTTTGAGTTGCTTTATGGACATGTCAGTTATGTGCGTAGCTTTACAATACCTTTCCAAGTCACCCTCGTGGGAAACAGTAAAGTGTTCTCACAACTGTATTGTACTCACAGTGTAGTGTACTTACAAGTGTAGTTAACTGTTAACATCCCTGTTCGGTGTAGATTACAAATCGCCTAAACCTCTGTTTCCTGTACAACATTCAGAGGCGTGTGGTTGGAGCATCATACAGCAGTTCGCCGTGATTGGATTACATTGTGTGCTGTACAAACATTGCGTCATCTTTCCGGACATTCAGACAGTTTAAATAAACCTATATGCTATCAACCGGACACAGACATTTTATGGTCGTTTGCCCGGACAGTTTTGGTTGTTTCATGCTGAACATATTGACTTGCTGCGAGGATGATAAAGAATATTTACTTTTACATTTGTTGGTACATGTATTTACCACTGAGTTTCAAAGAGTTAGAGGAGCCTACAATTAAGAGCTATTATTTGGGCCGGGATAGCGCAGTCGGTATAGCGACTCGCTACGGACTGGACGGTCCGGGGATCGAATCCCGGTGGGGGCGAGATTTTTCGCAGCCGTCCAGACATGCCCTGGGGCCCACCCAGCCTCCTATACAATGGGTACCGGGTCTCTTTCCCGGGGGTAAAGCAGCCGGGGCGTGGAGTTGACCACCCACCCCCATCTAGCGCCGAGGTTAAAGAAAGAGTAGAGCTATACCTCTACTCCCCCTCTGGGCCTTCATGGCCTGTTCTAGGGAGAACTTTACATTTACCTTATTATTTCCCTAAACAGTGTTAACCGTTTAGTCTTGGAACTAGAAAAGTTCTTTGTTTGCTCTATGGTGGGAACTAATTATCTCAATGTCAGGCTGACATCAGATGAATTTATTTGTTCATGTTAGTATAAAATTCAGTGTAGCAGGCAGAAATCTATTGCTGTCAGCCTATTCCTATTGCTGGCGTCACGTTGCCTAGATGTGCAAATTATTCTCACTTATATCTGCGTAAAGAACGACTATACAATAAAAGAAGGTGTCGGTGTGTCTGTCAGTTTGTGCCACCCATAACTCATGGGGAAATAAAGACATGAACCTGACATTCTGGCAGTAGTTTTAGGCTCATTATGGGATGTGCCGTGTCAAATATAATCAGAATCAGTCCACGGGAAAGGGGTCGGTCCATAAACACCTAACACCTTTGGTGCCACTCACACTTCCTTGCCATGGTAACCATTGTTACTGTGTCCTCAGGGAGGTGCACGCTAAGGGTTAAGGAAAAGAACATCGACGATGGTTATGAAGGTTACTGTATGTGTTCTTTGTAACTTATGCGCTGAGGCAGAAGAAACAATTGAGCACGTAGCATGTACTGTCCTTGATCCGTTTTAGCGCGGGGGTGAAGAGGTAAGCTAGTCAGGGGGGAAGCACAGCGCACACAGCTCCAACCATTTTCTCTCCGTTTCAAATACACTGTCTGATAACTAGCAGGACCAAGCAGTGTCTTTTAAGCAATGGAACGAAGCGAGTGTCAAACATTTCTTCCAAGGGACCTTCTAATAGAACACACAAAATTTAACATTAACATAAGTGATTTCATTGCGACAGACAATGTACTCCTGCTCCCAACAGAGTAGATGTTTTTGGAACAGGTATATCATTGCCTGGCCATGCCGACGTGAGTCAAGCAGCGGCCGGACAGTGCCGACTACAGATGAGTGCAGTATTAGGGAGCTCAGGTATCAAGCTATATGAATATATCTGTAGTACAGGTGGTATTGAGGTAATCATTAAGCATAAAATAGAGTGTGTGTTGTCTTTGATGTAGGAGCTGAGGCTGAGGAAACAGCTGAGCATCAAGCATATAATACAAAATGTGTTTAGGTGGGAATCGATCTGTGAGACAGTGTCCTCTGTGAGGTACAGGGTGGGACTGTGGAATCACTTGTGTGTTGGTTATCGATAACGGTAGTGTTCAGTCTTTAATTATTGATATAATATATTTACAATAAAATAAAATAATAATATAGAAATAATAATAATTCAATAGCCAGGAGTGTGTAAAAATTTCCCAGAGGAAGGGCTGGGCCATGCAGTTTTATCCAATGGTCATTCTTTAGTCGTCACCATTGTTGCAATGATTGCCGATGTGTCCTCTGTGAGGTACGTGCTAGAGGCAAAGAAAAAATCGAACATCAAGAATGGTTGTCGTACTTAACGGGTGCGCCCTCAGAGCAGGAAGAAAAACTGATCATCCAGAATGGTTACCATGGTTACAGGGTGCGTTCTTAGTGACGTACGTGCTGAGAAGACGACGGCTGTGCACCGAGCATTTAATGCACAGTGTGTTCAGTTAAGCATCGGGTATGTAATACATGTTGTGTACTGTGAGAGGTAGGAGATGATTTGGGCCGATCCCAGTGGCCGCGCGGTCTAAGGCGTTGGTCTACGGCCGCTCGCTTACTGGGATTGTGGGTTCGAATCCCGCCGGGGGCATGGATGTCTGTCTCTTGTGAGTGTTGTGTGTTGTCAGGTGGAGGTCTCTGCGACGAGCTGGTCACTCGTCCAGAGGAGTCCTATCGAGTGTGGTGTGTCTGTGATCGTGAAGCGTCGAAAAATGAGGCGGCCTAGGCCCCCAAGAGGCTGTCGAGCCATTAAAAAAAAAAGGAGATGATTTGAAGAAACGGAGTGGATAGTCCATTGCTAGTGTCCATCCAGTAAGTACATTTTTGGTGTTTTGATTGTACGCAAAAGTGACCAGATGCCAGTGTGGACGAAGACCGGGCACGTGGCTAATCTAAGCAAACGTTGTAGAGTTGTTATGAGTTGTTTCTCAGGAAGACATAATTATATTGGAAGTTTCGTGTAATTTAAAGTGTGTCCCATGTGTATGTGCATACATATACTTCCGGCACACATTTCCGCTGTATACGGACTGACTTACGCAGCCTAGTTCCCTTTCATCTCCTCTCTTGTTTCCCCGCCGGCCTTGTTACCTCCAGGTAATAGTCCCTTGTACCATTCTTGCCTGAAATTCCAGACGGTCAAATTCGTCCAAATTTTCGTTTCGTCCTGTTGTTTTCAAATTAAATTTGAGGACACGTGGAAGACATGTCAGAGGCCCTCCTCTGGCATTATGGATATGTGAAATTTTGGTTTGTATTTGTTTATCTCATCAGTGCCAGGCAGGTTTTGATTGTTTCTGCTTTATGTGTGTTACAAAGGGGCCCACAGGTGGAGCAGATTGTAGGTAATTTAATTTTTTCATCACATCACATTCACTGGTTAATTATTATGTCTGTGACCTTAAACCCTCACGTATCTGTTTTTCTTACTTGCATCCTCTGTGCGCTTCCAAGTTTTCTTTTTCTAGAAGGGGGTGCATATGAACCAACATTAAATTTTCCCGACAAATTTTAATGTAGACCGCCATTACTAAAGTTAATCAAGATCCATTCTGTGGCTTTGGAAATGAAAACAAGTCGGACAGAAGGAAAGCCACAGTCTCTCACGTGTGCCTATATTACAAGCAACACAGTCTCTCACGTGTGCCTATATTACAAGCCACAGTCCTGCTCACGTGTGCCTATATTACATCAAGCCAAATAGGTCACTCTTCACATGTGGCCTATATATCAACCACAGTCAGTGCCTTATACAGTCTCTCACGTGTGCCTATATTACAAGCCACAGTCTCTCACATGTGCCTATATTACAAGCCACTTAGTCTCTCACATGTGCCTATATTACAAGCCACAGTCTCTCACATGTGCCTATATTACAAGCCACAGTCTCTCACATGTGCCTATATTACAAGCCACAGTCTCTCACATATGCCTATATTACAAGCCACAGTCTCTCACGTGTGCCTATATTACAAGCCAAGTCTCTCACGTGTGCCTATATTACAAGCCACAGTCTCTCACATGTGCCTATATTACAAGCCACAGTCTCTCACATGTGCCTATATTACAAGCCCTTTAAGCACACGCTATCAAAACAAACAGTGTGACGACTAACACGAAACTTAGGTAAGAAAGTGTAGGTTCGCTTCCCAACTTCTGAATGCTGAAGCTAAAGGGAAGCGTGACGCACATTTTAATTTACTTCAGGCCACCCTTTCTACAGTTACGTGATTCACACCAGCCGTTTAGCCTTTTGGCTATGTTAGCAGCTTTCAACAAAGAATTTATGACGCATTTGCATGAAATATCCATATTTTTCTCATTTAAGTCTGTGCTTGAATTGCCACTGGTTATAAATCATTGAATCAGAAGATATATTCTATTACAGTAAATAAAAGAGACATCAGACCGGCCACTGTATCTGCGAGCCACTGTTTGGGGAATGATACGCTAGTTTTCTCATGTGATTTATCTGTGAGGAAGGGCTGTAGAGGTTTCGGCGGGTTGGTTGGTAGAAAGGGACAACTAGGGTGGTGTGGTTGTCTTCAGGGCTGAATTCATATCTTCAAAACAGTAGTTGGATTTAGGGTGGGTAGTTGGCAGTGAGCCATTTTCTGCTAAGCGGTTAGCGCAGTGCTATCTGCAGCTCATATAGGGCAAGACACCACTAAGACTCATGAATTCTCTTGGGGGGGGGACATTAATGTGCAATGCCGTCTTTCTTTGCTTAGACTGGGGCTTAGAATGAATGTGAGTTACATGTTTGCCGTGCGGCCAGGAGAGAGAAGTTACGATTTTATGTGGATCAGCTTCAAGTAGAGACACATGAGCTCCATTCGACTGACACTACATTTAGTGTAATACAGACAGGATTTGTAATTAATTGCCAAGGTTATCCTTTCCTTGAGCCGATCCCAGTGGCCGTGCGGTCTAAGGCGTGGGTCTGCGGCCGCTCGCTTACTAGGATTGTGGGTTCGAATCCCACCGGGGCCATGGATGTCTGTCTGTTGTGAGTGTTGTGTGTTGTCAGGTAGAGGTCTCTGCGACGGGCTGGTCACTCGTCCAGAGGAGTCCTACCGAGTGTGGTGTGTCTGAAGTGTGTGATCGTGAAGCCTCGAAAAATGAGGGGGCCTAGGCCCCCAAGGGGCTGTCGAGCCATTGAAAAAGAATCCTTTCATTGAGACTTGAATTTATTGTTAGGTAAGACTGGAGGGAGGATTTGTTTATAAAACACGAATTACTGCTGCGTTATGGCCAAGACATCTGGAGTTACATTGATTAGTGGATTATATAACGAGGCTTTTCGAAAGGCACCCTTTCAGTAAGAGTAGATCCATGTGTACTTTATAAAAGCGTTAATTATATACATCGTATGTGCTAATACTTTACGTTTTGCGACATCTTGATATACTCAACTAGCGAAAGGATATTTTCAAGGTACACAGTATTAGAAAAACGTATGACTCGGTATTGATGGCACTCTCCTATGTTTTTATCAATTCCTTCTCAAAAATTGTTTTTAACGAAAGCGGCTAAGGTTAGGAATTGACAGTGCTGCCTTTACCGGAAGCCAAGTTTGGCTAGCGTATTTCACGTATTTCACTTGGCCTCCGCTTGAGACAACTGTTGAATTCAACGCTTTGTTAGAAGAGCTGGCAAAATTGCGAAAAGAGTCTGTTAGCTTCGTAAAGTCGTCTGTCTGTCCGTCCGTCCGCATGGAACAACTCGGCTGCCACTGGACGGATTTTCATGAAACTTGACATTTGAGTATTTTTCGAAAATCTATCAAGAAAATTCAAGTTTTATTAAAATCTAATAAAATAACGGTACTTTACATGAAGACCTCTGTACATTTATGATAATAACTCGCTGAATTCTTCTTAGAGTGAGAAGTGTTTCAGACAAACGTTGTAGAGAAAATCAAAACACATATTTTATGTGGAATAACTTTTCCCCGAAAATCATGCGGTTTATGAGGTAATGTGAAAAGCATGGTACAGCCATTCAGGGCGCAGATGAGAATATGACGCATGCGCTTTGCATGCTGGATAACTAAGGCTACGGACATATACTCAGAATGTGTAATACCTATTGCATTTCCACGACAACAATGGTTACACGAACGTGCCTCAATGTTACGTTATCTTATTTGAACGTGGTAAGAAGCTATTACTTTTTATTTACCCGTTGCGTCTTATCCGCTGATGTCTGGAAGCTATTAACCAGCATCAAGCATTAATAAGTGCATGTTTTAATGTTTATTAAGTTTCAACTGCTGCAAGTTTTGTCGATCAAAGTTATTTTACTGTGTCTTCTTGCGAATTGCAAAACTAATGCTCTTTATGAGGACGAATATGTTACGTTCATCTCGAAACGTCGATTTCAGCGTTGGTTACATGTGAGGGATTAGTTTGTGTGTGTTGCTGTTACATTGTTTACCAAATAATGGATAGGGCACATTCTAGATACGTAACGTGTAAGCTTATTCAGAAAGTTGCTGACTTTCTACAACACCATTACTGCTAAGAAATTTAATCCGTGCACAAGTTTTCCTTGTACTTCAAAATGAAGAAAATACAACGAAAGAAAGAAGGGGCACTAGTGCTAAGAGAGCAAACATTTTTTCTTATATTCACCCAGATAAAATGAAGTTATAAAGGATTACAAACAACTGAATGATTAAGAGCTTTATAATGCATGTTGAGATCTGCGCAGAACACATGATAATAGCTTTATAATGCGTGTTTAGATCTGCACAGAACACATGAAAATAGCGTTATAATGCGTGTTGACATCTGCACAGAACACATGAAAATAGCTTTATAATGCGTGTTGAGATCTGCACAGAACACATGAAAATAGCTTTATAATGCGTGTTGAGATCTGCACAGAACACATGAAAATAGCGTTATAATGCGTGTTGACATCTGCACAGAACACATGAAAATAGCTTTATAATGCGTGTTGAGATCTGCACAGAACACATGAAAATAGCTTTATAATGCGTGTTGAGATCTGCACAGAACACATGAAAATAGCTTTATAATGCGTGTTGAGATCTGCACAGAACACATGAAAATAGCTTTATAATGCGTGTTGACATCTGCACAGAACACATGAAAATAGCTTTATAATGCGTGTTGAGATCTGCGCAGAACACATGATAATAGCTTTATAATGCGTGTTTAGATCTGCACAGAACACATGAAAATAGCTTTATAATGCGTGTTGACATCTGCACAGAACACATGAAAATAGCTTTATAATGCGTGTTGAGATCTGCACAGAACACATGAAAATAGCTTTATAATGCGTGTTGAGATCTGCACAGAACACATGAAAATAGCGTTTATAATGCGTGTTGACATCTGCACAGAACACATGAAAATAGCTTTATAATGCGTGTTGAGATCTGCACAGAACACATGAAAATAGCTTTATAATGCGTGTTGAGATCTGCACAGAACACATGAAAATAGCTTTATAATGCGTGTTGAGATCTGCACAGAACACATGAAAATAGCTTTATAATGCGTGTTGACATCTGCACAGAACACATGAAAATAGCTTTATAATGCGTGTTGAGATCTGCGCAGAACACATGATAATAGCTTTATAATGCGTGTTTAGATCTGCACAGAACACATGAAAATAGCTTTATAATGCGTGTTGAGCTCTGCACAGAACACATGAAAATAGCTTTATAATGCGTGTTGAGATCTGCACAGAACACACGAAAATAGCTTTATAATGCGTGTTGAGATCTGCACAGAACACATGAAAATAGCTTTATAATGCGTGTTGACATCTGCACAGAACACATGAAAATAGCTTTATAATGCGTGTTGAGATCTGCACAGAACACATGAAAATAGCTTTATAATGCGTGTTGAGATCTGCACAGAACACATGAAAATAGCTTTATAATGCGTGTTGAGATCTGCACAGAACACATGAAAATAGCTTTATAATGCGTGTTGACATCTGCACAGAACACATGAAAATAGCTTTATAATGCGTGTTGAGATCTGCACAGAACACATGAAAATAGCTTTATAATGCGTGTTGAGATCTGCACAGAACACATGAAAATAGCTTTATAATGCATGTTGAGATCTGCACAGAACACATGAAAATAGCTTTATAATGCGTGTTGAGATCTGCACAGAACACATGAAAATAGCTTTATAATGCGTGTTGAGATCTGCACAGAACACATGAAAATGGTGATAAAGTAATACAAAAATTTGACCGTAAAGCTTAAAGGAAGAGAACTTTCAGTACTTGAGCGTAGATGGCGGACGTTATTCGTAATTGTTACAGAAAACCGCATGTAAAATATAGATGGAATGAATGTAACTCGCGACAGAATATCATGGCGGGATTTTGTGTACAGCTGTGTATTCCACTAAGACAGTAATTTTGAACACGCCTGTGTTTCATAAAAACAGGGACTCCGTACATACGTCCATAATCCATACGTTGGGATTTCTCAGCGCAGATCAGAAACTGTTACGAGCTCAACATAAAATCGTGTATCATGGCGAATCAAGCTGGAAATTTCGCTGATAATAATAGTATCCCTGTATGTACGGCAGGTACACCCAACCTATTCACATTGTTTGTTCAGCCTTGCAGTTTAAACTTAATTTTATGTGGTACATAAGATCTGCTAACCTTTATATTATGGAGTAACAATGAAACAAATACGAGTCCCCAGTTCTTTTTCCATTAATAATTAACATTCGCATTGATGCAGAGCAGCTGTATAACCAACAGGGACTTTTGTTAAGTAAACTCAGCTTTGTGAAATGAAGTTTTAAGGCAGTTAAACGGAAAACATACTTTTTTTTTGTATCACAGCCCTTGCAGAGCTACCGGAAACAAAGATATAAATTAGGTGCTGCATGACCGAACAAACCGTGATACCATTCCACGCAGGGGCGTGAGATTGCCTTCTGTCCATGTGCTTTTGTAACATGTACTGCAACACCTTACACTCCTGCTGTCTATGTAATAATATTCTCTTTCAAAATGTTTCGGAATTACTTCAATGTAAATGTCTCGGATACATATACAAATAACTGTTTTTTGACTTATGAAAGTAAGTCTAACTTGGAGGTTTCTTCATATAACAATTTGAAACCAACGTGGGTCATCGGCAGTTGCGGGCATTACTTTAGCAGCTCGTCATACGCTGCGTCGGAAACCGCCACTGAATTCCACCTGGCGGTATTAATTCGCGATTTTTGTCTTTCGTTTCTGGCCCAAAATTCAGGTAATTAATTTGTATTATAATACGCAAAGTTGTGGACATATTATGTTACGAGACTTGAAGCTCTTACAGCGACAGGTCTTCTGGGATATTACGCCGTGTCGACTGGTACCTTTGTATAGTTATTACACGTGCTAGAGCCCTTCCTTCGTCCTGAATCTACTTAATAAATTATACAGAAAAAACTAATGAAATTTCCTATATCATGTTGAGAGCTGTATCAGTATATTTTCCTGTTGACCAGTCTTAGTTCCTGTTGACCAGTCTTAGTTCCTGTTGACCAGTCTTAGATCCTGTTGACCAGTCTTAGTTCCTGTTGACCAGTCTTAGATCCTGTTGACCAGTCTTAGTTCCTGTTGACCAGTCTTAGATCCTGTTGACCAGTCTTAGTTCCTGTTGACCAGTCTTAGATCCTGTTGACCAGTCTTAGTTCCTGTTGACCAGTCTTAGTTCCTGTTGACCAGTCTTAGTTCCTGTTGACCAGTCTTAGATAGCCGTTTTGCAACACTGATCTCCGTACGCATAAAACGTTTTCGAGGAATGAATCAATAATCTACATGCAGCGTTCTTCGCCATGGAAGCCAGGTCTGGTCACATAAGAAGCAGACCAGAGCCGGGGAAACTATAAACACTAAAGGAAGGATAAAGGTTTTTAGACGTTTCTGAGGTTGATGTTGCTTGAAGGGAATGTGTTTAGTCTTCATAAATTACATTCACTTGCTGCTAAAACCCTTTTATTTTGTTACGAATATGATTCATAGATTTTTATTTACTTCGAATTGGCTATTCTGACTGCAGCTTATAACACTGCATCACGTAATTCCTATCCTAAAATTCAGTAAAATTAGAAGAGCTTGTTATATGTCATGTGTTATAATTTGAGAAAACATTTCGTGTAGGCGCTTAGGAAAGTAATTTCCTGGAAGTTTTAATTCATACATGTACTAAAGTGGAATATTTAACATAAAATATTTCTTTCAGACAGTAGTTATTATTGCTTAAGGACATTGTAATGGACAGACAGACATATGAAACTTGAGTGCTTATTTGTATGGAAAACTTTCTCGTGTGTGGTCAAGTTCTTCTCCCCTTTGTAATAAAATTCCCGCATTTAAATTTCTTCCGTTTAATTACATAGATAAAAGATATTGAATCTCTATTTCCTTAAATTTCTGTGTTCTTTCTTACTGTTTTTCCAGCAGTTATAACGTTTTTATAAATGAAGCAGATTCTGTCTAATTTCGTATTAATGTTACTAAAGGAGGTAAGTAATCCCTTATTAATTACACTGAATCTTTAAGAGCTTGTGACGATGGTTGACTATGGAATTCGTTTATTATTATGGGAAGGTGATTCTCCTCTTCGCCACCCTGTCCACACTAATCTGGGTTCCGCAGAGCATTCTCTTCTGTAAGTATCGAAAATTATTTCGCGGCAGTAAAACGACTTTGGCGTGAGTCTGAACACTCCTCACCATTTAGTGCAAGATGAAAAATGCATGGAGATATATTTCCATTCCCCCCATATGCCATTATGGCGTTGTGCTTAATTAAGAGCTAGGACAATATTTATATTGGACAATCTGTTCCTGAAGTTGACAGTTAAGGTGCAGGATATGTGCCTACCCATCAGACAAGGGACGATGTTTAACATAATTTTGAAGTTAATTTTTTGTATTGGTGAATATAGTAACTTATCATTAACTGTCTGAAGCACATTAATTTGTTACTGTATGTGTCACCCGCTGCAACATTGGAAGTTCCCCAGAGAGCGTGTAGGTGCTTCTTGCGATTTTAAAAATGAGGAGTGATTATTTCCCTGCAGAACATAACTGTTTATCTATTCTGATATGGAAGGAGTTTGTTTCTGTGAAATGCAGACAGAATTATTATATACGATTACAGTAATATGAATCTGCAAAGGGTTGGTAAAATCTTGTAATTCTTGCCGGAAATTTATGTCAAAATTCGTTATATAGTTCTGTGAATCTCGCGAATCTCCAGCATTACATTTCTGGTTTGTATCGAGAAGACTATCACGTTGCTGCTGTAAAAACGTGTTATCCAATGACAAGGCAAGGAAATAAGCACCGAAACGCCTTAAATGAACAAAAGTTTTTCGTTTGAAACTGTTGATGCAGAAAATCGCTTTGTCTCGTCGTGCTATCCAAGTTTTCACCTCGTTTGTTGCGACTGATACGTGCCTCCAGGAGTACAGACCTATCCAAAATATTTGGGGCTACTCTTTAAATATCAGAGTCTACCAGATTCTACTGCAGTATGCATTATACTACCCTAGTAAATGTAAAGGTACTGGTACAGTTGCTGTGCACAATATGAAAGCATATGAGGGAGTGGATGTATAGTTTCACTTATTCTTACCCTCGACACTAGATGGAGTGAGTGTCAGTTTCATGCCATGAACACCTTACATCCCAGGAAAGAGCCCCCATTATCAATTGAACAGAGGGCTAAGTGGGCTACAGCCGATGGGAACGCCCCAGAAAGAAGAAAAATCTCTTTTACAACAATGCCATGTTTTTCATTCCGTAGTCTAGTCGCTGTCCTTTTTTTTTTTCCAATGGCTCGGCAGACCCTAGGGGGCCCTAGGCCGCCTGATTTTTCGAGGTTTCGCGGTCACATTTTAGACACACCACACTCGGTAGGATTCCTCTGGACGAGTGACCAGCCCGTCGCAGAGACCTCTACCTGACAACACACAACACTCACAAGACACAGACATCCATGCCCCCGGCGGGATTCGAAACCCGCAACCCGAGTAAGCGAGAGGCCGCAGACCGACGCCTTAGACCGCGCGGCCACTGGGATCGGCGTCGCTGTCCTCACTACTACAAATCTTCTCCTATACTGTCTTAGAATTTTCTTGCACTGTAAATTTCATGATATAAATTGTCATTTGGTCAAATTTCGTGATGGAAAGTAACATTTGGAAAGCGGTAACATTGTCCTTTTTTAAATTTTGGACCGGTAATTGTAAACTAATTCCATGGTGCAGAATCCATTTTGAGGAGTTCGTAACTATTAAGATCTTAACGAAACGTGTAATTTTTTAAATTAATATGTCCTTTCGGTTTGAGCAGTGAATCAGATATTGTATCCGGGCCAAGGAAGGATCGACACTGATGGAAGTGTATATCCTGTACGTGAAAATTACCCCACGGGCCGAAATTTGAATTCAGGATCTGAAGAATCGGTGACGGCTACACCTCGGAGTTTTTGTATGTGCCTGAGTGCTTACCTACGGACGTTTTGAACGTCTTCATCTAAGCTTTGATGTTATAATTCTGGGTGCCGTTTCCAAATTTGTTGTAATTTATATTTTATCATCGCCCCAGCTATATCCCGTTGACATGTCGAGTGTGTTTTTGCAGGGAATGTATCTCGGAAGCAGAGAGGTCGGTGTTTTTGCCACAGCTACTAGACAGCTAGATGTCTAGTACCAGCTAGTGACACCGAAACTTTCCGTTTGTCTGACTGAACCCTTAATTAGTAGAGTTGAAAGAGTTTGGCACTAGAAGGAGACCCAACCGACCGGAGCACAACTGTGGCCCCTGGGCGTTCGATGAGATAATTAGTCCATGTCGGAAACTCGTTCCTAGAAACGTCAACCGATAGGCCTACCCCATTCCAGCTCCAGCAACGTAGAAGGAATAAACCCCAGGATCAGTTCCATTCCACCCACCGCCCTTCCCTACGTTCAAGAAAGAGTAAAACAAAACTCATTCCATTTGGTCTTAAATCTCCTGTCCTAAGCATTTTTGTCTCTGCCCACCGAAGTCTTATAAAGTTATTTTCCGTGATTTAGGGTAACTAAACTGTCGTTATTTTCTTCTTTTTCTTTCATTGGACCTGCTTCAAGTCCGTAATGCCAGCCTTAGATTGTGGGATGGCGGCAATTCGAATTTTTTTCCTTTACGTAATTAAATAAATTGCGCTCGAAAAAGTGTGAAGTTGTTTTCAGTGGTAATTACTCTGCCATTCCATATGTGGCAAAGAGAGTAGAGCCGTCTAGGATTTCTGGAACAGAGCGCTCAGAGTCTGAGTGGAAATTTTGACAAACGACTGCTGTCTTTAAATATGGACAATTTCCTAAGAATTATCTTTCCACGGGCTTCACTCACCCGAAAACACGTCTTTCTTTAGGCTGCCCAATTAACTATATCGACTTCTTTACTGGTGCATGCAATTACTGTCAGCAAATTAGCACTATTTAAAACTCTTACATATTTTGCACTTCGTGAATTAAACTAACACTATCACGTACTTCAAATTCGCATAAGACACGAAAAAGTTAGCATGCCCTTTTGGTGTTATGTATGTTCAAGTACACAAGCCGTAATGCGGTTAGTCGCCGGCATCTCACCGCGGAGGCCCGGGTTCGATCCCGGGTCAGTCCATGTGAGATTTGTGGTGGACAAAGTGGCACTGAGACAGGTTTTTCTCCGAATTGTCGGTTTTCCCCTGTCAATTTCATTCCACTGGTTCTCCATTAATTGTAAAACTTGGTAAAAAAAACTGCTCCTCTTCATCACAGGGGTTGTATCGTCTCGTGTGGATGCCCTCGTCGTTGTCAGGATGGACCTATGGTGAACACGGTAATATCTACGGTTTCCGTGAAATGAGGGGAATTTGTTGATTGGCTACGATATTCTTAACATCTGAACAATGACCCTGTTTCTTTTAATTAGTCAACACAGGCAGTGATTAAATCATTTTAGACGTTATTGTTGCAGTGTTTCTAAGTCCTGTCTATAGCAGTGCTTATAGCTTTGCAATATGTTGTGCTGATGACACATTGTTTCTGAAAGCAACCTATATTTAACTCCAATATTGCGTTATTCGTTATATAAGTTTCTGGAATGTCCTTCCATTCATTGTACGCTTTACTGCTCTCCATCAACATAAGTAATAGATGTTTCAAAAACTGTTAAGACGTTGTTTTCCAATTATTAATGTTCAGAAGCCTGAAAATCATGTGTATATTATTTAAAAATGTAAATCCTACCTCGGTGTCAACAGAGTCTCCTGTGCAATGTTCAAATGTTTAAACTTGCTGTCTAGGAAAATAATTGTTGTTTATTGTGAAAATTATACAATGGACATAAATAACGCAATTTGGGCAAAATTCAGGTTTGTGATGTTAAAACAGGACATACATCCAGTAAACACAGTGCCGCAGGACATACATCCAGTAAACACAGCGCCGCAGGACATACGTCCAGTAAACACAGTGCCGCAGGACATACATCCAGTAAATACAGCGCCGCAGGACATACATCCAGTAAACACAGTGCCGCAGGACATACATCCAGTAAACACAGTACCGCAGGACATACATCCCGTAAACACAGCGCCGCAGGACATAGTCCAGTAAACACAGTGCCGCAGGACATACATCCAGTAAACACAGTACCGCAGGACATACATCCAGTAAACACAGCGCCGCAGGACATACATCCAGTAAACACAGCGCCGCAGGACATACGTCCAGTAAACACAGTGCCGCAGGACATACATCCAGTAAATACAGCGCCGCAGGACATACATCCAGTAAACACAGTGCCGCAGGACATACATCCAGTAAACACAGTACCGCAGGACATACATCCAGTAAACACAGTACCGCAGGACATACATCCAGTAAACACAGCGCCGCAGGACATACGTCCAGTAAACACAGCGCCGCAGGACATACGTCCAGTAAACACAGTACCGCAGGACATACGTCCAGTAAACACAGTGCTGCAGGACATACATCCAGTAAACACAGCGCCGCAGTACATACGTCCAGTAAACACAGTACCGCAGGACATACATCCAGTAAACACAGCGCCGCAGGACATACGTCCAGTAAACACAGTGCCGCAGGACATACATCCAGTAAACACAGTACCGCAGGACATACATCCAGTAAACACAGCGCCGCAGGACATACGTCCAGTAAACACAGTGCCGCAGGACATACATCCAGTAAACACAGTACCGCAGGACATACATCCAGTAAACACAGCGCCGCAGGACATACGTCCAGTAAACACTGCCGCAGGACATACATCCAGTAAATACAGCGCCGCAGGACATACATCCAGTAAACACAGTACCGCAGGACATACATCCAGTAAACACAGCGCCGCAGGACATACGTCCAGTAAACACAGTACCGCAGGACATACGTCCAGTAAACACAGTGCCGCAGGACATACATTCAGTAAACACAGTACCGCAGGACATACATCCAGTAAACACAGCGCTGCAGGACATACGTCCAGTAAACACAGTACCGCAGGACATACATCCAGTAAACACAGTACCGCAGGACATAAATCCAGTAAACACAGTACCGCAGGACATACATCCAGTAAACACAGCGCCGCAAGACATACGTCCAGTAAACACAGTGCCGTGAAATTTAAGTAACGACTTCAACAACTACGTTTTCTTGGTGCATGTTATAGGAAGTGTTAAGGCCTAGTTTTCCCCATAGAGAGGGAAGATTGTCCGTATGCGAATTGGGTAAACGTAAGAGAAATGGGTCCTGGTGCTACCTGACCACATATATTGCCAGAATTTACCCGAACCTAATTTTAAGACACGGCTTAGAACTTGAACAAACGTGTCTACAATTGGCTGCACGATCTTTCTCTTCCACTCTTTCTGTTTCGCACGTGACGTCACCCCATTCACGCTGTCAGCACGTCAGCAAGTGTGTGGTTCCATTTTCTGATTGATTTTGGAGAGTCCGTTTCTGATCGTCATGGCACTTCGGTTATTTTAATCAAAGTTATGTTGTTTCGTAGATGGGCTGTTTTATGAAACTAGTTATAATGTGGCCATAACGTGAATGTATACATTCTATAAATTTCTGTCACCGCTTTGAGTATGAAGGAAAATTATATAAAATGAATCAAATATGCAGTCGAACTCGGCTATAACACCATGAAAGGGACTGAATACTTTGTGTCGTTATAAACGAGTGTTGTTATAACCGAGGAGTATAAAGTTATGGTTAACAGTGAGCAGTTAATTGGTACCACAGAATACCTGACGCTATAGGCGAGGTGTAGTATAAACTGATGTCGTTATAACCGGGTTCGACTGTATTTACTTCAGACTATTTTAACCTTAAAATTACTTTTCTTTCTTTGTTGTGTCTCAAGAACTGTGTTTTCCAACACATTGTTCCAGTGGCCCTACACATATTAATTATTCTGTTGTATTTGTGTTTATATTTAAGATTTCATTTACTGAGTCAAAAGTGATGAGTAGTAAATACCATCTTATATGCTCATATATTATGAATATATTCGACTTAGGTTTCAGCCATATCTAAATTTAACAAAATTCTTTGAAAGCTGACATACTATACGTGCTACACACCCAGTGCATCTTATCCTCTATTTTACCATCCTAATAACATTTGGCGGGTAGTACAAGTCATAAAGGTTGTCCGTATGTCAGATTTATTACGCCTGGTGCCATCTTACCTTCGAACCCCAATTCAATTGCGAAATCTACCTTGAGATATTCTTATGTAAGAAACACTGACACCGATCCTGCGAATGAAGACTGAGACCACTAAAAATAGATCGTTATCTTTACAGTGTACCCAGACCACTAAAAATAGATCGTTATCTTTACAGTGTACGTACCCAGACACGCTGCAATTTCTCCGTGTCTGTCACATTTCACTTTTCAGATTACACGATGTAAAGGATGACTCTCATCCAAGGCTGTCAGCGTATTTGCTGATAGTAGTGATATCAACTCGTCTCTGTGACCTCGTTCCTTACCCTGTCAGTGCCAGCAAATCCATACGTGCTGATATCAAGCCGATTTCTAACCAACCGCTCACACGTGAATACACTCGCAGACACAGAGACCCAGTGCTCCTTGTACAAGTATATGTGCCAGGTCTGTAGAGCTCCAGGACCCAATTATCACGACTCCGAAATGGGGCAGAGGACAGAAATAATTTCCTATCACATTATTCATATTTATAAAACGTCATTGTGATCATATAATATGTTCATTCCCATTAAACATAACGCGTGTTTCGTTATCGAAATTATTGGATATACAGTTTCCGTTATTTGTGTGTGAATTATTATGTTAAAAGAATTCAGTTTAGTATACACTTAACGGGGCATGCGGTGACGCAGTTGGTTGAAGCACTGCGCTACAAGCCGGAAGGTTGCGGGTTCGATTCCCGATGGTGTCATTGGAATTTTTCATTGACATATTCCTTCCGGCCGCACTAGGTCCCTGGAGTCGACTCAGCCTCTAACAGAAATGAGTTCCAGGAATATTTCCTGGGGAGTAAATGCGGCCGGTGCGTAGGGCTGGCAACCTTGCCAGTTGCCGATTGTCTAGAAATCTGGGAGCCTCAACCTCCTGTAACGCTGTATTGGGATAGCTTTACCTTTTACACACGTAACACGTAACAAACAGACTGTGTAGTCTTACGTTTTTTATCATCTTGAGGCCATAAGGAGACTCAGTTTAACATTGATTTACGTGTTAGTACTGCGTGTAATGTCTTAACCACTCCGAAATATTGTACACAATCTCTAATTTATCTTGATATTCGGATAAAATATAATCAATAATATAATTGACCCCTATTGGCCCATGTTCATGAAACACACCTTGAAATCAAAACACTGTAGCAGTCTCTGATTTCGTACTTTGTAAAAATTTAAGATGAAGTGTATTGGTACAGCCTACTCAGTTCACAGAATACACAAGATGTGTGGTTCACACGGCGGTGGTAATAAAGTTTACAGTCTCCTGAGAATAGAGTCTGTATAATTCCTTCACGCTTATGTTGTGTGTATCAGTAGCTTTCCCTTGTTATAATTGGATTATAACTGTGACTTTTTTAAGTTTGTAGTTAGACTTCCTCTATTGATTTATTACCAAAGACTTACTTCCTTATTATTTGCAAATTTTCTTTAGTTCTGTGATGCTGCTTAGTGCAATAAGTATATTATAATTTGAATGTACTTAAGCACAATCTAATACACAACGTCAAAAACTCGCCAAATGTGTTATTAGTAACAAATAACGATACGTAATTGACCTGCAGTAGGAATCATATCCGTATTACCACTTCACAGGTTTCTCGCTTTCTTCTGTGCAGGTGCTAGGGGCCTGAAGATGGTGGGTCTGAATGTGCCGCCCACGACTGACATCTCTCACCCGGTGACCCTGAGTTGTGAATACGACCTGGAGGGCGGGAACCTGTACTCTGTCAAGTGGTACAAAGACGAAAGCGAGTTCTTCCGGTACATGCCCGATTATGGTCCGCAGAGTCAGGCCTTCCACACACCTGGCATTTCTCTTGACGTAAGTAACCACGTGACCAACTGTGTAAATTGTGTCTAATTTATATTGATAATTAGAATTTAATATCAGTAAGTCATAATTTTGATAGGGTTAGAACCACTCAGTGTTAGTAAAGTATCATTACGGTGGCACTTCTGCGAGTTCTTGACAATACTCGGCCATCAATTACAGGATATTTCTTAGTTGCGATATAACTGTCATGTCAGTGTAATTAATCACATGAACGCAGAACACCTAAGCAGTATATAGATTGAATATTACTGTGCCAACGTATTAGGAGTCTATTCTGCAGATAGAAGCTCTTTTTTCCCCAAAACTTGTGGTGTTGTAGTGTTAATCTTTGCGCTAATATAAGACCGTGAGACCCAAATGATGAGGGACCATTTCGCCAAGAATTGTAAAAGTCTATTATTAAACATAATATAAACATTGTCTAAAGAACCCTTTAACACAGCGGTTACTATATAAAACACCTGCTGTAATATTCAAAATTCTGAATTTTGTTCGAGCAGGATATTTATGTGTTTTGGCTAATGCTCAGAATAAAGAGCAGTTTATTCCCTAAACAAAATTAGCTGACTCGTCTGTTAATGGAGAGGCATTATGTTTCATATGATGCAAGAAATGAATTTTTACATATTTTGTTTTCGTAGATAAACCTCAGGCCCCAAAGGCTTGCGTTACTCGGCTGCAGTTTTCGAGTGTAACTTAATAATTTGCCCGTACCGTTTACCATATTTGTGGCGATGTTAACAGTCCTCAAAATATCTTCATAGACTACATGTCTGTCCAAAAACCGGAACTCAAAATTTTCACCTGGAAGATAGGTGAAGGTTACATGCTGAATAAACAGGTTTCCCGCAGTCGATTTCCCAATTGCAGTCCTATTTTTAGTGGGATGTTTTGAGGGTGGTGATTTCGCGAGAAAGTCACACGGAGTTGGAGGTTCGTTTTCTTCAGAGACTACTTCTCTATGAGATGCATATTTCGACAGCAGCAAACATTAGATTCCCCAATACTCTGCTGCCATTTACATTCCATTGCAAAGCTAGAAATGAAATTTTCAGGCATAAACAAATAACCAGATATGAACTACATTTAACACAATTTGGCTAGTATTTTGTAACAAGTAATGACGTCTATGTGTTACGTGTTTTTGAGTGATTTAAACTTTTGTTTAGAATTTAGTTATTCCTGGTGGGATGTGTTTTCAGGCAGTGGACTAGGGCCAAATACAGTATAATCAATCTGTGACACGGAACATGGGATAGCGTTAAAGTTATAATGTTCACTTCAAGTATAGTCTTCAATCTGCTCCTCCTTTTGGAGCAATGGAGACATTCTTACTGAGGGAAATTGAAAGGAACTACGCCAAAAAAGGGATTGAAAAGGAAGTGGTAACATAATTTCCTGAATATCCACATCTTAGGAGCAAAATATTCCTCACTTTTCTCACATTTTTAAACTGATTCTAGAATAATATTCCGTAGTACGTATAGCATGTATCCAATAAATATGTAGCTAATTTTTTAAGAAGGTAACTGTCTTGTGTAGAATTCAATGAGCTCTGCATGCCTTCGTTCTTCTTCGTGGTATGGCGCTGAAGTACCTTTAGGTACTTAATGATGATAGTAATGATGATGATGATGATGATGATGATGGGACCGTAAAATCGCATTCTGCCTAGTAATAGGACTCACTGTAGCAGTCGGTACTTACGCATCTGTTCAAGAACTTTCCTAACATTACTGAACCTGAAGATTTTTCGCTATCTTTGCAAGTACCAATAACTGAACATACTCTGATTCAGTAGTTCAGTGTGGACTGAATCAGTGCACGCATGTTGCAGAAATAACTGTACACAAATACTGTAAGTCCCATAACTGTAATATTCACGTAGAATTATACATTAGGATTTTAATTACCCTCATATGATATGTACCCCTTGTACGATAATGATCTGATATTTACGTAGGTTTTAGTAACCGCCTGAGTGTAAATACTAAGGCTCGTTTAGCCTATATGGTTTACATGATAATAACGCACCACCCCATAACATCTATCTTCTTAATCCGATATTTGCTTTATCTTAAATGTAATATACTAATATAATTGTATAGACATTTTAATGTCATTATCAAAGAGAGTCTCCCTGATAGTGGCATATAAGCCGAAACACGTTAGAGAATACAGTACTTTGTTGTGTTTGCAACGTTGGTGTACTGAAATGGTCTGCATTGAACTACTTCATGTTGGTACACAGATGACCGTGCAACCTTTCTACCGTCTAATCCAGGTGAAAAAGTTCGCTTACTGAACTTCATTTCCATAGTGTAACATTTATCCTCGTTTCACGATTTGCTGTCGCAATTCCTCCTTCTTGCTTGAAGATTTAAAAATAAAATATTTCCCTTATTTTCACTTGTCTTAGTCAAAATGTAGGTCATGTAACAAATAATCCTATTTAAATCAAAATTACATTCGCTAAGAAATGAAAGTTTGATGGAATTCGGGAAATGCTAGCTACCATCCAGTTCTGAATTGTTTATTTTCCCATCTGCCGTCTAAGAAGGTGAAGAAGAAACAGCTCTGAAAGCTGCAATGTCACACGTTTTATCTGGACTTGAAAACTTTTTCTGTCGCCTTCAGGGAAGAAAGTTGTTTGTGAGTGTTTGAGAATAGCGTGCTGATGAAAATATTTGGTGCTGAAAATTACTCACTAAGTTTTAGTTAGGAACTGCGAAGTTTTAAATTTGTAATATTCAAAAAACAATATTATTATGACCATCAAATGAAGGAGGTGGGAGTGCAACGGCGGAGCATTTAGCACGCATAGGAAAGACGAGAAATATATACTTGGTGGTCCACGCGTATGTAATGGGTACGTTGGTTGAACAATGCGTTATTTGATACATTTTATGCATCTTAGACAAACAGAGTGTAGGAATGTGGACTCGATTTATTTCTAGATAGGGCGCATTGGCGAGGTGTCGTTTAAATGGTAATGAAAGTTCCGTTGTCGCAAAAGGGCGGAATTTATTTGGCCTGCTGAGCGACAATTAGCTTCCGAAGGATTATGCTGAGTCTCGTACTTAGTTAAAGGTACAAGTGATGAATATTTCTAAATAAGTTAGTAATGCACTTAAGGAACTCAATTGTGCTGGAGAATGCTAATCACTAGACTTGGGTTGGAATGAATGTCAGGGTTACATCGTTCCTTTAAATCAGTAAACAAATATATAGAGGTAAAGGTCGCCCCGCAAAATGCCTATCGAAACACAAATGGGAAGTGGAATTATAGCTCTACTCATGTTTAACCTCGACACTAGATGCGGGTGGATGGTCAACGCCACGCCCTGCCCAATTTATCTCTGGGAAAGAGCGCTGGTACCCATTGTACAGGAGGCTGGGTGGGCCTCAGGACCGGTCTGGACGGCTGAGGAGAATATAAGATCTCTTGACACCACCACAGATCAAACCCCAAACCGTTCAGCCCGTAGCGATTTTCTATGCCAACCACTCAATCCCGGCCCCTGAAAAAATATAGGCCTAGATATTTTTTCTGTGGCGCTACATACCTAACCGGCCAAGGCCATTAGGTTCGTAGATCACACACGATTAGACACACACACACACCCGGGAGGATACCTCTGAATGAGTGATCAGCCCGTCGCAGAGCCGCTACCTACACAACATACAACAAACACGAGAGAGGAACATGCATGCTGTGAGCGGGATTTGAAACCGCGATCCCAGCAATCAAGCGGCTGCAGTGCTACGTTTTGGACCGCACGGCCACTGGGATCGGCGAACAAGTATATAGGCTTATTAATGTTTTGAAACTTCCCTGAAACACTTCCCTCTGTTGAGGTTGGACATGTTTCAGCTGGTCGTGCTGGTTTTGTTTACATCAGTACTGCGCAGAAGCAGTCCAACACCTGCTGACGTAAGTAATGACATATCACAGTATCGCGGGCTATACAAATGCTGATATTTAGCTTACAAAAGCAAATGAGACTTTTTTTTATTTGTTGAAGGGCCCCGCAGCAGATAATACGGACGCACCGCAGCCTTGAGGCTTGTTGTGCAACCCTGTGATGAAGATGAGCATTTTTTTCGTTTTCCCAAGTAATGGAGCACCGGTGGAATGAAATTGACAGGGAAAAACCTAAGTACTCGGAGAAAAATCTGTCCCAGTGCCACTTTGTCCACCACAAATCCCACATGGACCGACCCGGGATCGAGCCCGGGCCTGCGCGGTGAGAGGCCGGCGAGTAACCGCCTTGAGCCATGGCACGGCCCCAAATGAGACCTAGCTAGTAAAATTACCTGTGCGAGAAATTGCTCGGCTCTGATCTAAAACTGCCTGGCGTCCGGTAGCACCGAGAGACGCAGGCCGGACGTCGAAAACATACAAAATTACAGATCCCCTTGGGAACGTACTTTTCGGCGAAGGCTTCAGTTACTATGTAAGATGAAGAGCTGGGTACGAGACGATTAGTAGCTAGGGGACTGCAGCGTAAGAACGCTACGCTAATGATGGGCCAATCGACCTACATATGGACGTAGCCACCTTTCTGTCGGTCTTCTGAACTGAATGCTTAGCACACCATTTACGTTGCAAATTGGCGAACTGTAAGACGTAGGTTGGGGATGTTTAATGTTGAGGGAAATAGTTAAAGCTAAGGGGAGGGAAGTAACAGGACGCTGAAAATAGTACATAATGAGGAACATTATGATTTTTCTTTGATGTAATATTAGTAGAATGGTAACATCAGTGTTAATTGTATGGGCGGATCATGTAGCATGAAAGGCGGCTTAAGAAATTAATACGAGATATTATCCGGAAAATATGAAGAAGAAAACTATTTTGGAAACTCAGATATAAATTGGAGGATGGGCTTTCAGTGGATTAAAAATGGGCTGTGCTTTTGTGTACGAGATGCTGTGTTCGGGGTTACGGTGGTGTGATGTGTGCAGTGAGCGCGGAAATAAACACTCTGTTTCCATAAAATAGTGGACGCTTCTTGACTAGTGCTAGTGACATTAATTAGTGCTAGTGAGTTAGTAATTATCAATATATACACTGCGTGTTATGTGTTGCTGTGGCAAAGTTTGTGTAATGAAGGCATGATTAGGAGATCTGTGTCTCCCAGCATGTTTAATTAATTCCCGTAACAACCACGTGTGTCACTGGAGATCCTGATGTAAGCTTGTTTCACAAGATGGATCGTTTTAGTATTATGCATGGTGTTCATGAAGCCCTCTAGTTGAACCTCTTTGCATTTTACAAAACATTACGCATGTAATTTCTTTCAAAGGTTGCTCGATGTAGAATTATGTTTATGCGACCACAAAAACCAGTAGGCTAACCGTACAACCAAACAAATTTTGGCTATAAAAGTACCTATTACTTTCTTTCACGTGGCGGCACGCGGTGACGGCTGTGCGCTACAAGCCGGAAGGTCGCGGGTTCTATTCCCGATGGTGTTATTTGAAATTTTCATTCACTTAATCCTTCCGCCCGCAATATGGCCCTGGAGTCGACTCAGCCTCTAACAGAAATGAGTACCAGGAGTAGTTCCTTGGGGATAAAGGCGACCGATGCATACGGCTGACAACTTTATCACCTTCATGTGCCGATTGTCTTGAAATCTGGGAGCCTCAACCTGCCGGAACCCTCAGGGCCTGTCCAGGGACTGTTTTTCCTATACTTCTGTCATGTACTTTTACCAGCTTTTATCACTCTGATTTGAATGCCTATTTTTCGCACCTGAAGTCTAAGTAAAACAGCCTAAATTCATACGTATTGTAGCAACATGTACCCAGCGAGTTTTAGGCTTTTACGACGGTGAATTTGAGGTTTCTCTTGGGTGTGGTTGGTGCCCAACAGTCCGAGGAAGGTAGTGGTCTCAAAACGTGGGGCACTTATCACACATTGAGGCAGCGCCACGCCCATTAGTCAGGAGACTTCAAGATTCACCTTCATACTTTTCCGAATCATTAAATCAATAAAAAGTAATCACTATCAATTTCCGTAAAGGCAACACAACGTTTAAAAGGGAAGTTACAAACATAAACGACCAAACCATATACGTACTGTAAACCAGCTCACCATCAGGCATAGTGTTTTTTTAGTATTTTTTCAGTAATATTATTTTTATTTTTCCCCCTTTATAACTTTTGGTCCATGTACTCATTTTAGTTAAATTGGTGATCGGAACAATTTTGTAACTTTTTCCTTGTACTGCAAATTGTAATCTTCAATAAATAATTTAAAAAAAAGGAAGTAATCCTTTATATTAAATTTTTTCCTTCTACTTTCAAAAGATTCCTGCATGCCATCTTTCTCGTAATTATGAAAAATACCAAATACTTTTTTTTTGGGCGAAATAACGAGGTAACATTGAACAGTTAGTATCAGGATTTACGTGTAATCCTACGTGGATATTCAGAATTTACGTGTAATCCTACGTAGACATTCAGGATTTACGTGTAATCCTACGTGGATATTCAGAATTTACGTGTAATCCTACGTAGACATCAGGATTTACGTGTAATCCTACGTGGATATTCAGAATTTACGTGTAATCCTACGTAGACATTCAGGATTTACGTGTAATCCTACGTGGATATTCAGAATTTACGTGTAATCCTACGTAGACATTCAGGATTTACGTGTAATCCTACGTGGATATTCAGAATTTACGTGTAATCCTACGTAGACATTCAGGATTTACGTGTAATCCTACGTGGATATTCAGAATTTACGTGTAATCCTACGTAGACATTCAGGATTTACGTGTAATCCTACGTGGATATTCAGAATTTACGTGTAATCCTACGTAGACATTCAGGATTTACGTGTAATCCTACGTAGACATTACGGGCTTGAAGCAAGCGTCAATCGTTACAGTGAAGTGTTTCTTGTTAATATTCGTACCAGAGGGCAATACCTGAAGTTCACTGATCCCCTATATGACGAAACTCACTGCAGAATGCTGACCCCGTACTTTGCCTTGCGGTCTCTGGGCCGGAGAAAATATATTTCCGCTCAATCATTCGCTTGCTTAGTCTTCAGTTACAAACACTTGTTCATGTTCTAGAAACAGGTAAAGTTTACCCTATAACATGCCATGAAGGCACAGAGGAGGAATACAGTCATAGCTCTACTCTTTCTTTAACCTCGGCGCTAGATGACGGTGGGTAGTTAGCTGCACACCCCGGCCGCTTTACCCCCGGGAATGACCCGGTATCCATTGTATCTCTACCGACTACGATATCCCGGGCCATCATGTTCTAGTACTTAGTGTTTATTGATGTCAAGTAAATAGATATCAATTTTTTGTACCTGTGTTTTGAATTTCAGTTTAGAACTTCGGTCTGAATAGTTATAAAGTCGTGTGTGATTTGTAATTTAGAGTTATAGTTACATTTATAAATATTAATTATATATAATTATAAATAATATAATTATATATTATGTATTTATGTGTGTGTGTACGTGTACATATACTTTCATACAAGCATACATAAGTATGTAAACACGCATCAGTAATTACAGAATATAATTACGAATGGTGCTTTACACATTCTTAAACCGATGAATGTGAAAAATGGGCGGGACATGCAGCATGAGCGATTCACACGAAGTTTAATTTGCAAAGCACAAGAGTGGATAAGATTACTTGGGATACCGAGGCGTAGACGTGAGATTAAGTTTAAAATTAATGTAAAAGCAAAAGGATACAAGATTGTGGACTATACAGAGCTATATGGCTCGCGAAGTAGTGTCATTACGAGGTCTTGAGAACAAATGTATAATGCTTCTTGGATGTAACGTGCCGAGTGTTATTGAACGGATGAGTGACTATCAGCTTTGTAATATAACTTAACATGATTTTATTGATGGGTTCCAAAACCTAAAATTTGCTGCGTGCAAAACTGCAAAATAGGCAGTAAGTAATATATCTTGCTTTACACAGGTTCAATTCAAACTTGTATTACGCATGACAGCCTTATATAAATCCGTTGGAGAAAGGAGGACAAATATTGTATGGGAATATTGTAGGGGTTAAAGTATGGCGTGTGTGTCTTGTCTATATATATCTATCGCCAACAGATTTTTCTATTGGAAGCTGTCGTACTGATCATGTATGCTAAAGCTTTGGAGGACAGACAAAAAGGGGTAAGCTGTAAATTCCTTAATAGAGTTTGGTCACAGCTGTCTTTTACGGAGGTGAATGCCGGTGAGAAAGTGCGTGAAAGGTGCGTGTGTGAGAATTTATGAAAATGAAGGTCACAGGTATCTTGCAGAAAATTGTAATGTCTTTGTAGATTATTATACAGTTCTGATAATTCAGAGAGCCCAGTGAGAACCGGGGAAGATACGTTTGGGCTTCCCACAGCGATGTTTATGAAGAACCAGACATTTCTGCCTTGCCTGAAACGTCGGTAAAATTTTTCAAACTACAAGGCGCAGTATTCTGTCACAATTAAAGTCTACAATTAAGTTGCCTAATAGTTACTTTTTATGCGGGTATGAAGTCAGAAAAATGATTACATTACATTGTATTGTTCTTGTATTTTTTGTATAAAAAATTTACAATATTTCTAGTAACATTCAGTTATTAATTATTTTTGCATATTTTAAAAAAAGGAGTTACAAAAAGCATCAATCTAATGAAATGCAAACATGCGTGTGTTTTCCTATGTTCATTGATGAAATAGGGTGTATATTGGTAGTAAATGTTATTTATTATGCAGTATATGTTACATGCGTGTTTGTTCAAGTAAATGAAACCTGATGCACGTACAGTTCGTGGCAACATACGTCCAGTTTCGATATAAACTGACAGCATGGCATGTGCTGAAATTAACCTAAGCTTAATATTATTCATTCCGTACATTTTAACTTTATATTTAAAGTCCGACACATGTACAATTCAATCACACTATTTGTGCACTTTCACCGTCCTGCATGTTTCGAACCCCTAACCTGAGTTCATCTTCAGGGACACATTATCTAAAATCGCACACTAGTTACACCAACTGGCACAATTATTTACATGAGTTCTTTACAATTGTTCAGATAAACTGTTTAAAACAAATAAAAGTTAAAAAGTTAAAAATTGTGGTTGTTGGTTATTAAAAATTTTATTAAAGTTGAACAATCTATGTTGTTTTGATATCCTGTTTGGGTGGTGAGAACAGTACTTAGTAAGTTGCAGTAAGTTGCCTGTTGGGTGGTGAGAACAGTACTGTTCTCACCACCCAACAGGCAACTTACTCCGATAAACAGGGTATCAAAACAGCACAGATTGTTCAACTTTAATACAATTTCTAACAACCACAATTTTTAACTTTTTAAATTTTATTTGTTGTAAACAGTTTATCTGAACAATTGTAAGGAACTCATGTAAATAATTGTGCCAGTTGGTGTAACTAGTGTGCGATTTTAGATAATGTGTCCCTGAAGATGAACCCAGGTTAGAGGTTCGAAACATGTAGGACGGTGAAAGTGCTCAAATAGTGTGATTGAATTGTACATGTGTCGGACTTTAAATGTGAACCTAAACTTGTTACGTAGGACACAGAGGTCTTTTCTGATCACTCATGGGGCCGAACTTTTAGCCGACGTAGCAATGTGAGGTTGCCATATTGTGTGTGTGTGTGTGTGTGTGTGTGTGTCATTTAAACTTTTGAACCTGTTGATTTATTTTTAAGAAACTTAGACGGACATTATGGCATTGAAGGCCACCGCATTTTAGTGTCATTTTAATATCCTGCAGTGATGTCATCTTAGGTGATGGGGGCAGTAGGATGAAATGTAAAGTCGGTACAAGTTTTCGAGACCGCGTGACGTTACAGAGGCTTTTTTGAGTGATTCGTAACTTGTAATTTTTTTACGGTGACGAGTTGTTAGCACCTCGCCCAACCCCCAAGCTGGAGGACCACCCCTTTTCGGCTGTCCGCGACTGCTTATTCAATGTATTCGCAGCTACCCTCCATATCCGGAGGCCGTTCCTCCATCCGAAACCCGAGGACGCGCCATGCCGTGGTGATATGGACCTGAGGGAAAGAGACCACTTGGAAGACCTAGGCTTAGATGGGAGGATAATATTAAAATGGATATTCAAGAAGTGGGATGGGGGGCATGGACTGGATTGATATGGCTCAGGATAGGGACAGGTGGCGGGCTCTTCTGAATGCGGTAATGAACCTTCGGGTTCCATAAAATGCGGGGAATTTCTTGACTAGCTGACGACTTGTTAGCTTCTCAAGAAGGAATCTGCTCCATGGAGTTAGTTAGTTAGTTAGTTAGCTAGCTAGTTAGCTAGCGTGACATTATAAATTCAAAGACTGTGGTATTCATAATTATCACCTTGAGGTCTTCAAGTCTCAAACGTAAGTGCTACTCGGAACTCAATTTAAATTTAACCTTCTCTGTTGATACTAAATAACTAATTTGACTGGTTTAATAACAAATGTCTGTCTTTGATATTCCAGTTGCAGAACTCTGACATGAATAGGGTGACCCTGATCAACCTGCAGTTCAACACAAGTGGCAATTATAAATGCGAAGTATCTACAGAGGCTCCGAATTTTGAAACTGTTGCCAAAGACTCCAACATGACTGTTATGGGTAAGTAGTCATGTAGTACTCTATACTCTGTATATATTGTGTATATTTAAGTATCAACGTAACGCCTGTAGGCCTGTTACGTATGCTTATTTTTAGTCTGACCTCTTCTACCTACTAATTGCAGGTGTAGAGGGTTATTGTTGCACCTGATCACACTCAGACACACACACACACACACACAGTAGGACTCTCTGGATGGGGGAGCGGCCCGTCGCAGGGATTTCTACATGTAAAACACACAACGGCCATGCCCCGGCGGGATCTGTTCCATATGTCACTCAGCTAACTCCAGAATGTTTTTGAGAGGCAAATTGTGTGTCACATCGGATAAAACATCTTTTAGTGGAATTATCAGAGAAAAAATAATTTTAAGTTCTATTTCATACAGTATAATTTTGGACTTCAGAATGTTTTCATCTGTCCAGCTTTTCATTGGCGTGGTTACTACATGTACCACTTCCTGAAATGTTTAAAGCCTTGCCTTTATGAGCTTCATATATTTAAGCGACTGTTTCCAAACACGTGGTTCTGAACCCTCTAGGGCTCGCGGCACACTTGCAATATCATCTACTTTGCAGCATACTAGAATTAAAAACATAGAACTAAAATTTTGTAATAAAATAAAGCCTGTATTTATACAGTGTAACCTGAATGTATAAAAGTTTTGTTTTGTGATCAGAGTAAGAAGCAGGAAGGAAGTGTTAGGCATGAAAATGGACCGACACGCCCTGCTACACCACGACACATCTTCTGTGATGCCGTCTTCTGCGGTGAAAGTTCAGTTTTATTGTCTATTGTGTCATGGTGTATGTGTATTTCGACTATTAAGCCGTGTAAAGACAATATACGTATATACTCTAACATTAAGTGGACTTGTGAACCACTTGTTTCTAGGACTTTGTCCATCGTCTTTATTGTGAATAAAATGTCAAATATAAAACGTAAAATATAAAATATATAAAATCTACGTTTCGGAAGATCGCTCTTCTTCCGTCTGAAGACGGAAGAAGAGCGATCTTCCGAAACGTAGATTTTATATATTTTATATTTTACGTTTTATATTTGACATTTTATTCACAATAAAGACGATGGACAAAGTCCTAGAAACAAGTGGTTCACAATGTCATATACCATCGTCAAAACTTTTTAGAATTCAATTAAGTGGACTGTCGTGTATTAATGAAGCCTTTCCATATAATGTGTCAGAGCAGTACTATCGGTACGACTGTGTGACGTAATTGTGTAAGTAAACGTATGTTAAGGGAGCCTTGTGTCTGTTTCGTTGTGAATATTTCTGTTTGATTAACAATCAAACATTATATCGCACGTTAGTTGCTGTCCGTATGTTTGACGGATCAACACACTGAAATATGTATGAAAATATAAAATGATCATAAATCAGAATGGTTATGAAGTTTTCATATAAAGATCAATTACAAAAGCTTGAATAAATGCTGGGGTTTTCAGCATTGTGTTTAGTTTTATGAAGTCTAAATATTCATTCATCTATTCAAAGCCTCTCAGCAAAGTACTCAGCCGCAGCACAACGGTTGAGGGTCACTGTTCATATATTGCAATAACAAGTTGATCAAGTACTGTTCTAAACATAGTTAGCCTGTTTGTCTTCGTGTTTGGGACTTAAAGTGGGAATTCAGTTTGTGTATAGGACATTATTTAGACGAAATTCTTTCTTTGAATATCCTACATATATATATATATATATATATGTTCAAACCACCGCCGTGCACCATACAATTTACAAATCTTCAGGTTACTAGTTTCGGCTTTTCAATTAAGCCCTCATCAGACCAATTCATTATCAAGGGCCATACAAAAAACTTAATTTTCATATAAACTAAGATTGCGTCACATTGCCGGTTACGTGGGCCGTTTCCGCCACATACATGTGTGCACCAGAAAAGGAAATCAGCTAAATGATAAGAATACAGTCTCCCATAATAAAAGTTTCGAAGGAGTAATAAACAGAGAAAGTCGCTTGGTCTGCCCCCCGCCCCCCAGTCAACATCCCACTCCGCAATCAGTACCCCACATTGCAGTAGGCAGATGTACCTGACAGTGCACACACACCAACATCGATCACTGAATGTTTACGTAACATTGACCTTCTGCAGACACGGGAACACAAAGCGAGCAGATAATTGCATTTCTAACAACCGCATGCATTCCTTTTTTATTAAAATTACAGTCGAACTCGGTTATAACGTCATGAAAGGGACTGAATATTTTGTGTCGTTATAAGCGAGTGTCGTTATAACCGAGGAGTATAATGTTATGGTTAACAGTGAGGAATTAATTGGTACCACAGGGTATCTGACGTTATAGACGAGGTGTCGCATTAACCGATGTCGTTATAACCGAGTTCGACTGTATTTACCAAAAATTGACAAAATTTCTCAAACTGATTTCAATTTCATTAAATTATATATATGTATATATATATATATGCAGACCCCAATGCCCAAATGAAACTAAGAGGAAGAGGATGAATAATATTTCAGAAAAATTCACGGAGTGTTTCACACATTAAATTAGAATTGTAATGAACATCGGTTTAACTCACCTTCGTATAAACTGAAGGTTGCAGTGTCAGGAAAAATAAAAAATAAGTGTGCCTTATGTATCAATATAAACTGCCTGCCATCTTTATTTAAAACTATAGTTTTAATATTCATCCTATAATTGTATACAACTTTTATGTACTTTAACACGAGTTTTTATGACGTATAGTGTAAGGCAATGAGATCTCAATCTCACATACAGGGATAAGGTTTCTTGTATGGCTCTTGATAATGTCTAGGTCTGACGGTGGCTTAATTGAAAAGCCGAAAGTAGTAAACTGAAGATTTAGGAACTGTGTTTCCATGACGGTGGTTTGAATATATATATATATATATATATATATATATATATATATATATATATATAACTAAACACAAGGAGGAAGTCTCGCCTAAAGATCCTACAGACATTTAAGCTTAAATATAGAGTATAACTCAGTTATAACGTCATGAAAGGGACCGAATATTTTGTGTCGTTATAAACGAGTGTTTTTGTAACCGAGGAGTATATTATTATGGTTAACAGTGAGGAATTAATTGTTACCATGGAATATCTGACGCTACAAGCGAGATGTCGCATAAACCGATGTCGTTATAACCGGGTTCGACGTCGTTATAAACGGGTTCGACTGTATTTATAATTTCAGTTTCGTATATGAATGTCTTTGTTTCTTTTTCCCCTTCCCTGGCACTGTAACGCGGAACACATGTACGTAGATTGCATCAGCTGCTTTATTTCCTGAATGAATTTCGAAACCAGGTACACCGCGCAAACGCACTGCGATATTTATGAGACAGTGTGTCGCCCACCGTTGCCTTTAATCTTCACTGTACATTTGGTCATGTTATGACAGATTATTTGAATTTGAATATCCGCCTCACAACGGCGTTTCATGAATATGCAAAGCAATTTTGTGCCCTGCCCCGTATTGTGGTTCACTAATGGTCTGTTAAAATACAATTTTTATGCAACATTGTCTGATTTTTTTTGGTCGTGGCCGTTGGTTTGCGCATGACAGAAGTTTCGTAGAAGTAGTGATATCTGTTATATCAGTATAAATCAAGCAGTTGTGATTAGAAGGGTGATGCACTTTACGTCACTCGATTACAACTCTTGATTGTCTCCATATCCTGTGTTATCTTTTATTGAACAGAAATGCGCATTAAATTGACACTGCGTCGCATAGCAGGAGAACTTTATTGTTACTCATCATATTAGATCCTATGTTTAGAGGAAGTTATTTTTGCCATTCTTATTAATGGCATGTCGATAAATCTGAAATCACAAACAGTCATTCATTAGCTGTTCTAGTTGTTGAACTAGTGCACGTCATATATAGCAACTACTGTAAAATGTGTGCAAACTTCTTAAGCAATGTGAATAGAGCTCTTTTTACAGTAAGAATTTCGACTAAACCCAAATAATGTCATATATGTGTGTGTGGAATTTAAAGGAGAGTTTGTGAAAGGTTTAAAAAAATATAAAGACACAAGAGGCTAATTCTATAAAAATATGGTAATAATTGTATACATTCCTCTTGCCATGTTTTGTACAAATAGCCTGTTGACAACCCAGTGAGGTTTGAAATAAGTAGCTTTATTGTGGAAAGCAAGAGTATTTGTTATTCCAATAAACTAATTCACCTTCGAGTGTTGCTATAATTATAACAATATGGTGTATGCACAACGGGAAGTGACGCAGCAAGACAAAGTGAATCTTACAGCCAAATAACCTGTTTGATATTTCTGGTCACACTGCTTGGAGAGCCGTAAAGAAGGAAATAATTTAAATCTAATATCGACATCAGTAATTGTAAATTGTGTAATAAATATTAATAGAGCTGTGTTTATAATATATATTAAGTTTGAAATTTGGACGCAAGGGTAGGGGGTAAGTATATTTTGAGGACGTTCACAGACAGGAGACCGAGAGGAGCTACGGGGTGAAGTCAATTTGTATATATTAATTAAGTTATAAATTGACGTCTGTGAGCAGTAATTAGCACAGAAGCCCCATTGCTCGGTCCGCTAAGTTAGCATTACTTACCTTAATGAGCGTGACATTACTGCTCGTTAGTGTTTGTGTCCTATTAGTGTCTGGAGCGACTGCAGGCTGACTGCGTTTGTGTTTGATGTTGTTAACACCGTCCTGTGTTACGAATAATGTAAGTGGTTCTGATGCGAGTGTGTAAGGGTCAGAAACTGCCTGCCGAAGCGTGAGGCTTTTGTTTCAGGTTGTTATGCCCTTCGATTAGGGGAGTTTAGGAAATGGACTCACTCAGTTTTGCTGGTCATTCAGTCGAGTCAGAGAACAACGTTACCTGCTAACGTATCAACTAGGAAGTTTTTTGTATTGATGAAAAGCCGATTTTAACGCGTCATAAAGTAACTTCCTGGGACGACTGCTCTTGGGCTTCCTTACTTAATAGTCAGTTCTGAGATTTTCACAGCGGTGTCTTCTTGGATATACAAAGTAAAGGGTAAAGGCCGCCAGTCACACCTATGTTTGCTGTTGTATTATGATATAACGCTAATGCACAAGACGTTTCGACTCGAGTGCGCACCCAAAATTTTTCGCTGGGGAGGGGGGTGCTGACCCTGAGGCTATATATAATTTGTCTTATTTTAAAAATTATGTTATACAAATCATGTCGTAAGTATGACATAACACTGTCTGCAGCTGCATTTATAGACACACAAATAAAACTACATGTTCCATGAATCAATCACAGTGCCGTATCTCCTTTCTTTAATTTTATTAATATATTTTTCAAAATTCCAATGTACTAGTCATCAGCCGATTTCAGTGGCTGAATTCGGCTGAAGGGTAAATTACGTAAAACTTTCGATATCTTAATATCTACAAAATCTGTGTTTTTTAAATTTCGGTTTTGGGAGGCTGCAGCCCTCCCCCCCTGGGTGCGACCCTGTTTCGACTTAAGTAGAATGCTACGCCACTGCGTCCGAACGTGTGGAACCGATTGCCGAGTGACGCAGCGTCGTATCGCCGAAAGAAAGGAATCGTTTGTAAAGTGGATGCAAACATTTTGACAACGTTATATTGTCTTAGGAAGGAGCCTACATGAGCGATTGAATGCACGGGGACTGCGGTGTTGAACGTAGTGGAAGAGCTGCTAGACAGTTACTGCTTGAAGGGACGGGGACTGCAGTGTTGAACGTAGTGGAAGAGCTGCTAGACAGTTACTGCTTGAAGGGACGGGGACTGCAGTGTTGAACGTAGTGGAAGAGCTGCTAGACAGTTACTGCTTGAAGGGACGGGGACTGCAGTGTTGAACGTAGTGGAAGAGGTGCTAGACAGTTACTGCTTGAAGGGACGGGGACTGCAGTGTTGAACGTAGTGGAAGAGCTGCTAGACAGTTACTGCTTCGCAAATTGGTAACCTGGAATTACATATAATATGAAGGGATTCGGAATTGATACCGTTAGGCCTACTTGTGTTGAAAGTGAATATGAAAAGGACATTTAAGAGAAACGCTGTAGTTCAATCATTCACTTATATTGTTATCGTAAACGAAGTTAGTTGTGCTAATAATGCGTTTAAATGAAACTTCGATTGAATTCAGACAAGTTCACATTAGTGTGATACATTTTCCTTTCAGAATGTTCCGAAAATAGGAGATGCTTCATCGCCAATGCTTTTAAACTTTCCTTTAAACAGGCCTCTCAAACCCAAACCAGATTACGGGCCAAATCCGAACTTCAACTTGACAGTTTGGGTCGCAACCTGCAATGTCACTGCCGCATCCCTATTCGTTTGTAAATTTTTTAACGGAGAAAAATGAAAGGATGTAAAATACTCTTTGTGTTTAATTTCTCGGGATTTCTTGGAGTATTGTGAAATGAAAGTAATAAAAGGGGTAGTAAACATTTATGAACATTAAAACATGAGATCTTGCTTCATAAGGCAATGTGGGCAGGCCTTCTTTAGAATACGGGATTAGAAACTTCCACGGAAACCAGGGGGGGTTGAAATTGAATGCGACACATCAGCTGCTGGTCTACGCGTATGACGTAAATGTACTGGGCGCAACATGGATACTGCCATGAAATTCACAGGTGCCTTATTATTTGCTGAGAAAATGGTTCTCCTAGAAGTAAAGGATGAGACTCTACGTATATGTCATGTCATGTTATGTTATGTATATCATGTTCATTTAAACTTGTAGCACAGTTCGTATAATTTGGAACCACCTTGAAAAATAAAAATTTTATCCCTGAACAAAGAATGCTGAATAAATTTAGAGATGTCTGCTATTTTTGTGTCCAAAATCTTCTGTCTTCCCGTTTGATGTCTCATAACGTAAATATTAATATATACATATATATATAACTATAATTTTGCCTGTTGGTTTTTGTGTGTGAAACAGGACTACCACATTAAGGAAAGTACATAGGCTGAGGTTTTCTAAGAATAGGGTCTTGAGGAAAATATTTGGGCCTAGGAAGGAAGTTAAATGGGTCTAAAATCGCATAATGAAGAGATAACACGATTTCTATACGTCATCAAATATTACTCCGGTGATAAAATCAAGTAGGATGAAGTGAGCCGCGCATGGAATACGTATGTGAGAGAAGAGAAATGATTGCAGGGGAAGTCAGAAGGGAAGAGGTTAGCCACAAATGGCAGGATAATATTAAAACATTCCTTAAAGCCGTAGGGTAGGATGGGATTGGATTCGATTGATGTGGCTCAAGAGAAGTGGCGGGCTCTTGTGAACACCATTTGGCTTTTAAAGGTTTTTTTTGACTAGTTGAGGAAGTATTAGCTCCCACAAATGACCTCTCTCCATGGAAAAAAAGTTATTTCTCTCGCATTTGAATGAAAGAGGACTCCGGTTCGGCTATATACCTGTAGCAAGCAGGAAGTATAAATTATTTAATCGGAGAACTTAATGAACATGTATTGTTTGTAGAATGAGAGGGTGTATGTAACAGTGAACGCCATGTTTTATATTGGATTTGGTTGGCCGGGAAAGCAGATTAAAGTCCGCGAGAATACTCTTTGATTGCTACCAGACTCCCTGCACTAGCAAAATGTATGCTAGGGTGTGTTGAAAAGTAATGCGTAATAATGTTTTGTAAGAAAATGATAAATATATTTGAATAAAAACAAAACAGGTAATTTTCTTAAACTCTATTTTTCACATCTGTACAGTTAATTTCTCGACATAATCATCTTTGTGGTCTGTACAATTTCGCCAACTTTCAAGTCTGTCACGATAGATTTGTGCATCTTTTTGACAGAACCACAACTTAACCGCCGTCTTGATTCAACGTCCGACGCGTATTCGTGTCCCTAAGATGTTCCTTCAGTCTGGGTAAGAGATGAAACCCGACGACACCAAGTCGGTGGTCCAAGACGGTGAAACTAAGGCGTCGAAACTAAGGCGTCGAAACTCTGCAGTTGTTCTCGCACGTGCCTGAGGTCGAGCATTGTTATGTTGGAGAGGCTGCTCCATGTGAGGAAGAACTTTTCGAAGTCGTGCTTTCACATTGCCCATTGTTGCACGGTAGTGCAGTTACAGTTCATGGCCGTCCGCTCTGTCGTTTGTCACTCAGATTCAGGGCAACGTGTTCGATCTGTCCATCGCTAACACGTGCTGCCCAACGTCGAACACGACTGATGTCAACACACTCCTCTCCATAAACAACTTTCATTCGATCGGAGGCACGTTTTCTGCAGTTAGGAACTCTATCACTGCACGCCATTTCATGAGAGCAGACATAAGTTATATTCCACCATGCTTACGAGCACAATTCAGAGCCCTCTAGCGGCAGAAGTTTTAAATTCGGCCGCGCGCTGCGGGCCTAGCGAATTGAACGCAGTTTAGTTTGTACTCCTATGTGTGTTTTCCTTAATTAAAAGATTATGAAGCGTTACGTTTTAGCGCCCTTCCTGTGAAGACTTTAGTAAAGACATTCGATACGCTCAGATTCGATGTTTTTCTTGTCTCCAGTCACTGATTTATAAACCTGTTAGTATAATTGACTGTATTACCGACCGAACGACCGGCTAAAGTAATCAGTAAACTACCCCTCTAACACGTCGTCTTCAACAGCATTCAGTTGAGCATGAAATCTACAATTTTTATCGAATGCAACCACAAGTTTTTATAATTTGCTTGTCATAAGTTTAACCCATTTCGGATCTTCACCCCAATTTTCTGTCGCCCATTTCATATCTTTCTATACTCAATAAAACTGCACATAAAACCGAAAAACATTTAAGTGAATCAAAACAGAATATGATGAAATCAACAAACAAAAATCAGAAAAAAAAAAAATACAAAATTTAAGCACATACCCACACAGTTATATATGCAGGTGATGTTCGCCTGTGAAATTTTATGAAGAAAGATATATGTATTTTTTTGTTTCTCCGTGACTTCCATGTCTTAGAACATTTAATTACGGTATAACAATACCAGTCGAGAAATGCTGTAAGTATTCAAAGAGTAAATACGGTGTAGGTGTACAATTATCACGCGAGATCTGAAGATAACAAAGGAAAGGCATGTTTGTATATTCCAGCCCCTGCTTAAAGTGCTATTGTCATACATCAAAATGCCCTTTGTATACGTACTAAGGCATCTTTTCTCATTATAACTGGATGAGAAAAAATCACGTTACATTGCATTCTGTGTAGAATACTGGAGAATGAGGAAGGGCGAGGCTTATTCGTGAGGGCGATTATTACAGGCAGTCTATGCATCAAGGAGACTTAGCGTCTTAGTGCTTTGAATTTGTTAAAAGAACACGTGAAAGGAAGTTACAGATTTGTTCCCGTTGTTAAGTGGAATAAAGTACAGACCTGAGTCCTGCATTCTGAGGAACTGCTGATGTCTTAGTCTCATTTTGAACGGTGTTTAAAGCCTGAAAGTTATCATATGTGTGACTATGCAAATTAGATATTGCACTGATACCACAGGCAAAGCGCACTTCCTTTTCCTATACACACGTACTCACATACTCTTACTTACGTACATACATGCATACATACATACAATACATACATACACACACTACACACATAAATACACGCTTATATACATACATACCATATATACATACATACATACACTCATGCACACACACAGAAATATATTTATATACATACATTACAGACCTAACCTCAGTATCATTTATTGCAGTACAAAATAATTATGCGTCTGTGTGTGCGTGTTTGTGTGTCCACCCTTGCCGATATGATGTGTGTTTTAAGGTTTGTAAATGCATGAAACCTGCTAAATGAAAATGCTTGCAGCTTTGCAAGAAGTAATATTCTGTCATTAAACAAATGCAAATAGAATGAGGGACATTCGACTTTTGCAGTGTGTCCTTGAGCTTATCTGAAGTCTATAATTGCCAGGTGGTAAATGTAATCAAGTGTGTTTATTTTCGTGAAGCTGTAAAAGAAGTCCACTTTATGTGAGGAATACGTTTTCTGATAGTGCAGTGCCGTTCTAAGGGGCAGGCCAGCCGGGCAGTTTACCGGGGCGCCGACCTATAATGGGCGCTAAACCTTCACTTTAATAATCGAAAATATGCTGCTAGTAAACTCAGGTTTACACACGCAAAACAAATATTTCCGAAAGTTGTCTGCAGTTTTGACACTCGTCCTTACAAGCTTTCACCAGCCCTGCCCTAGGCCGAAAATGTTTAAAGAATATCGGTTTGAAGGGACGTCAAATTATTAGCCTGTCCGGGTCTCCAACGTCTCTCGGGTTGCCCTGGATAAGTGTGTAACAAGGTACATGTTCAGCCTAAACACTGCCGTCTGCCTGCAATGTGTGTGAATCATAAATAAGGCCACAACTAGCAAACCATTAAAATTCTGAAAACCAAAAGTCGAACTTTGCCTTTAAACGCCATTCGTGTAAATAATCCATTCCTTCCTGTCGTCCAGGCACATTCAGAGTCACAGGGTAATGGGCAGGTTTCGGGCGTCGTCCTGCGTCAGACATGAATAACGTTTTATCAAATGTTTCGAAACTAATTTATGTTTTAGTAGTTTCCTTCATTTGTACTGCTAACACACAGTTTTAGAAGCTTTCAGACCAGACGACTCTGTTAGCTTCTGACTTTCAATCGATACTGAAGTACAGCTCTAGATGTGAAAATGGTAAAGTTTTCTTTTTTCTTTCCATGAAGGCATGTATGTAACGCAGTTCAATTTAATTCGAATGATGCCTGGTTTGAATGTCGCCCAAAACACCGATTATCCTGAGATTTTCGTGTTTTTTTCAGTCCAACCAGTTATTTCGGGAAAATGTGTTCAATTAGGTCACTCCAGCTTCCTTCGACAGCAAGTTCTGACATACTGACAGCGTCTGTCAATGAAGCACAGACAAACGGCGCCACGACTTTGAACACTAATCATCTGTTACTTTGGCTCAGTGACTTCACTTTCAGCGTGAAATTGTATGGTTTATTGCAGGGAATTCTGCAGATTTTGCAAGTAAGAGTATCTAATATTTCAGTACTACCTTTACTCAGCTTCATTCTCTGTCGTCTCCATAACACACAGCAGAACATTGGGATATGATGTAAGCAGTTTCTACTTGTTTCCATTCAGTACCAACAAGTCTATTACAAAATTTATAACATAAATTCGACGCTAAGTTCGTGTTGCATGTTTAAATAGGCTTGAGCCCCACTGCATCTGCTTCCAATTTAAGCCGACCCCATTTACTGTAATTGGCAATTGCAGGGTACATTAATTTTTCTCTCATTTAAACCTACAGCCATCGCCAGTATTTATTCAGTACGATTTTAAATAAATTAACGCACTAATTTATATAGAATATTAAATTATTTCATTTACGTTTCATAATTTTACAGTCAGTGCTGATTTGTTGTATTTATGTATTTATGTATTTGCATGTAGGGTTCTTAAAACATGTGGAACTGAATAGAAACAACATGCAGAGAGGCGGCGTGTAGACAGCTGAGGAGAGCATTGATACACACGACTAAACAAAAGAATATTTCTTATTCAGCTTTACGAATTTTTCTGTCTCACCTGTTCCAACTCTGAATTAACTTTTGAAAGGAGCGATCTTTTGATCACTAAAGAGGAGCTCTTAGACAGGGGATCGGCCCATTGCAAGACCCTACGCCTACAGAGGACAGCCAAACAAGTATCAGCATATATCCACGCCCTAGTGCAATTCGAACTTACGATCTCAGTATTTGAATGTTCGAAGACAGTGCACGACGAACACCTCCCAACAGCTGTCATGTGAATCGTGACAAAATGACAGCGTGTAAGTATAAATATGTCAGTCGGTGATTTTATCTGTGTGATAAATTTTATTTCTACCAGTAACCGCAGATTCTTAATAAGAGTGATGTGTGCAAAATTGCAAAGTATAAGTTTGGAAAACGTGTTGCATGCTTTTTGGATTGCACATTTTCAGTCTTGTTCCTGGCAGTGGGAGAAAGTATAAAATAACCGTTTGGGTGAGCCCTTTACTTTCGGTATTTCGATTCTCCAACTGTAATGCCTCTAATGACGTATTTATACCTTTCAGTTACATTTGAACCACTTTTATTTTTTTTATTCCAAGGGAATAATTACGCTCCTGGAATTCACCGGACTGTGGTAAGTTTATATTGTGACAGACACACGCCATTCTGTTAACAAGCTAAAACAATTTTGCGAGAGTTGACGACTGAACAAATTTCATATTTCGTTGTTGAGTACATTTCAGAGGAAAAAAAAGGCATCGGTCAATGTGGATAAACTTTACTCACTTGTAATAATCGTTACTGAGAAAACATGGAGTAAAATTGTCTAATATCGACTTTATAAAAGGGCAAATTTAGTCCTGTCCGACAGCGGACGTACTAGAAGACACCCCAATAATTGCTTTATGCTCCTGCCAAAACGTATGGCAGCCACGTGAGTAAATTGTAATTATTTATTTTGATTATTTATTTTTTAAAGTTTTCTGTACTATAGGCTATTGTAATTTTGACAAGGAAAGGAGTCATGTACCGGCGACAAAGGGGTGCTTCTTTTCGTCGTGTAAGTTCATAACAAGGCAGCAGTAATTGCTGACAATATCTGTTTGAGTATTGATGATAATAAGGGACTCAAACAACAGGTAGTTCCGTGGCCGAACCCAAGTGTTCCTGTCTCCATTACGCATCACGCCACGCAGCTGGGTTGAGGCTTCTGTATTTGTGTAACTAATACTCGACAACTCCATGGCTCGAACTGAGACACCGTTGAGTTTAAGTCTGAAAAGAGATTAGAAATTTCGGACATCGAATTCATAAATTAGTGTCAGATTCCTCTGTCCTTCATGACCTTTTCAACTTCTCTGTGTGCTTCGCTATTACGGCGAAGTTTAAGTAAGAGTAAACATAAAACACTCAAATAACAAATGCACTCCTATTATTATTATTATTATTTAGATATTATATATAATATATATCTAATGCATATAATATATATCTAAAAATGTATTAATAATAATAAGAGTGTATTTGTTGGTTTTTTGTGTTTGATTGATGACAATGCACGGTATGACTAATATAAAATTTAAGTAAGAGTATTGTTAGCCGATCCCAGTGGCCGTGCGGTCTAAGGCGTGAGTCTTCGGCCGCTCGCTTACTAGGATCGTGGGTTCGAATCCCACCGGGGGCATGGATGTTTGTGTTGTGTTAGATGTATGGACGATAGCATGAAACATAAGGTGACATGCAGGACAAAAAGGACTTCAACAGTACAAATAGATCAAAGGGGAAAACCCAGGAATTAATACAAAAAAAAAAAAAAATCCCACCGGGGGCATGGATGTCTGTCTCTTGTGAGTGTTGTGTGTTGTCAGGTAGAGGTCTCTGCGACGAGCTGGTCCCTCGTACAGAGGAGTCCTGCCGACTGTGGTGTGTCTAAAAAGTGTGTGACCATGAAGCATCGACGAAACGAGGAGGCCCAGGCACATATAGGGCTGTTAAGCCATAGGGAAAAAGAGTATTGTTAAATAACTGTTGTGTCTTCACTGTGAAATCCTCGCAAGTAATTCGGCACCGTAAGCCATCTTATGCGGAACGTCTGTTTCTTATTCGGCGATTGCCCTCTGTACAATACATGTACAAACAAACAACAAACAAGCAAATAATGATAACTAATAATAATGTAACACCCTGAAATATTAAAAACGCTGAGAGAAGAGCAACAATATATGAAAACACGATCACTGTTCGCGGATTCTCACAGCCGTGCTGAGAAGCAGTCCAGTGTGATGGGAAATGGCGTCGTATAGACTGGTACACAGGTACTACCATTTTGCAGAAGACTTTCTTGGAGTACTCTGAAGATTATGGCGATAAGCTCCTCCAAATTTTCGGCACCTGTATACCGCTTTACGTGACGTCATAACCCAGAACGATGGAATTGTTATACCGCATCTCTTTCGTCGCGATGCACATTGCGGGAACACAAATATGTTATTACACATGCGTTAGCAGCAACGTGTCTTCTGAAAGAAGACAATACATTTTTATTCTATTTGTGTGTACCAGAGCCTTCCATTTGTTATTACAATCTGCAATGTCTTAGGAATATTCACCATATTCCACTTATTTGATGGACCTATAGTTCATTATTAAATTCTCCTAATTTTGCGTCATTTTAGAGTGCTATTGATTTAGTGTCACGAAAAAGGCATGTATTTAAATACTGTTTATTTCTTAGTTAGATTGGGGCACGTGGTGGCGCAGTTGGTTGAGGCATTTACGCTACAAGTCGGAAGGACGCGGGTTCGATTTCCAATGGTGTCATTGGCATTTTTCATTGACTTGATCCTTCCGGCCGCACTATGGCCCTGGGGTCGACTCAATCTCTAACAGAAATGAGCACCATGAATATTTCCTGGGGGGTAAAGGCGGCCGGTGCTTAGGGCTGACAACGTTACCACCTTCATGTGTCGATTATCCAGAAATTCTGACAGCCTCAACCTCCTGGAACCCTCAGGGTCTATCCAGAGATTGCTTTCTTTCGCAGTTCAATAAAAACGACTTATCTCAAGCATATGGGCGTCTAAAGGAAGGATGAATGTAAAAATCATATTTTAATGCCGTCAAAGGCCGGAGCCTATTTTAAGATGTCAAATCAATGTTTAGGTAGGTGGCCTGTGGACACTCACAGAAAACCAAATAAGTGCGGCTATTCATTTGGACATTGTCCGTCGCCTTGAGGTTTCTTCATACATAGTGTTTTGGAAACTGAAATTCTTTCCGTCGTCAGGTAAAAAGGAGGAATATTTTCTACTCAGTAGAGCTCGCTATAAAGATCTGGTCTTCCTTATATCTGATGAGGGAAAAAGTATCGACAGTAATCTTCTTCTTCTTCTTCGGCATACGGTCCTTACAGTTTAACCAGTGCCTCCTTCACAATGACAACCCATACAGATCTGTCTTCTGCTTTCTTCCTCCATCTCTTGACAACCATCGATTTCATATCATTCTCAATAGAGTCTAACCACCTTAATTTTGGTCTTCCTGCTTTTCTTCTTCCATCTGGTTTCCCCAGAAATACTGTCTTTACGGTCCTATCATCAGACATTCTTACCACATGACCAGCCCATTCTAGTCTTCTTACTTCTATTGTTGTTACAATATTTGGTTTTCTATACGTAACCTCAAATTAAACATCAGTTCGTATTCTCCAGCCATTTTGATCTTTCATTGGGCCATATATCTTTCTTAGTATTTCTCGCTCCCATGTTTTAAGGGATGACTTCCTATCCAAAGTGATATTCATGTCTATTGTAACACTGGTGTCAGAAAACTTTATATTTAATGTACGATAACCAGACTGCAGATCTAGAAATGAAAACCGGGATTTATCGAATATAGTGCAGGACTGGTAACCTTAATTAACCATATAAAGGTAAAGGTAAAGCAATCCCATTACAGGCCTAGACAGACCCTTAGGGTTCCAGGAGGTTGAGGCTCCCAGATTTGTAGACAATCGGCACATGAGGGTGGTAAGGTTGTCAGCCCTACGCACCGGCCGCCTTTACCCCCCAGGAAATATTCCTGGTACTCATTTCTGTTAGAGGCTGAGTCGACCCCACGGCCATAGTGCGACCGAAACGATTATGTCAAGGAATTAATTCCAATGACACCATCGGGAATCTAACCCGCGACGTTCCGGTTTGTAGCGTAGTGCCTCAACCAACTGCGCCACCGCACGCCCCCTAATTAACCATATACCGTTAAGAAATAACGGGGAAAGAAGGAAATAAATACGCAATAGAAGGAAGAGGTGAAACGCTCACAAATTAGTACATAGTGTACTGAATTTTATTCTATATAAACGCACAACGTGTTGTACAGTTAAAGTAAGAAACCAATGGGCCGAATTAAATTGGAATGTTTTCAATAATAAAGAAGGAGTTCCTATTGACTTCATTCGAGTCAACTGATCCGGGAGGATTCTGTATCAGGTACAACGGTCCGTGAAACTGGAATTGCTGGAACACGGTGCGAACTGATGTGCGCTTCAAAGCACCCAGCTTTAATGCTGGGTGAATGGGTGGCCTCCAGCGGACACAACGTACGACCGGCCCGGGGCTGTTTCCTGTCTTTGATGAAAAGTCTTGTCCACGCCATATCTCAGTACTGAATCGAACCAAACGACTCTGAAGTGAGGTAATGGAACAGCTGCCCTAAACCAGCCTTTGCTGAAGTGTAAACGTGAGTTGGGAAACTTCTAAAATTACGGATTCTTGTGAATGAAGTAATGAACTTTGGGGTTCCGTAAAAGGCAGGGAATGTCTTGGGCAGCCGGAGGGCCTTGGCGTCTTAAGTACGATTGTCCTGCATGGATTCAGTTAGTTACTTCCACTACTGTAAAGCACTTGGCTATCTAGCTGGCTAGATAACTTACTTAACGACACAGTTTATTCCAGAGCCTGTAGTTTCACAGCAAGTTGGCTAAGGCCATAACAGTTATGACAATCAGGAGGTACCCTGTTCGAGTCTTGGCTTGGACGACTACCCTGATTGAGGTTCTTTGTGATTTTCCTCAGTCGCTGCAAGTATGTGTCACAGTACTACATCGAATAGGTCACGTCACTTCCTTCTATGTCTTTGTAAATCTATTATTCACTCATTACCTTACATTTGTTGCCGTACAGTCTGTGCTACCGATAGCGTTGTTAAAGTGTCCCTGTCCAAGCCATGGGGGCACACAGGGGGAGTAGATGTATATAGCTCGAATCATTCTTAACCTCGGCATTAGATGGAGGTGAGTGATCAACTTCACGACCCGGCCGCTTTACCCTCGGTGAAAGAACACACCTTACCCACCGAATATAAGGCTGGGTGGGTAAGGTAAGGTTTGTAATTATCATAGCGTCAGCTACATTAGACCTGACTCTTGAGTGTTTCGTCTTACCGTGAGATATTTCAAGCTGCAGTACTTTGGCGGTGCTTCTTACATGTTTTGCCGATCTCGAGATGTTGAATTAATAACTAAAATGTCCTACGGTTAGTGGGAATGTTGGTATTATAACCACCGTGAACCACTGCACAAACATCTGACATTCGACGTGACAGAATATTACCAACACGTTGCATATTTCTTGTATGTGGATTAGAACAAACCTGGGAAAGAAGCACTGATCTGTTCTCTCACCTGATATTAAGAGCGACGTCTCTTGAGATTATTTTAAGATTATAGTTTATAGTATTTAAATTGTTTGTTTATAAAAATTAATTAAACAAGCTGTCTAAAAGTCAAAATCAGTTAAATCCTGCATCTTTTCGTGACACTAAATAATTGTATTTAATTTCGCCTGCACTACAAGGTGAACAAGTTCAGAAACTGTCTGCCACCATTTTATCGTGTGCTGGCCAGTACTGATTATCCTCCCATTTCGAACATCGTTATGTCCAGGTTAGTAGTGTGAACAGACGTTACTAAAACTGGCACCAGTAACATACACGTGTATTGGAACAGCACACGTCACACAGCATAATTAGTGTTCATTAAATCATAATGTTTTATGATGTACAACTTAATAGATGTTGAAATGAATGTTGCAATCATTCAACACAACATTACATTCAGCAAGAAAAGGCTACATGTTTCGGCTGAAAATGATTATCCCTCATCAGGCCTAATTACAAGAATAAAGAAGGGGGTACATTTTACAGTTGTATAGTCCCTTCTGTATTCTTGTAATTAGGCCTGATGAGGGATAATCATTTTCAGCCGAAACATGTAGCCTTAGTCTTCCTAAATATAATGTTGTGTTCACTCATCGCAATATTCATTTGCATTTAATAACACAACAGGAATGTGCACCTTAATGGTAATAGTTGTTGTCAATTAAATTTTGAAGATTAAAGTAAAGCTGTAGTCTGTTACGCATAAAGATTGAATTCATACCTCACAATGAATGCGGTATTTTTTCATCATAGCAACCAGTCTTTTAATGTTCTATAGGACAATAATGGTGTTGCACATTGTTGTAAGGATCACAGAAAACTCCTAAGTATAAGGTGTGAGCAAAATACTGGGATTTTAATCTTAAATCTGACAGTACGTACACTAAATACTGAGCTATAAATGTTGAAGAGTGGCCTTAAATAAGAGAAGACTCTCCCGATTGGCAGAGGGTCGCACACACAGCCTTAACAGACTTGTCTTTTCGGAAAGAGCTCTTAAAACGGAGTTTGGAAAGCGATCACTCACGACGAATGTAAACCATATATACAAGGCCTGGCATGTTAGAGTGCTTCGAGATGCACAAACAGCATCTGTAATTTCGATTTTTGTGAACTTTTGACCTTCTGTCTCCTACTGCCACATTACACGGACAAATTTTCGGCTGCTGGAATGAACAAGCTACAAGAGTGATTTGGTATTATAAGTAGATGTTTCAATAAAAATCTTGCTATCTACGCTACAATTGTAATGTGTGTTTCGTATGACGGAATAATGTGAACAGCAGTTCTGTAATATGTTATTTGGGTCTGGCACTGCAATATTAATCAATACAAAGGTCACAGCCTGTTTTGGGTAATGGACAACTGGAGTTGGTCAAAGTTTATAGCGATCTTCACACAAATGTGGCACAAATGCTAAAAAAATAATTACATTATGAACATCTTCAAGCTTCGTGTTATCATATCAAAACCTCGGAAGCCGACTATCCTGAAGTTTTTCGTGGTTTTACTCTGTCCAACCAGGCAAATGCCAAGTTAGTTTTTGAAAGCAGACCGTTTCCTCTCCCTTCTACAATCTCTTACGTTCATTTTTCACTAGTAATTCTGTCACTCGACGCTATGCAGTCTGAACTACCGACAGCATAGTTACGTCAAACATAAATACATAAACATACAGAATACTGTCCAAGGCCTCTACCTGGCACATCCTCTCTGATCAAGGTACTTAGCGACTAATATTATTTTCGTGTAACATGAAAGTTCCCATATTCATACCCTTTTTTTTCCCCTTGGGGGCCTAGGCCGCCTCATTTTTCGAGGCTTCACGATCACACTCAGACACACACCACACTCGGTAGGACTCTTCTGGACGAGGGATCAGCCCGTCGCAGAGACCTGTACCAGACAACTCACAACATTCACAAGAGACAGACATCCATGCCACCGGTGGGATTCGAACCCAAAATCCCAGTAAGCAAGCGGCCATAGACACTTCATACCCTTACCACCCTCTTATTGTGACGTATGTCTGCAGTCTAAGCTCTTACATTTATTTCACAAAGCGGCACGTACCACGTGCTGTGAAGTCCTGAGCGAGCGATTAAGTAACTGTTGCGAATATTTTAAAATTCTTATATAAAACACAGAAGACCGCTGTTTTCTGTGGTGTAAAGCCGTACAAGCCTCTGTTTCTTCAAAACGTCAGTAAATTTCTACCAGTTTGCAGGGTAACATAACCAAGACGACGACAAACTTCATAATTACCGCCGTGACAACCTCAGCCCTTGGAAGTAAGTCACAAGTTGTAACTGTTGTGTCTGTGAATCTGTTTTGTCGAGTCACGAGCATGAAGATAGGTTCCGTCACTTTAAACGTATTCATGAACTGCGAACTGTCGCTTCTGTGACAGACTGGTGTTCCTGTTGGCAGACTGACAGTGTGGCTATCTGTGTTCTGTATTAGGGTATTATATATACATCATACGTCATGAGAATTGGTTGAAATTATTCTGCGTATAAATTGAAACCACATGGCTTCATTCTTTCGTCGTGTAAAGATATCCCGCGTTGAAAAACGCAAATTGTGTGTGTTGCTGACAGCATGTAGTGCATACATGCAGTAACCATAGTGTCCGATATCTGACAGAATGTAGTGCATACATGCAGTAACCATAGTGTCCGATATCTGACAGCATGTAGTGCATACATGCAGTAACCATAGTGTCCGATATCTGACAGCATGTAGTGCATACATGCAGTAACCATAGTGTCCGATATCTGACAGCATGTAGTGCATACATGCAGTAACCATAGTGTCCGATATCTGACAGCATGTAGTGCATACATGCAGTAACCATAGTGTCCGATATCTGACAGCATGTAGTGCATACATGCAGTAACCATAGTGTCCGATATCTGACAGCATGTAGTGCATACATGCAGTAACCATAGTGTCCGATATCTGACAGCATGTAGTGCATACATGCAGTAACCATAGTGTCCGATATCTGACAGCATGTAGTGCATACATGCAGTAACCATATTGTCCGATGTCTGACAAAATTTGAGCTCCTTCCGGTGAGAGATGGAACATGTGATTTTGAGTATTGTCCTAAGCGACTTTTACACAGACTGTACTCTTACGTTTAAAGTTATCCATACTGCCCAACCGAAAGGGACTGCACATGCGATAAGTTTTTTGCTTGTATTCGGGAGATCCTCGCTTTGAATCTCAGCTGGGACCGACTATCATTTCTGAAGTCATTTTTTGTTTTCCCTCGCTCACTTGAAGCAAATAAAATGATATAATCGGAAATAAGTCGCCGTATCTTCATGACACATACTTCCGATTCATTGCCGTCCATCGTTGGATACTATATATTATAGTCTGGAAATGACAGCGTTCACAGATAAATTATAAATCCCTGTTTTTTAATTGAGTTCGTAATGAAAACCTTAATTGTGATAATTTGTAATATAATATATTGTTTTATTGTTGTTTATCCCACAATTTTCGTCCTATGTACTTATTTTATGAAGCTCCTTATAAATAAATATATATGTATATAGAGAGAAGGGTCAATAAATGTTACTCAAGGTCACCGTTCTGACACAAATTTACTTCATTGGAAAAATTTCCGCCTTCATCGTGCCTCTAATTTTCCAGCGCCAGCCTGCTACCATCACATAACATATAACATACACAAACATTTTACCCTCATATTACATAACACGCGCATAACATGTCATAAACAATTTAAATTGATTTTTCGAATTTATGCAGGAATACGTAAAAATAGAGAACGTGACAGATTTTTCCACTTGTCTGCTTTAGGGTTACACTCTTCAGGAAAGAGGAATAAGCGTGTTGGGCCCTGTATATGTACGTGTGCGGGCCTATGTATATGTACTGTGTGTTAACGTTGCAAAAATGACCAGCTCAACGCATTCTTAACCTCGTCACTGACGGAGGTAAGTGGTCACCTTATTGCCGTGACCGCTTAATTTCCAATGTAGAAGTCGCCGATCTTGACGTTATGGAGAAGCGGCAAATCTCTTTCTCTTGCCTGTATTCAAACCCACGAATTATCTGAGTCATAATCTATGTTCCGACTGGGAATTGAAGCAAAGGTCTCCTAAAGAAGAAGCAGAGATCTAACGACGGACCTTCCATGAGCAGTCAGTCTGGTTTTCGGTCGTAAGCATGCTGAGATAAATCTTAATGTACGGACATTTTTTGAAACCGACTGTATGTTTTCGGCAAGAATGTGACGTCAGCTGTCCGTCTTTAGGTAAAGATAAAGTTCTCCGTAGAACGGGCCATGAAGATCCAGAGGGGTGTACAGATATAGATCTACTCTTTCTTTAACCTTGGCGATAGATGGGGGTGGGTGGTCAACTCCACGCCCCGGTCGCTTTACCCCCGGGAAAGAGACCCGGTTCCCATTGTATAGGAGGCTGGGTGGACCCCAGGGCCGGTCTGGACGGCTGCGGAAAATGTCGCCCCCAACCGGGATTCGATCCCTGGACCGTCCAGCCCGTAGCGAGTCACTACACTGACTGAGCTATCCGGCCCACGCTGTCCATCTTTAAAACACTTAAATAGTATTGTAATAGCCTGCTCTGTGCTCTTCCTCTCAATTGACAAGAAACTGACAACACGCGTGGGCGTGGGTACAGTGAAGGTGGAAATGGCGCTGAAGTAAATCTGTCGACTTCTTTCTTTTGTACGGTTGTAGGAAATCGCGGCTGTGTTTAGTGAATGCTTGCGGCTGTGTTTAGTGAATGCTTGCGGCGTGTTTTAGTGATGCTTGCGGCTGTGTTTAATGAATGCTTGCGGCTGTGTTAGTGAATGCTTGCGGCTGTGTTTAGTGAATGCTTGCGGCTGTGTTTATTGAATGCTTGCGGCTGTGTTTAGTGAATGCTTGCGGCTGTGTTTAGTGAATGCTTGCGGCTGTGTTTAGTGACATGCTTGCGGCTGTGTTTAGTGAATGCTTGCGGCTGTGTTTAGTGAATGCTTGCGGCTAGTGTTTAGTGAATGCTTGCGGCTGTGTTTAGTGAATGCTTGCGCTGTGTTTAGTGAATGCTTGCGGCTGTGTTTATGAATGCTTGCGGCTGTGTTTAGTGAATGCTTGCGGCTGTGTTTAGTGAATGCTTGCGTCATACATTGGGCAGGGTATCGGAAGGATGCGAGTGATGTGCCGCCGGCCTGAAGAGCTTTTGACAGGGAAGTATCGGGCAGAACGCTGGAAGGTCTTTTCGTCTTCGTGTGCAAATACTGCAGACAGAAATAGATCCAAGTGACCTACACGCCTCTCAAATAGTTCCAAGTTACCTACACGCCTCTCAAATTAAGTGTTATTTTCGCCCTCAAAGCTCAGAGTTTCATTTACTGCACAGTTCTGATTTATGTTATGTTTATGTAAATTTATTGTTCATTCCTTATCGGACGATTCGAATTCCAGATGCAGAATGTTTACTTTTCGTTGAGAGTGTTACCATTTTACTATTTCTAACCACCTTCCATGAAAGCGCATAGAGCAGTTTAGAGCACCTTTTCTTAACACAAGTGCCATATGAATATACTCAAATCCCGTACAGGCCGCAAACCAATTGCTACTAGCAAACGTCTCATTGTATAAGAAAAAAATTATTTTATATAAGCGATTGACACAAAAATTGCTATTAAACTCCGTGATTTCAGGCTTCCGCCGCGATGTTGATGAGATCTGCGTTCTTCTGGGGTATTATGCAGCGTTGAATGGTAACCCTTACTAATGCTGTCCCGAAACGGCGGTGAAGGATTGCCATTCGACGCTGCGTAATACCCCAGAAGAACGCAGATGCTATTATTTAATTATTACTACACGTAAATTAATTGTAGTTTGATTAGTGGCACATTATTTTTGTATATCCGTGAACGTCAAAGATTAGCTTTCCATCGTTTCTTTGCCTGTGACATTTGGTAAAGAAACACAAGGAATTTTATTCCATAAATTACGACTAAAATAATTTTCGCACTAATTATTATTAGATCATACTTACTGAAAGAGTAAGAGGGATGGTAGCTCTTACCATTCCGTATTTTTCTCATTCTCCCACTGTAGATTTTCCGACATTAGAAGTTTGCCCACACGCTTGCATAAATCCCGGTAAAATTTAATTATTTTTTTACCAAATTTAACTATGCGTGTGAAGTTCACGGAATTACTGAAAACGTTTTCCTTCGTTGTGTTGGGGGAGCGTGAGTTAAATTGTTCGAAAATGTTTGCGATCCGCAGATAGAAATCCGCCGGAGTGCGGCTTGCTAATCACTGGTGTGGAAGGCCAATGTCTGCTTTCGCAATCTGTACGCTGGGCTACGCTACTGGTCAGGTTTACGCCAAAGTCTGTCTGGATACAGTGTGCACGAAAGAAGTTCCGGCCTATACCGGAAATGGAATTCCGGCCATTTTACCCGTAACCGACGGCTTTACTGACTGAGCCACCAGATCAGAGCCCCCCCCCCCCTTCACCGTTCTGTAGGGCTGTTCTTTTAGCAACCTAAGACTGTATAAAGCTGATCGCAGTGACCGCGCGGTCTAAGGCGTGGGTCTACGGCCGCTCGCTTGCTGGGATTGCGGGTTCAAATTCCGCCGGGGGCATGGATGTCTGTCTCTTGTGAGTGTTGTGTGTTGTCAGGTAGAGGTCTCTGCGGCGGGCTGATCACTCATCCAGAGGAGTCCTACTGAATGTGTGGTGTGTCTGTGTGTGATCGTGAAGCTTCGATAATGAGGAGGCCCTGGACTACTAGGGGCTGTTGCGTAATGGAAAGACGAAGAAGAATACTGTACAACGGCTATCACTTTGTTTTGTTAACCTGTGTCCTACATAGCTACATAGCTCAGGAGGTTAGTTGCCGACATCTCGCCGCTGAGGCACGGGTTCAAAACTAGGTCATTGCGTGTTTAAATTTCATGAACACAGTGGTACTGGGACAGGTTTCTCTCCTAGTACTCCGGTTTTCCCCTATCAGTATCAGTCATTAATTCTGTAATCTGTCTTAGGACAGGTCCGTAGCCTCTTCCAAAGCGAGTTCTCCACAGGTTGCTATCTAGTGCTTCCTCTTTCAATTTCCAGTATCTTCTGTTTCCTTAAGGTCACGCAGTAGCTGCTTACGTCTTCTTCCTCGTCTTCTCGTCATTTCTATCCTTCAGTATCATTGTACCTGTGATTAATACTCATTCGTTTATCTATCACCGACGCTGTGGACGGTTAGCATTTGAAGAATTCTTATTTTAAATACATGTCTGGATACCGGCGACCTCCATTGCTCTATTCTTCGTTTCTGCCTTCCAAGAGGGCATGGCCATTTCTCGTCTACTGACCATTCGTCATATTTTCCATTTTAATTCCACAATTTATAAACTCCGCAACTGGAAAGATTTTAATTAAGTAACGCAGGAAGGAATTTGCTCAGATATCTATTAGATTCAAAGTTGGTGTTTATAAACCGATATGAAAAACATTTCGATGGTAGCGTGCTTCTTCAGTTACGGGCAATCAGGCTGAAGCCGCTACGTGCCTGACGTGCCAGTTATTCTTTATGAAGGGAGCTATTCTTTGTCCGTCACCTGTGCCGATATTTACTCTGCATATCTGGTAACAGAATTGAAAGAAGAAATCTGTTTTTTTTTTTTTTTTTGCGAATCTCGTGGCATTTTGTCTTTATGGTAATAATTTCGTGATGCAGAAGGACATGAAGTGAATGCTATTAAAGTCGTACAGAACTAATTAAGTTTCTGACTCGTAATGTCTACATCACTCACTTTCCGTTGTAAGCCACTTTGTCCAATTACCCGGGGAACATCTCACAGGGCTTACTGACTCTCAAATGTTAATAGAAAGGGGCCAGTCGAGACCGTTTGAAACCCAAACGGGAGTACTTGTGATAATTATGCAGATATAGCGAATTAAATCATGGCATGCGCGAGCACGCACGCACACACACACAGGCGCGATAGTCTAGCGGCAGAATTGTATACAGCAGATACCGGGTTCGAATCTCAGGCAAATTTCCGGATTCTGTTCACGAACGTTATCCATTGTCAATCACGTTTAGGCAACTGTCGGAATTCTAACGTTTAACTTAAAGTTTTCCACAGCACGGCTTTCGCAGTGTTAACTGCTTAGGCCTACCGCTGACAATCACAGTACTGCGTAACACTTGTAGTTGAAAAAGCTTCCTTACGTAAGGAAAGATGTTACGATTCACATAGATAAACAACTAGATGTAGGGATTTCGGGCTGTCATTTATGAATGTCCTCCGCGTTCCCGCAAGCTTTATGAACATTGATAATGTGGAGAGACTTGAGAGATTTAACTTGCAGGACGGAAGTGACTAAACCCAAAATATGGATAAGAACGAACTGCGTGGAACAGAGTTCTTCTTGAGAAGCAAAGAAACAGTCGCTCAACTGGTCAAGAATTCCACCCATTGCTTTGGAACCTAAACGTACATTGTCGAATTTTTCAAGCAGCCGGATGAATTTGGTCCAATTTGACGCACCATTTTCCCAGCTTCCCTTCAATTTTTACGACTAAAATTATGTGTAGATTTATTATCTCATCCACTCGTGCTATGTTCCCCGCGTATCTCATCCTGGATGATCTTACTACCTCAATGATATACAGTGAAGATATATATTATGGAATCTGAATTTTCCTTATGCACCACACGAAAGCATATGGAGGTACAGCTCTACTCATTCCTAACTTCAACACAAGGTGAATATAAGTGGTTAGTTTCACGCTCCGGAAGCTTTCCCTCAGGGTAAAACACCCCAGGTACCCATTGAAGAGGACGCTCGATGGTCCCCAATCCCATCTAGGAGCTTCGGAGAAGGAAAAAATCTCTTGCCCCTACCGAGTCAAACAATGATTCCTCAATTGTCCAGCCTACAGTTACGTCGCTATGCTGTCTACGCTATACCGTCTGCATATAAATTATGTAGGTTGAGAAATAAGCATTATTAAACGAACGGGCGCTTCTTTGTATACTGAAGACGCCTAGTGTGTAACTTCACGGTTGATTGCCTGCGTAGAGTAATTAAGAACTGACAGCGGTGGAACTGGATCCCATACAGACATACTTGAAGCTTTTAAATGATCTAGGTTTAAATGGTATTAAGTCTTAAGAGACGTTTATTGAACCGACTAAATCTGTAGAATGTGTCAGGAATGAACGAAAAGTATTAAGTTACTCTTATTTTACACAGGTTGGCAAGTGTGGATTGGATTTATCTGGCTCAGGATATGGACAATTTACCACGTTTTTAAACACGGTAAGGAACCTTGTGGGTCCCTGAATGAGGAAAATTTCTTATTCGTTTAGGAACTTTCAGGCTTTCAAGAAGAACGCTGCTGCATGAAGTATAAATCCAAAGGAAACCTATACGTATGTCAGATGATAATATTACATTAGTGAAACAAAATCTCCTAAATCCCTAACTGGTATTCTGAATGCAGGTAGATCACGGAGGTCGTGTCACAGCCGAGGCGTTTGGTCGTAGGCCTTTGGCCTTCGGGGCCGTTGTTCAAACCCATGCCACTTTATGTGTAATTAGTAGTGGACAAAGTGGCGTTTGGACAGGTATTTCTTCGAGTCCTTTGGTTTTCTCCTGTCAGTATCTTTCCACCAATGCTATCACAGACGTTATATAACAATCAGTTGATCAATCAAAATAACACACGTACTGAGATATCAAGATCTATGATTCGCTTTACTGCACATTCAGTAGCGGATAACGGAGCTGTCTAATTTCTAAAAGTGACACTTTACAGTGTTCAGTGCAATACGTTTGTAAGGTACAGTGGCTTACGGCAGTACGAAATGTGTTTGCAACATACCGCGAGGGGCAATGACGTTAAGCCGAAAATCTCATGCGTGTATTGAACACGGCAAGTCCCTTTCAATGTGTACCGTGTCACAGTTTCCTTTTAGAGTCAGTGATAAGTATACTTCCAAATTTGAAGTGACCCCTATCGTACTATTTTCAAATAAAAAGTAACCCAATTTGTAATAATGCTTTAATTGTATTAGATCAAAGTAATGTTGCTTCACAAGAGTTAAAATCCTACTTAAGTTTGTTCATAAATTCTGTTTTGCTCATAACGTTTGATGAAAACTAAATTAAATAATCCCTGTAATATACGTTTATAGATACCCTAAATAATCTCGTTTTTTGAATTGAAAGTTAACGCATCTTATATTTTAAAACTGGAACATTAAATCTCATTACTGATAGAAATATGAAATATGTTTTAGTATTTATTTCATCCCAAACCAAACGTAGCTGTTTACGGATTATAACTGAACCAGAAGGTACGTATCTAGTCAGTAAATGTCCACCTCCCTCAGAATACATATATACCTAAACCATAGTATAATGGAAATCGAAGGGCATATTAAATTTAAAATGCGATTTTGGAGAGCCCGTGTGCAGCTAACAAAGCGCGTTTTACATGAATTAAATTTGGATCAGCCGCTGTTTTAAACGTGTAATCTATATCCAATTGTTTGCTGACGCATATTCCCAAGTCATGCATGTTTCTGATGCAGACATTTTGTGATTTTACAGTGATGGAATAATTACACTGTGAAAATAATTTAATGATTATATATGTATGTATATAAAACCCTTGCAATTCGAATCTGCTGTATATCTTTTTTAAAATTTAATCTTTTTTAACTTTTTTTAAAGAAACTTTTGATATCTTGTTGATTTCCCCATTTTAGGAATTTATTAATTACCTTTGCAGTATAAGTTAATTCTCGCGGTTTGGTGACTAGGCATAAACACCTTTGTTTCTAAACTAACTTCCCTGCTGGCGTTCCAGAGAATTTCTTTGTTTTTATGTTACATGTGCGTAGACCGATAAGAAACGGACATGCGTAACGAGGCGGTACGCATCCTGTTTATAACAGCAGATTGTACTTGTGGGAATATGAAGTCTGAATTATGCCGTGATTAATTGTGTGAGATTTGAATGTACATGTAGCAGTGAAGAACTTGCTGTGGTCTGATTCAAGAAGTCTTGAAAGCATTTGCCTTTGGCGAAAGATCTGTTAGGAAAACGGCAATCTGCTCTTAAGATCCTGGGACTTTCTTTTTTTTTTGTTTGAAGTTGGTACCGCCTTTATTTCGAGAAATGTATTATTTAAGAATATTTTAATAATAACAGTACCTCACACCTACAATACAACTTTTTATTATAATTAATAACAAGTAGTCGCATCATCTCATTAATAATAATAATAATAATAATAATAATAAGTTGTGTTGATTGTGTGAAATATTGTTATTATTTTAAAAAACTCAACAGGATGCTAAACATCAAATTTAAAAATACTTTGCTATGATGTTCATTTACTGCCTATAAATATCATTATTCGCAAAGGTATTTGTACTATAGTTCGGCTAAGTACCAGAACAGAGGCAAAAAAGAACGTTTCAGTGAAATTTACTAAATATCCCTTATGGAAAGTTAAAGAAAAAATTATGCCTACTCTTAATTAATAATCACTATGCCACGAAGACGTAAAGGGGTTGTGAACGTTTATCTCAATGTCTTATTAACCCCGGTACTCTGGGGGTGAGTGGTAAGCTTCACTCCACAATCACTTTACCTCGAGGAAAGGGTCTCCGGCACTCATTGTATGGGAGGCCAAATGGAAGGATTCCTGAATATTTTAGCATTTTTTATAGCATTAAACGTGATAAAATTCGGATTCAGCAATGTCTCCCTAAAATGAAGCTGATAAGGGAAGGTTAGGCAGAGAAATACGTTTTTAGACTGAAGCTTGATGAGTGTCTTGTTTAAGGCCAGGTTATTTGAATGGTGACCAGCAGTGGACCACAGACTGTGAATGGTGACCAGCAGTGGACCACAGACTGTGAATGGTGACCAGCAGTGGACCACAGACTGTGAATGGTGACCAGCAGTGGACCACAGATTGTGAATGGTGACCAGCAGTGGACCACAGACTGTGAATGGTGACCAGCAGTGGACCACAGACTGTGAATGGTGACCAGCAGTGGACCACAGACTGTGAATGCACACACGCAGTTGTGCCGTTGTTTCCTAGCAAATTAAAGTCGAAACTCGGAGTTGATAGACGTTCAGAAATAATCTTCTTTTCTTTTTTTCATCACTCAGTATTTCCAACTTGTTGTTTTTTTGTTCCCTTTCCTTTTCAATACCGTCTTTTTTTTCTCCCATTTACTGTCAGTCTGTCACTTCGTATCGTTTGGGGCATTACTCTATCTTCTCTTTTCTCAAAAGACCTCTTCTTCTTTTACTTGGTATCCCTGAGGATTTCGCGCTTTAAATATACGACATTTTGTGGATTTTATTCTGTGATATACAGTTAACTTTCGTTTTCCACTCCTTCCATCCTAACTGCCATACGTGCGCTATCAACTGCTCTGTCTACGATCAATTCATCTTTGTATTGTTAAAGCCATAAACAAGGCAAACAATTATCTTAATATGAAAGTTACGTACTCGTGTTATTACTTCTAAGACCCTTATTTGATTGACAACCTCTCTATTCAGCCTTCTGTTTATTATTTCAATCTAGAATAATTATTCCATTTGCGCATTCAAAGACAATGCATCGTAAGTTTGTTCTATCAAACGTTTTATTTTATAACCTAGAACTTTGTGCCCATTAGGTTTTGCTGTTAATTTCGGCTTTTCATTGGTTTTTAGCTATTGTTTCAAATGTTAATTATATTTTCTGGTTTAAAATTCATGATCTGTGATAGTGAATACGTCATTTCATTGCGTGAATGTTCCTGCTGGTTGATTGCTTGCGTCATTTCTTGGTATTTTTGCCTTACTTATCCGTACAAAATATCTCCACCATGATTAATTTTTGCTCAGTTAAGTCGACGTACCGAAACATTCCTGCTAATCACTTTTCGCGTCATTTCTTCGTATTTATTGATTTATTAATTGTATTATTAGTTCAAAGTCTAAATATACATGCTGACTGAATCCTCCCGTCATTTTGTGAAACAGTATTTCTGTCGCATTGATATCTCCTATTTATTATACCTTTGACGATTTGGAGGATAATATTTTCCTGTAAATTCTTCAAGTTTTATACATTTATTATAAAGCATTGGGTTTATAATGACAGCATATCAACTAGTCTCTATAAATTTAATGTTAACAATTGTTGTATAAATGTCACCATAAATGGTATTAAACACCAAGCAAACTCCAGAAGGTTTGTCTCGCAAGTTCTTGAAAAAGCAGGACCGTTTGACTAGAATCCATGCGCTAGTCACAGGCGCAGAAGATATGATTAAGCTACAAGCCCAGCAAATGCTCCATCTTTGAGAGCTTATTCCAAAACTTTATATATATATTATTTATTACTGCAAGTGGGTTTATACCCGGTGGCAGTGGTACTACAATGACACACAACACTCAAAACAATACATAACACACAAACTTACAAAAACAATAAAACACACACACTACAAAAAGAAAGAGTTGCTAAGCCTAACATAAAAACCTAACGTAGATGACTCAGAGTTAAAAATAATTAGGTATACAAAGCAATGAGTCAACTATACTATACAAAAATAAAAATTCATATCTTGAAGAAGTGATGCACACACATTTCACGAGGACTTTACTTTGGCTACAGAGAAGACTATCCTTAATTAATTTTGATTACGTGTATGAAATGTTCAATTACATTCATACGAACACGAGTCACGGAACAAACACGTAAGTCACGGTACATACGCCACCTGCTGCTTGAATGCTTGCAGTCAGCACGGCTGTAATCATGGGCCCATGCTTTATGATTTATTATCACAGGAAAGAGATTTATTCCATTAGCGCAGAAGCTAGAGTGAATTGCAGAGTTACATTTAAGGCTTCAGCAGTCGTCTTTAGGTTTCCAATGAATGTAGTCTTGTAGCTGAAGCCAAAAGGAACATTGGAACCCACCCTTCCTCTTCCCCGACCCGACCCGTTAAAGCACTCGATCAGGTACATTGATGGATGAGGTGCTTCTTTCCTCCGCGCCATCTTCCTCTTGCATGCTGTCTTCTTTCCGGTCCATCCTTCCATTTTCATTCCTTCACTCCACTTACTACTACTGTGGCTTCTTCTTCTTTTTTCCTTTACCCATAATCATTTGTCTCACTTTATCTGCGGAACAAGATTTCTTTTGTTATGTTGCCTTATCTTTCACCATATTTTTTATGATATTCCTTCCCTTGGGTTAGTCTCTCCTCATTTCTCGAGGATCAATGATGCCACCAGGGTTCCACACACCACACAGAGCTGCAGGTCTTAAGAATTACTTGTTGATGCCGTTCGTTACTCCTGAATATATCAGTTGCAGTCAACGTAGAAGCAGGGCAAGGTCAACAGAAATAATTACGAGGGAATATTAGAATTCCGGCTAGGGAGCCCACATAATTCTCTACACAGGAATATCAGCGTGTTTGATTCGTCTGATACGGGCTGAACTGTAGAATGATAAATATGCATTATACCTTGCTGTACTAATTCACATCTATGTAGCAAGCACAGAACATATGATTTATAACAACTGCACAAAATTATTTCATTTTTATGTTTGCCTTGTAAGCTGCACTACGCCTGGTTGCTGTAATTCTACATGATACCTAAGTTGTTACTGCCTCCTCCTGAGTTTTCAAGGCCCGCATGGTGGATTTGTCGAAAATTCAGTGTTGACAAATATTTATTCTGAATGAACTAAAACACACCGGAGACTTCTGAAAAATGGACGTCTGATTCACGGTGCATACACTGAAAACTGCACAGGTTTAAGATGTTGTATGAAGAATCTACTTTTTACTTACACAAACAATCTTATAAACCTAAACTCTAAGGAGCCTTAAAACACTGTTTGTTACACATTATCCAGTCTATGATTCGTTTTTTCGTAGCTTCTTTTAAGCTACTGCTTCAGCTGCGTAGATACGCATGTAGAGCATTCAATGAGTTGTTAAAATATATTTCAGAATGGTGGTACAAAAGTGCCTAATGTACTAGTTTGGAGTGCGCCGTTACAGGTGGAGGAATATCATAAAAAATGGTGGTCATGATTGCCAGTGTCCCGATGTGATCTTGACCTGAACACTTGTTGTGAATATCCGTGCTTTGGGCACAACAAGTTCAAAGTATTTTCGCGGTTAAAATATAAAATTCAATTACATTATATATGTGTATGTTGAAGTGCATAAAATTCTGAAACACCTTCCTCTCTTCTTTCACTGAATTAGAGAACTCCAGTCGATAAAAAATGTACGCCCCATCCGCTTACATTACTGTGCTTTTAAATGAACACATGAACATGCAAAGCCATTTTATGAATAGCGGACATAAGCCCATATGCGATTGCTTATTTATATTGGATATTAGAAAATAACATTGTATTAAATAACCATTACGGTTAACAGGGAATTTAGTTTTATTACGAGTGTAATACTGCACGTCATCATGAGTTCCATGGGATTTTATAATTTATTTTTTATATAAAATTGGATCTAATTATACTTTACAATGCACAAGCACGAAATATTTTGAAGTCTGTTTTTATTTTTCCTTCTTTATTATGTGTGACGTCTAATTTCGTTTTTTTAATAAGAGTCCTTTGGAGATTCTGCACATTACTAAAACCTTAAATCCCTGGGAACTCATCCGATAAATTTTGTGGCAGATGATTAAATGCCCGGCGCTTGAATTTTACCAATAGTTTCCATCTAGTTCCAAGGCTAAGAAGCGTAGAGCTCCATTCTCGTGTAAATTTTCATGATGTAGATCTTAATTAAGCGTAGCGAAAATTTCGTCGTACAAATTTTATCTTGACAGAGGACGCTCAGCAGAATATTCGGACGTAACATAGAAACTGTAGCAAGAAGACTGATACAGTCATATAGTGTCTACATACGTAATGCATGCTCTACTTTACAACAAACATTGATAACGGTGATCCAAGGCAGAATGGCACACTAGAGTAACATAAACGACAGAATGAATACATGGGAAATTCTTACAAATTTTCAGTCGAAATATCTGAACGATAGTGGTACATGAAAACCTGTAAGTAGCTAGGAGACAGTAATAACATAGGCCGCATATCAAAGAAGCAAAGTTAAAGTTTTTGGGCTTGATATATCTGACGCGAGAGTGGTAACACTAATGGGCTCTTGTGAACACAGTAATAAAACTTAGAGGTACATAAAAAGTAGGGAAATTCTTGATTATCTGAGAGACTCTTAGTTTCTAAATAAAGACTCTTCTTCTTTAAGTTACCAAGTCAGTTTTAGTTTTAGTTTAGAATTTTAAATGAATCGTAACAGGTTTCCGATTTCTGCTGATATTCGATTCAAGTAAAACCAACTGGTGGACCTGTGTTCACTGCGACGTATAGTAATGTTTACCAGCGAATAGAACGGAATATTTTATATAAGGTACAACATAGGCATATAGAGATATAGCCAGTAGGGCTGGAAGACATGTAACTGATTCTGTAACGTTTACTTTATAACTTTAGTATAGGCATAATAATAATATCTGTATAAGCATCTTTCCAGAAATGATAAAAATAATTTTTTCCCGTACCTAACAATGAGCCTTGATAGCATTCCCACATTCTGCCCTCGGGACAGTTATTGCAAAGTGCAGTATCATATTTCAAAATAAAGGCACGAAAGAAAGACAGAACAAAAGGAGAAGTAAGATGATAAAGGGAGTGTCTGATACTCTGAATCTCGTGAGTCATTAGTGCAGGTAGTGATGGGTTGGGGAATTTTAGAGCAAACAAACATTACACTTTGAATCGCCGAGATACGATCCAGGAGGAAGTATAAACAATACGAAATCTGATCATCAAATTCCTTTTTTTTTATGATATAAGTTTCTTTTTTGCGTTCTGTCTCGTGCTTGCTTATTTCAAGTTCTCACGAAAAGCTTGACAAGTTCTTACCCTTGGGTGAAGAAGTATGTAACACACCTCGACACTAATATTCGAAGTAATAACTTCAGATTTATTAATCCATAAAGTCTATTGATCCATATAGTATATTGATCCTCCTTAATCGACATTTCCGCCGTTTCGGATCACGATTATCCGTGATTTTTTTTCGGTAAAAGCAACGTCTGGCTTTAAGGAAGAATCATCGCTAAGTAACACAAGTTGAATCAAGATAAATGTCGTGGCAGTTTAGCAGAGGGCAAGGCATTTTCTCCAACTTGAGACTCGCTGGCATTACTCGTATAACATAGACGACTCTCCCTCTTACCTGCCACGAAATCTCAGAATGTCATGGTCACAAATACTTGCCAACCTTTCGGCGCAGTTTGCGGCCTTAATCTTAAGAGCATTCCATGAAGAGTGAAGACGGAGGCAGAAAAGTCTTCCGAAACGTTGGTAACTATGTACCCATATACACTGCAGCATATCCTATGACACTTAATCTTGGAAACGAACTCCTTCCTTTTACAATCTTTAGTCTTAACTCACCGTGCATTTTTATTATTTTAGATATACACCAACAAAATGCACAAATTAATAAAGGTGCAAATTAGCTCCTTATCATAATTTAACCCTACACGCGTTTCAGCTCTTTATGAGCCATCATCAGGGTTTTTCTTATAAAAAGTGCTTTTCAAATGCTGATCTGTTGATGACACTTGTAAAGTTATGCACTATTTTTAGAGTGTTTTTATGCTCTAAAATAGTGCATAACTTTACAAGTGTCATCAACAGATCCAGCATTTGAAAAGCACTTTTTATAAGAAAACCCCTGATGATGGCTCATAAGAGCTAAAAACGCGTGTAGGGTTAAATTATGATAAGGAGCTAATTTGCACCTTTATTAATTTGTGCATTTTGTTGGTGTATATCTAAAATCCTTCCTTTTAGTTTTGAGCCCACAATATCATAAACTATCTCAACCACAAGTCCCGTTTTTAGAGATCTATCCATCCTGGTCTGTTGTATCTAATTTTACATCTCTTCCGTTTTATGTGGATTATATATATATATATATAATATATCCACAAGATTTTAAAGAAGCAATGTCTATCCGTTTGGAATACTCCCTGCTAATTCCAGCAAGTTCATTTCGAAACACGGGACTTACGTGCCTCTGTTCCTACTGACATACACGCTAATGGCAGATAACAAGAAGCATCCAACATATTCTGTAGATGCAGCCGGGATAGCGTAGCCAGAATAGTGACCCGCTACGGACTGGGCGGTCCGGGTTTCGAATCCAGGAGAGAATTATATAGTCTGCTGACGCGGTATACTACACAATTCATACTAATAAGTTTGTGTCGCTCAGTTAAAAATTAAACATATTGTTGGACATTAAGATAATCATTACTTGTTCTAAAGAGTTGAGTGATGTACCTTGTATAAGTCAATGTAGGGCCTATCACTTATGAAATAACTCTACGCGTAGCATGTATATTGATATAAGTGCAATAAAGGGAATGTGGTAAAAACAAAAATCCCGGTGGGTGCAAGATTTTCATACCAGTCCGCACCGGCGCCGAGGCCCCACCCAGCTTCCTGTAAAATGGGTACCGGCCCTTTTCCGTGGCAATAAACGGCCGGGGCGTGTCGCTGACCACCCAACGCTTTCTAGCACCGAGGTTGTGATTGAGTGTTTTTGTTATGCTGACGGAAGTAGTTGAATTGCAAGTGTTAAACCAGCCAGAGTGCCTTTGTACGCAAATGAACCGGTGCATTTACTGTTCTTTGCGGTTTAGGTATTGGATTATTGACTGCTGGTTCATATGGAGCAATCCATTACACTGATGATTTATTGCCTTGGAACACGGAGCAGGAGAAATGTACGTAAGAATATTGAATTTTGTCTTGAAGACTTAATAGGCTGTTCTCGAAGTCTGCAGTTTAAATAAGTATGGAAATATTGAAACGAGCTTCATTCAGTGCATGATGCATTAAAACACATTCCGAGAAACTTTAACATTCTTCTGTAGTACTTAAATCTGGACTTTCAAGTGTTTGTAAGTACGATGACAAATAAAGTTCTTACATTCACATCTCTGAAGAACGGCTGACAACAGGTTAATATGACACACGGTGTAACACAGAGAGTTAGGGTTACAGTGGGCTTAACGGTTTAAGAGGGACTCACATCAGGAACGTGTGAGAAGATGTAATTCTTACCTGTGATTTCAGACTTCGGCCACGATGTTCATGAGATCCGCGCTCTTCTGGGATATTACGCAACGTCGAGTTGAAATCCCTTACCGACGTATCGGGATAACCTATCGGTTCCATCTTAAAGGGTCAAGACGTCTTCTTGACCCTTGAATATGGGACCGACAGGTGGTCCCGAAACGTCGGTAAAGGATTTCAACTCGACGTTGCGTAATATCCCAGAAGAGTGCAGATCTGCTCTAATCCTTTACAAACGCTTACCACCCTATAGATCGTGTGTGTGTGTGTCTGTGTAGGGCTCAGCAAAATCCAACTGTAATAATTTAAAAATTACAGCCAATTAGTAGGAAAATCTTTGAATTTTGAAGGTATTCATTGCGTCTTTCCATGAATACTAAATTCATGTACTTTGTTCAGTTTTCAAAAAATGTTCAATAGTGATTTTTAAAAATAAATAACGTCTTGTTTGTACATTAGATACGCAATTTAAGGACGTTGGACCCATTTTGCACGTCTAATACGTTATATGACGGTAATTAGGCTGGTGCTTATCAACTACAGCAGCACGGGCAGGCGCGACCCCCTCTTGCGGAGGACAGTCAGGTGAGGAGAATTTTGAATGAAGCCCAAATGCTGGATTAGCGTAGTTCGCATAGCTATGCGTTATGGGTTGCAAATCGAGGAATCGTAGTTCGATTCCCGATATGGATCAGAGTCTTTCTCTTTTATAAAGTACAGTAGTCCGCCCGTATCCGTGGGTGATACGTTCCAAGACCTACCGCGGATGCCCGAAACCGCGGATAGTAGCGAACCCTATACATAAAAGCGCGGAGTAAACTTTAGATCGACTAAAGTCGACGCTGGCAAATTAAAACGTAAATACTGAAATCGACCATGGTCGACTTTGGCAGTGAATGTGTTAATATTTTCGGGCCACGGTAAACCGCGGATAAGGGGGTTCTACTGTACCAGTATCCACTCTGGGGCCCACCTAGTCCCCTTTTCACCTGGTACCGGGGATCCTTCCCCGGGGGCAAGAAAACCGGTGCGTGAAGCTGATCACTCGCCTCCACCTAGTGTCCAGATATACCTCCAGTATAAGCTGTCATGTTTTGCGCAGAGATTACTTTACCTATTTTATCTTGTAATAATAATAATAATAATTTGTCGATCCTTGTCATACAGCAACGAAAGTGCATATGATTATGAATGCTGAGCTGTGGTCACTATGCAAAAGGTGGCAATGCATAACTGCAGCTTGAATTGCTCAGGAAAAGTAGGCCTAAGGGATATCTTATCTGCCTCCAAGCGTAGAATAAAATGCAGGATTTCCAAAACAGAGATATTATTGCCCAATTGGGATGTATGCATGAGCAGAACAGAAAAGAAGAGAAATGTGTACCAAGTTTTTGTAGGAAACCTGAGGGTGTTGAGAATATTTGGAAATCCTAAGTTAATGTGGTGGAATAATGTTATTGAAAATAATTATGGGGTGTTGAGGTTGAGTGGATGGTTGTAACTATCAGTCGGCCAGGTTAACATGCCTGAAGAATCGAATCTATATGTTTTGCAAAGTCAGCCTCGTACTGGATCTCCGCCTGTCACCTGGAATTTGGCTGGATACAGAACTTAACTTTTCACGTGCCGTATAAAATATATTCCGCACTTACGTTTTCCCATTACTTGCCCTTTCTCGTACTTTGCGATAGCTTCTCTTCACGTGCTGCAGTCTTCAGCTCAATTTTTATCTCTCTTGCTTTAATTATCATGAATGATACTCGCTGATAAGACATTTTACTGTAGGCTTTTTGGTTTTTTTTCCCCCAATGGCTCGACAGCCCCTTGGGGGCCTAGGCCGCCTCATTTTTCGAGGCTTCACGATCACACACATTTGAGATGCACCACACTCGGTAGGACTCCTCTGGACGAGGGACCAGCCCGTCGCAGAGACCTCTACCTGACAACACACAACACTCACAACAGACAGACATCCATGCCCCCGGTGGGATTCTAACCCACAATCCTAGTAAGCGAGCGGCCGCAGACCCACGCCTTAGACCGCACGGCCACTGGGATCGGCTGGCGTTTTGGTTTACTGACCGACAAGCGAAAAATATTTATAAAACTGCCTGATGGAACGGATAAACGTTTTTTGCATGTTGCTGTGTCCATACGTTCAGAGTTACGCAAGCAAAGTGCTTACAACATGAGTACGTGAGTGGATGAAAAGCCCAAGTCAGCTCATGTCATGCTGTACCGTGCCTTAGTAGTACGTAGTTGAGGATCCTAATGGAAAAGGAATTTCGAAGTAGAGAACTTATGTAGTAAAGAAACGTCATATGCCTGGGGCGTGCAGTATTTGATTTTCCAATTTTGATTGAGTGAATTTGCGTCTTAGTCTATAGAATGCTCCTTCGGGACAGAGGACCAGGGATGTTGTGGAAAATCGGTTTGGCTCTTGTTTCACTATACGTCACTGTGATCATCAGAAAACGTTTTGCATTCTGCTCCAGTCCCTTCTTCTGTTACAGTTTCTCGAAAAAGGCTATGATTGAGAAAGCGTACACAAAGTGCATATTTTTATGAAACATTTTAACATCCCGTTCAATCACATAGCCAAGCATTTCACCTGCTAATAGGGTGTGCAGTGCACCGGCCTATTGTCTAAGCTCAATAGACTACACATGCCGGCGAAGAAACTAGCATGGGAGATGAGAACTGTGCTTTCTTTTTACATGGTGAAGGGCCCCGCTGCAGATGCTACGGACGCACCACAGCCTTAAGGCTTTTTGTGCAACCCTATGATGAAGATGAGCAGTTTTTTACCAATTTTTACAATTAATGGAGCACCAGTGGAATGAAATTGACAGGGGAAAACCGACAACTCGGAGAAAAACCTGTCCCAGTGCTACTTTGTCCACCACAAACCCCACATGGACTGACCCGGTATCGAACCCGGGCCTCCGCAGTGAGAGGCCGGCGACTAACCGCCTGAGCCATGGCACGGCCGTGCTTTAATGGGATATTACGCATCGTCGAGTGGTAATCCTTTACCGACGTTTCCGGACAACGTATCGGTCCCATCTTGATGGGTCAAGAAGTCCAAGAAGAAAAGACTTCTTGACCCTTGAAGATGGGACCGATACGTTGTCCTGAAACGTCGGTAAAGAATTACCACTCGACGATGCGTAATATCCCAGAAGAACGCAGTTTTCAACATCGCGGCGGAAGACGGAAACCATAGCATGGGAGATGTAATAACCATGCCTTGACACAAAAAAAATTCTTTAATAAACCCCTTTGAAACTAAAATGAATCTGAATTGTCTGTGGGCTTAGTTCGTGCCTCACATAGACCACAGTGCGCTACCTTTAATAAGACCAGTCTGAATGTGGTATAGCGGAATAATGTTCGTTCATGTAAGGGTTACGGAACACGTGACTACACTGTGCGGAAAATGCAGAATTTTTAATGTTCAACTCGACTGTTAAACTCTTAAACATGTCAAAAATATCCGTTTTAGGGTTCCAAAATAAACCCCTGCCTTCTGCATAAAGCTCGTGACGAAATGCATGTGTCTGTCTTGGGATTCGAATAAGGGACAATATCGAACATAACTTCACTCCAGTATCTCTCACTTGCTATTGTATATTAGAGAGGATCAGTGGAAGTATTATCTCTAGAAACTATAGCTGCAGATGGGAGTTAATAGGGTAGGGCATAAAGTAAGTTTACAATTGCACATTTAGTGTTCTTTATTTTAACCTGCAACAAGAACAATTTATTATTATTATTATTATTATTATTATTATTACTTACTGCAATTGGGTTTTTACCCGGTGGCAGTAGTCCTTACACTAGTACACACAATACAAATGGACATATAAATATACATAAAAATAACAATACAAAACAAACTATACACAATTACAAAACAAAATAAATACAGTAAATACAAGTATACACATTAAAAAAACATCCACACCTTACAAAAGCATCCACTCCTTACAAAAGCATCCAACCTTACAAAAACATCCACACCTTACAAAAACATCCACACCTTACAAAAACACCCTTACACATACAAAACAAAATACATACAGTAAATACAAGTACACATATTAGAACTCCGTTCACACCTTACAAAAACGCCCATACACATACAAAACAAAATACATACAGTAAATACTAGTACACATACTAGAAAACCGTACACACCTTACAAAACACCCATACACATACAAAACAAAATACATACAGTAAACAAATTACATACAGTAATCAAAATACGTACAGTAAATACAAGTACACATATTAGAACACCGTACACACATTACAAAAACATCCACACGTTACAAAGCATCCACACCTTACAAAAGCATCCACACCTTACAAAAACACCCATACACAATACAAGAAAAAAAAACACACACACATTACAAAAAACACCCACACATTAATTAGTTTCAGTGCGTAAGAATATCCTCAGTATAAAGTCAGACCAAAGTACATGATAATTATATCCCCCAAGAACTTAATTCACTTCACTTCACTTCGAAACCAAAGCACTTCACTTCACATCACTTCACACCCCTTCACTTCACATCCCTTATTTTTATTTAATCTCCACTTAAAAATCCTTAGCTTGTAATGACTTTCTTGACCCTTTTTTTTTAAAGTGCTTAATTTACAGGGGAAAGTCGCTAGTACGCTTGGAGGTAATTGGTTCCAGCTTTTTATGGTCCTATTTACAAAGGAGATATTTAGATATTTAGAAATTTAGATATGGCTCTGTTGCTATCACAATATTTTTCGCATACCTTCCAACACAAACGAGGCATTTTTAATGTGGTAGGAATAACATTTCTATACTATGTTGATAGAAGTTACTGTCTTGTGTAACCTGCCATCATTTCTGAAATCCTTCCACATCGCGATCATCTTGAAATTTGTGTTCGCAAATATCCTTCTTCAGCGATGTAAGCAGATCTTAATCAGTGGGCGTCAAACTCCTGTCATATATAATCACGAGTACTTCAGGTTCTTTAGAATTATGTGATTAACCTAAGACCCATAGTGATGCAGGTAACTCTACGTTCTCTTTGAGTGTGTTTTCTGCCTAATTGTAACAATTACTCTTAAATATTGCATATCAATTGTGTAAGTATTCTGAAAGTTGACAGACCGGATGTAATTCAAGTTGCTGTTGTCTTAAGGTGATTAATTCCTGTTATGTTTTCAATATCAGAATAAAAAATCCAAATTACTGTTACTACTTCATGTTTCGTTCCTCGCTCACCCTTTTAAGTGACTGAACTTTGGTATTTAATGAGCTTAGATTTTAAATCAAAGCTTATTACAAATTGTAAGAAGCTACTTTTTACTTGGAACTGAGAAAGCTGTGCTTGAGTTCTGTGCAGTTGAGAATGGCGTGCAGCGACGTTTGTATTGTGATCGTGCTGTGTTTTGTGCTCCGGGTAACATGTGTAAGAAGAGCCGTTGGGCCACGTATTACTGGCGCAGAACGACGTCGTGTGGCGGAATGCCATCCAGTGTTCTGGAATATTTACGATGGGAATCTGACAAAATCGATTATGGTAGCAGGTTTTATTAATGGCTATTGGATAAGATATTTCCTGTACTGAATCCCGTACAGTACGGCAAGAAATGTACCTCTTAACGTTTTCCTTCTATTCAGATCTTCTCACATACGTGCAGTTGACAATAACCTTTCTGCTCAGGAATAAATGTCAGTGTTCTCCGTTTTGCCTTTCTCCTCGCTATTTAATACTTTCTGCGGGTTACACTTCTTAAATTGTCGTCTTCCATTTCAGCATATTTAACGCTTTTTAGGTTTATCGCATTTTTCACTTCTCTTCGTTTATTATCTACAACATTCTCCTCTTCGTTGCTTTATTATTTTTACTTGTCTTCAATCTCGTCATTCCCTTTCCACTTACCACATTTACTTGCTGCTGCTACAGCAGTCTTAATTCGTTTTTAGTTTCGTAATTTTTTCCTTCATATTCGTCAATCAGTTTAGTAGGCATGTAGATTGATTTCTCCTTTCTCTTACCCTTCTCTCTTCTTGTTCGTCCAATCTTCCTAATAGCGTTCTTCCTTCCAGCCATTACTAACCAACGTTACGTGCTGTATAATGTATTACGTATTACGTAACCCTTTCAAACATTAGATTAATATTCGTACAACCTGCTTTAAGATTTTAAAAATCTTTGCATTTTCCCGCACATAACAAAACCTACAGTGGGTTTAGTGAGACATCTGTCACAGAGAAAAAGCTATACTGCAAACAAATCACTTTGTACATGAACAGTGCCGATGCAAGTGTTCTGTAAACCCGCCATTTTCTCCAAGCGATAATTTTACCAGACATTTGACTAACTTACTTCAGTACTAAGAACTACAGCGCAGCTTCCTAGCTATTAAGAGACTGTTGTACAAATGACTTAGCAATATGCAGTTGCCACATATTAAAGGACAAATGGAAGGGTCTAAATTTATCTTTAGAACAAATATGGAAACTCTTTTACTATAAACCAGTTTCCCAACATTCAAATCGGAGCCGTGGGCGATCAAACAGAGCAACTGCAAAGGGCCCCAATATCTGGGGGTGGGGGGCAAAAGAGCAAAGACCAAAAAACCTTATTATCAATCTTGCTCTGAAGTTAAGAGTTTCCGAAGCGGCATCTTTCCCCGGGTCTTTTGCCTTTTTTACTTTAACATTGCTTGTATCATTTTACACAAGTGTAAGTGCCGTGCATGTATTTGTTTGTATTGCTGTTAGCTGTACAGAGCGATGGGCAGTGTTGGTTGGAATGGGGAAGGCGATGAGTGAAAGGGAGATGTCATGTTTCTGCAGACTACACCGGTGTGTTTTTGTATTTAACGGACACTTGTCAGTGTACGAAACGTCATAGTTCCTGCTGCCAAGCACACCTCATTTGTCACAGTTTGACTCTTCTTAAAAATGCTGTGTCTGATCTCACGAAATACATAAAGTTCCCGACATACATGAAGCTTATATTATTATTATTATATTATATTATTATATGTATATTGTTCATTCATTCTGCAGTCTATCTTACGACAGGTCCGTAGCCTCTTCCAAAGCGAGATCTCGACTGCGATCTAGTGCTTCCTCTTTCAATTTCCAATATCTTCTCTTTTCCTTAAGGTCATCCAGTAGCTGCTTACGTCTTCTCCCTCGTCTTCCCGTCATTTCTATCCTTCCTTCTAACTTTCCTTCAATCACGTGTTGTATTATTCAGAATATTCAGTTGTGGGTCAAAGGGATTTTTATGTCTCTTTTTTGGGGATAATATAATTTGCAATATATTCCTTATCCCTTTTTTTACCTTTCTCCATTGCTGATGTCTTCATTTGTTTGCTGGTGTGAGCAGAACATTTGTCTTCACTCAGCATACATTGTTGTTATACAATACTGGCACAGAACTTAAATAAATTGCATTATTGACATACGTTACCGAAAGACGGTTGCATTATGTACTCGATCAAAAGGAATAACGACTCTGATTGAGAAGTCTTCATTATTACGCAGTTCTCTGCCTGTATACTTATTCATAACCACGGGGCGTACTGCACTCACGTCAGTTATAGAAGATCCGAGCAATTGTTTGTGGCAGTCAAAACCTGTTGATCAGCACTCACAAAGGTCTCAAGTGGTCTGTGAGGCTGATATTGCCAAAACACTCTTGGTCCTTTTGGCTCTTACTCCGCGAGTAAAATGGTCGGGTTGTAAATCTGACAACTCACTTGTTCCCAAAATATTTTTGTGTTTTTTTTTTTTTTTTTTTTGGAGAAGAACCCCGCAGCAAAAACTACGAACGCACCGCAGTTTTAAGGCTTATTGTGCAACCTTGTGATGAAGATGCAGAGAAATTGATCAGTTTTTTTTATTTTTCCAAGTAATGGAGCACCTGTGGAATGAAATTCACAGGGGAAAACCGAAGTACTCGGGAAAACCTGTCCCAGTGCCACGTTGTCCACCACAAATCCCACATAGAATGACCCGGGATCGAACCTGGGCCTCTGCGGTGGGAGGCCGGCGACTAACCGCCTGAGCCATGGCTCGGCCATTAGTGGTTCCCCTTGTGCCAATTAAACGAGTTTGTGTGCAAAACTTATACAATTGCTTTTTAATATGTTTAATAGTTTAATATGCTAATATGTTTTAATTAATCCAACATAAGTTTTATCGGCGAATCTTTTATTCAGGATTAAAATTAATTAGACATACTTCTTATTGGATCGTATTTATTTGACCTTATGGAAAAGATTATTGGTCCTTGCAGAGTCGTTCCGTACAGTATTGCTATGCACTCTTTACGTCGGGGCTTTTCTTTGTCATTCGCCTAAGGCACACGAACCTCTGTACCTCTGCCGTACACATTTCTGATCCGCTGATAGTTGCTTGTATCCCTTCAAGCACAAACTTGTGTCTTTTTGCAGGAAACGTAACAGCTGTCCCACACTCCTGTTTCTTGCCGTGTACAGCTCCAAGCTGTTACTACCAGTTCTGATGCAGACCTGTTTTTCTGCTCTGCATACGCACCCTGCGACAATCCGACCTGATGGTGCGAGTAACGCATAGTTCTGTTGCACGCCCTTCGTTGTGATCATTTGTGACCACTACGCCTACTTCTTCCAAGTGGTCTGTTTCCCTCATATTGTTCCACCAAAACCCTGTACGCACCCCCTCTCCCACATGTTCTACATGCCCCACCAATCTCTTTACTCTTGATGTGGTCACTCGAATATTATTTGGTGAGGAGTAGAGATGATAAAGCCCCTTGTTATGTAGTCTTCTCCATTCCCCTGTTACCTCGTACCACTTAGGCCTAAATATCCTCCTCAGCACCCTATTCTCGAACTCCCTCAGCCTATGTTCCTCCCTCAGTGTGAGAGACCAAGTTTCACACCCATACAAAACAACAGGCAATATTATAACTGTATATCTTAATCTTTATATTTTTGGATAGCAAACTGGATGACAGAAGATCCTGCACCGAACGATAACAAGCAATCCTTCAGTTCAATCTGCTTTTAATTACTTCGTGAAAGCAGCTTTTATATCTTAGAGCTGTTTCCAAATTTTTGAACTGTTCCACTCTTTTAACGATTTATTATCTACCTTTATGTTGTGATTTTGTCCTGCATTCTGATTGCGAGACATGACCATGTACTTAGTTTTCTCAGCATTTACTTCTAGACCAATCTCCTTACTAGCGACTACTAAAGCTTCTGTGTTTTTCTTTATAGCATGTATGCTTCCGCCCAATACATTAACATCATCAGCATAAACTAGAAGCTGATGTGTACCATTTAATTTCAAGCCCTCCTGGTTGGCCTGAACGCTCCTAATGGCATATTCCAAAGCAAAGGTGAAAAGCAATGGCGATAAAGCATCTCCTCAATTCAAAGCATTCTCAATAGGAAATGTGTCAGATAAACATTTACCTACCCGGACTTTGCTATGGGTTTCATTTAGACACATTTGTACTAGTCTTACTCTTTTCATAGAAATGCCAAACTCAATAAGAATATTATACAAGACCTTCCTCTTAACTGAATCATAGACTTTCTTTAAGTCTATAAATAGCTGATGCACTGTCCCATTTCCATTTTTCTCAAGCAGTGATAGTGACTAAGAAGATGATAATTATGATAGTGGTGATGACGGTGGTGGCTGGTAGCAGGGACTTACACATAACCGTGGAGTCCTTGAGGTTGATGTGTCCCACCCTGATGAAGTCCTAGCTTTATCAGACATGAACGAAGAAGCAAGCAGGGAGACTTTCCGCGCTGGATCCGGATAATCGGAACACAAGATTTTCGGCTCGAAATATAAGGCCCTTATCTCTACACTCCCATATCCCACCATGAATTTGTGATACATTATGGAGCATATTCTTGAAGTATGGATTTTCAGCCCACATTATCATCGTATCCAGGAGCGGCTGTATATCACCTATTCCATGGATACTTGCAGATCTCTCCACGTGGAAAAGCGATGGGAGCGTAAAGCTGACTGACTTCTCAGTAATTTTGAAATTCTTTAACTCAGCTGTGCTTTTGTTGATCATTCAGTGTTTGTTACAATAACATTATACCTTCCATGTACAAGGACTTGTTTTTAGAAGGAGTAGGGCATTCAATAAAATCACGTCCCTTTACCGGAAGTTACATGTCTCTTATTATATTAAAATACTGCACGTTGTTTGTTTCTTTATATGTATTCAAAGTCAAGGGAATATTCACTGGAAGAACACTTGTGTTATTTCATAGTTGCTTCAATACAATTACAAATTTCAATCGCGTAAGAACACACACAAATCTGTGCTGGAATTTGGAGAGCAGCATGTTTCTTGTAGTTTTACAGACTTTCTCTTTATGTTCGTGGTAACAACACGACCAGAAATTGCTGCCGCTTTCAGAAACATCCGGTATATTTTGTTCGTCTGTGGATAATTTATTGTATATATAAGTTTTGTAGCGAGAGACGTAAAATGATATTAATTCTTAGTGCCTTTCTGTGTGTTACCTACCTCACTGATTTAAATCTCACACAGTACTTCTCGTTGAAATAAACGAGAAACACTACTCTTCGCCCCCCCTCCCCAATTTGTCTTTTACTTTACTATTATACTTTAACAGCCTTCTTTCCTTACCCTTTGTTTAACGTTTTTGAGTCCCGATTTAGAGTACATTCTGTGATTCAAAATCTGAAGTGCCAGTTTCAGCCCTCTGAAAGTATCCTTTATCCAAAAGTGCATTACGAATTCTTACAGGAAACTGATTTCAATAAGACCAAATTTTTTTGATGCTTCAGGGTAACTTCTTTTCCCTACCATTTTCCCTCTATTAAACAAACATTCTGACCAATAGAAGACAGCTGAGTTCCGACTGCCTGAAGAGATGACAATCTTTCTTTACAGTCACCTTCAGTGAGTTACACTTTGCTAAATGAACCGGGAAACTTGTGATAAATGGTAACTAAGGAAGAATTTTGATGGAAATGCTTGGGGCCCATTTGAAATATATTTTGCACGGTATTCGTCTGGAGTAAAGTGTAGTAAAATGACCATGTGCACTCCATGAAGGCATATGGCGGAGGGGGGTATATTTCCACTCATTCTCTACCTCGGAACCAGTTGTCAGAAAGGGAACCCGGTACCCATTGAATAGAAGACTGGGTGGTCCCCACATTGTGTCTGGACACTTTGGGAAATATCTCTTGCTTCTGCCTTGAATAGAATTTCGAAAGTCACGAATCACTTGAGTCATAACAGCTGGTGACGAAGTACCGCTCCGAGCAGGATGATCCGTTAGTTGCTAAGTTACGCTGTCACGTGCGTTAAGTTGCACAGTTTTACATGAGGTAAGGCGGTGGTCCTGCATGGCGACTATATAGACATTTAGAGGAGCTGTGGTATTCGAATTAAGAAACACAAAATCACACTTCATATACAAGTCTAGCAAGCTGCGTCACCAACAGAGAAGTCCTCAGCCTCGCTCAATAATGATGCACACGTCCGTGCCAGAATGCAGCTAAGTTTTCGTTCACAAAGTTTGTCTGTTTTCTTTTATGCGCTTGTATTTTCTAGTGGAAAATGGCTATTGAAAAGTTAAAAGGAAGTCTCGTATAAATGAAAGTATGTACATATTGAGACCTTCCGATATCTAACGTCATCTGTCAGACACTTGAGGTTTCTTGCAGGTAAAAGTATGTACATGCTGAGGCCACCTCACGATTACTTCCGGCTCTCGGACACAGAGGGATCGTGATCGTGATGTGATGTGAGCAATGTTTAGTGCTTGGACACAGATCCAAGTTTGACCTCATTCTCTTCCATTCTGCTGTGTGTTATGTACGTAATGTTTGTTTACTTGTTATGCGTCCTTCCCGCGATCACCCGTCTGTTGCAGAGAATCTCATTATATATATGATATATTATATATAATATGCTATAACTAAGACTATACCAATTTTAAAATGGTTCATTATTTACCAAACACAGTTTTGAACAGCAGACAATTAGAAACCATCTTCATTTTAAATGATATAACACCTTAATTATTTTCCAACATGTTTCGGCCTGGTCAGTCCGTTAGTAGGGAAGTCTTATAAACGTAACGCAATGAAGTACGGAAGTTCAGATACACTAGCACCATATGATGGTAAACTAACATGTCTGATGCATTCAGTACACCGGTTAGGGTCTAATTCTATCTAAACATTTCGAAGGACACATGTGCATTTTTTGTAAGAAAAACTTTAGAAATTCGACTTTAACATAGGGAAATTTTATGTATTAATCTAATTGTTATTGTACACTTTTGTAACGTATGTGAACTTATAATGTTTTAGCGTCACGTTTGTAGTAAGTTGCTGGTCAGATCGGAACGTGCTGGTAACAATACAGTAAAGAAATAAATGAAGGATTCATATCCTTTTTTTTATAAGGACGGTCTTTGTTGAATGTGGTTACAAGACTAAAAGAATATGTGTGCCTTAATTAACCATTCGTACTCCTTTATGGGTGTGTATTCATTTGGCCAATACGTCACTAATATTCCTTTTCTTTTACCACACCACTCTGATTTACTCTTCGTGTTAAATATTTCCCAATATGCCTAAGCAAAGCACTGTTCCTACAATAAATATTGCACAAGACCATAAACTATCTCGCATCAGATACAGCACTGTGTTCGGCACATTAAATCAGCCACAAGAACTGCTGCTCCGAGGACAGTTGTTATTATGTGAACAAAAACGGCATGCATCCACTGGAGTGAAATAATTTTGAATTTAGGTTAACGATATTTTATTTGAATCGCTCGCAGATTATTTGAGAGTGTTTAGTTATCATGTGGAGTGTACCATTAAACTAAATTTTGGAGAGTGCGTTGTTAGATACGCCTAATCTTATGTACACAGCAAGAAACCTCTGTACACGTCACTCGTTAGAACCACAGGGTCCGGGTACATACCGCACAGCAGTACGAGCTGCACATGCTCTCCACTTGCAAGAAGAGGAACTTAAATCCACAATTACGACCTTTCTGACATCCACATTCAAAACGCTTCAGCTCATAAAACATTAATTAACCCGTTATATTCCAGACACCAGAAGGCCGTGTACTTCCTTGCTTTACTCTCGTTTCCTTGCAAAACGTACTCTCCCGACAAAAACCATTCTTCTACGTACACACACATCAAAAATTATGTGCCACTTCATTTTAACTAATCATTTTCTAATGGGAACTGCTGTTACAGTTGAGATATTTAGGAATGTTACAAGACACGTACTTCTACCATTTATATTGTAACACGATTTCTATCTCAGCTTCCCGAGACAACATACAAGACTACACGGTTTCGCAGCCCTGAGGACTACGTTCTGAAAAATCACTGCCGTGAAAATTTTAAAACTCAAATAGTTCTGTGTAGAATGCTGGTGCCTTCCTAACGATCTCTTTCCTTGAGGTGATTCCTGTTCCTGTTTCGTCTTTAATGCCCGGCATCCAGTGTCTTCCATCCACCAGTCCTTTTCGTGCTGCTCTTACTGACTTGTGAGTGTCCATGATAGTCACAACTTTACTAGATATAGATTGGGAGTATAATATTAAAATGGTCTGTAAAGAAACATGATTGGAGGTTATGGTCTGTATTAATCTGATTCAGGGGTCAGTGGCGGATTATTCTGAACACGGTAATGAACGAAGCGGGTTTCATAAAATACGGGATAATTATTGAGTAGGTCAGCAACTGTTAGCTTCTGAAGGATAATTCTGCTCTATGGCGTTATAATATTTATAATAATAATAATAATAATAATAATAATAATACAAGATATGAATGCGGCGGGTTGGTATGTCAGAAGGCCTCGTTCTAATTTTGGGCAAGATTATAGGTTCTCGTGATAACGATTATCTCTCATTCCAGCCTAATAATAGGCATACCTGGAAATATGCCACAATAATATTCCTGCAATATGTGAGTATTAACTGTGTATTATTCAAGAGCTTACCATATCATGCGTTGCTGTTTATCTGTTAAGCATAAAAGACATCGTTAAATAATCGGGAAGAATTAAGCGCAACTTACAGAAAAGTGCCAATGTCGCCTGTTATTATGAACTGTTCGATATGAGCACTGACATGATAAGCACGGGCTTTAAGCAGGTAATTGTTTAAAGGTAAAATATTGTGTGTACACTTCTGTATGACTGCTAATGTTATGGATATTATAGCCACTTAGTGCTTGATAAAGTCACTAATTAGTAAGCACCTTAACATGAATAAATTTATAACATTGAATGCCAGTAAGTATAATCAGTCCCCTACTTTTCCATTGCCATCATCTAGTAGGCCTACTTTAAAATGGAACATCCTACAAATCTCTTGTCCTTCATTTTCTTTCTACCGTCTTCCTAACATTTCTCCTGTTTAGAAGTCTACCAGATCTTTCTGTGCCTGTTATATTCCTTGTTACTAAGGCCTTACACTAATCTGGCTTTTGATCATTCGGACTGTAAAATTGGTCCCGGCTACGTAATTTCCTGCATCTTTTTGACGGGACTGTGGAAGGAAAGATCCCTTTCACTGTGTGACGTGGGTAAGGGAAACAAACGAAGAAAGAAACAGAGGCGAGCCGCACCGTAACAAAGAAAGTGAAGTAATACTTCCAAGTATTTTCTGAAATACAAGAAAACACACTCCGCTTTATGTCGCATTTTATTATCCAAAGACTTCGTGTATCAGATTTACGGTGACATTACCTCCATACATATTGTATAGCTCTGTGAACTTCCATAAAGGAAGTAACTGTCTACTGTTTTAACACTCTGTGTTATAAAAGAGGTAAATAACTTTGTAATCTATCTTCTTGCCCTGTTTAATTTTAGCGTGACATTGTAAGTGGAACAACATGGCTGTTTCCGTCTCGTGACACTTGTAGCTAACCACGAGTTTAATTTATGAATTACTCCAAAAATGTAAAAAGAAAGTCTTTAAGGTGAAAAGGGTTGAGGATCACAATTTCCCTGAAATTCTCAAGTAATTGCCCAGAAATCTGTGAAAGGGGCGAGTCTCATTAATAGAGTGATAACGGGAATATCCTGCGTGTTAATCAAGAAGGGTAGACATTATGTATTAATAACATTATTATTATTATTATTATTACTGGTGGTATTTTATTTTACTATTAATTTTTCTGTTTGTCATAAATTGTTTACGGACCAGGGGCATAATTTGTCCTGTAGGAAAACAGAAGATTACATTTATGTAACCTAAATTTAAATTCAATTTTACCCGATATACACTTCTGAAGACTTCATTAATCTTGCCCCCCCCCCCCCCCAGAGTTGTCACTTTCTGCGATTCATTAACAAAATTTGCACCAGATATGGCATAAAAGTGCTGTCCATTTTATTTCGATATTCTTCTACTTGCCACGGAATTGCCTGTGCCATTCTTCCTTAGTGTTACACGCAGATTGCACAAGGTTCCTCTATTGCAAGGTCTCTACGGGATTTTCCTCTAATAGTTTGTCAGTGTCTGTTAGAACACATTATCTTCCACGGTTATGGTTTTGGACTTTCTGTAGGATACAGTCCTGTAATTTGTGCGTTTCAGAGTACGGTATTCTAGTCTTGTTAAACGTGTGGTTCATGTACTGTCAGTTACAAGAACAGGTACGTCGTTGCATTATTTTTTGAAACAGCATAACGAGTGTCAATGATAGTAACCTATTTATCTCGGATCGTACAAGTTGGTTTAGCTTGCTACTTATCCTTGGGCAATGTCTCTCCTACACGGTAGATATACATAGCCCATATTTTACGCCCTAGTTGTGTTCTTGAAATGTGGGTGTAAATCAAAAATAATATTCCGATAAGAAATAATGGAATAGGTAGGGGTTAGGGGCAATCATACCAATCATAGCCTGTTCATATGCGATATATATACATGTATGGTATTATGTTACTGATGTTGATATAGAAAAAAGCAGTATTAATTTTTAGCCTCTGTAAATTAAAGAGGAACTGTGAACAACTTGCAGTCACTTGTCACGGATGGCACATGCTCCACATCGTTGCTGTCACGGATGACTACAAATCACTGTCACAGCCTTTACAGCTCAGTCACTTCATTATCATCGTTAAGATTCTTGCTGGTTTTAGGTTAGGCTTTCGGTCGTGCCAATTTATGATGATCGTTATGTTAGGGGTTATGTTATGTTACACGTTGTCGTCTGCGTTTGGGGTTATGTTAGGGGTTATGTTTGTTACACGTTGTCGTCTGCATTTGGGGTTATGTTAGGGGTTATGTTATGTTATACGTTGTCGTCTGCGTTTCTTTTCGTCCCAGCCTAGTTCGTAGTTACTAGGCTTGTCACGGATGATACATTTTCCATATCGTCGCTGTCACAGATGTTCTGTCACGGATAATCCAATTCTATACTATACTAGCTGTACCGGAGAATTCGGCACTGAAAACTGCAAAAGTCTCGGAAAATTTGTCACATTATTGTCAAACCAGGAGACAGAAAGGGTGTATAACGTATTTAACATAATAAAGCCTTCACTTGAAAGGATCTCAGTTAGAAGGAACGTGGACTAATATAGCGCAGCGTGTTATCTTTGCCCTTTGTATGGACCAACATAAAAGTATGAGTCATTGTATCTGCAACGTTGTCCACAGCCGCCAAACACAATTCGGTTAATTACATTTTATGGGTTCCCGTGATTTACTGCTTGGAACACCTTCGAATCTTCAAAACTACCACATATTCTGCCCTCAGTTTCGTAATTATGAACAGGCTGATCGCGTTACAAAATATGTGCTTTGTTTATGGAGGCCGTGGTATGACTGCAGTATAAACAGTGGTATAATTGCCGAGGTGTGGCCACATATTCACTCTGTCCACTCAGTTTTCTGTACCAATAACTGGTCAGTAAATAAAGTACAAATGTTTAGTCAGCAGTTAATTAACTCATTTGAAATTATTTTGCCAGGACAGGTTGATTACAAATAACGGACCAGGGTGACAAAAATGTTGCCGTCTCCCATTACGTGAGGTATTAATTTTCTTTTATTTCTTTTTAGTTTTGAATATCACTTCTTTCACTTAGGCCTCTTGTTACAGATTTTCAGAACACGTTTAATAATTCCAAAATTGTTGGAGGTCTTATTATTATTATTACAGTTGAACCAGCACGACACAGTTTTACATGTTTTTAACCTTGGCACTAGTAAGAAGATGGGCCGGGATAGCGTAGCCGGTATAGCGACTCGCTACGGGCTGGAAGGTCCGGGGATCGAATCCCGTTGGGGGCGAGATTTTCCGCACCCGTTCATACCGGACCTGGGGCCTACCCACCCTCCTGTACAATGGGTACCGGGTCATTTCCGGAGGTAAAGCGGCCGGGGCGTGGAGTTGACCACCCACCCCCATCTAGCGCCGAGGTTAAAGAAAGAGTAGAGCTATACCTCTGCTCCCCCTCTGGGCCTTCGTGGCCTGTTCTTGGGTAAAATTTACCTTTTTAATAGTTAGAAGTGAGTGGTTAGTTTCTCATTTCGGCCACTTAACTGTCTGGGAAGGAGTTTAAAACCAAATGTGCCCCACAACTGGTCCCGATGTGCGTTTAATGTATACTAATATAATTTCCTTATTTTCGCTCTATCCCTGCAAGAAGCGAAAAGCAGTTATAATACGGGAGACTGTGTTCCCATGTCCGACCAGCAATATGTTTTTATTTTAACAACAATGAACAGATTTCCGTTTATTGTGGTATTGGTTGTCTAGGCACGAAGTTGTGGGTCTAATTTGGTTGTGTTTAGAATGAGTTCAATATGTATATTAATAAAAGCAACGAAATATGATATACTTTATGAAATCATTACTTCTGTGTTGTGAAAGCAGAAAAGAGAGGTTTGAAAAGTATTTGGAAATTCTAGACTTATAAGAGAAATTAATTTTTGGCATAATAAAACCTAGAATTAGGTTCTTGGACAACGCGAAAATGTGGCAGATCTAGGAAATATGGGTAAGTGCTGTAGAGTTAATACGAGACTGACGAATGGAGATCGTAACAAGACTGTGGCCTTAGGACTACAGTGTACCTAACTGGAGATCGTAACAAGACTGTGGCCTTAGGACTACAGTGTGCCTAACTGGAGATCGTAACAAGACTGTGGCCTTAGGACTACAGTGTACCTAACTGGAGATCGTATCAAGACTGTGGCCTTAGGACTACAGTGTGCCTAACTGGAGATCGTAACAAGACTGTGGCCTTAGGACTACAGTGTACCTAACTGTTGAAGTTCTGTGAGGTTTATGATAAGCCCTTCTTCCAACTTCTCTGAAGTTGGTAGAAGGGTTTCTCTGAAGTTGGAAGGTCAGTGAAGTATTTTGTTAGATGACCGGACATCTCAAAGTCTAATAGTGGACATTTGTGTCGCAGGTGGGCAGGAGGTGAGGTCTGCACCTCACGGCGTGTGTATGTGTATGGGACAGTCGTGTGACTGCGCACAGTAATGTATTAAGGCGATTTGTCGTAACGCTAAGCCTGATTTATCACTACACTCCGTAGTATCCGCTTCCTATTGAACCCCCTGACGACCGAGCTCCTCTATAGACTTGGGTTTTACTAACCGAACGGGGGGGATTCCAGTGAATCCGAACAGAACCATAATGTGAATCTGGAATCGTTCGGAGTTACGTGTACCAGCAGGTTTCACATTCTCTTGCTTTACGGCATTCTGTTCAGAGAAGACCTTCGATTGTTGGACGTTTTCTTTCTGCAATTAGTTGATTAATTAAATGAGAACAGTTATGAATTAGAATCGTACTCATTTATAACGTCATGAAAGGGACTGAATATTTTGTGTCGTTATAAACGAGTTCTGTTATAACCGAGAAGTATAATGTTATGGTTAACGGGGAGGAATTAATTGGTACCACAGAATATCTGACGTTATAGACGAGGTGTCGCATAAACTGATGTCGTTATAACCCAGTTCGACTGTACACAGTTCCGTATTCAGGTCAGTGTTTATATAGCCTTGAATCCTTTTACGATTGCATGTCAACTTTCTCTTTATGTCTCCACTTACCGCATTTTAAATGAACACTGCACAACTTGCATTTAATTTTTAATTTCCTTCTTTCTTTCTTTCTGTCTTCCTCCTCTGTTCTCCTGTTTAATTCAACCTTTAATAAATATTTATCACTTCCATTAGATTAACTGACAGATAACTAGTGAGGAGTCGGTTACGTGATTACCTGCAGGTAGGGCAGGACGTCGTAATTAGCTCGATCAGTTTAGTGTTCTGGAGATCGCCCTTGCGGCATTACGTCCAGAGGCTGGAAACTTGAATTCATTCTCTGGAATTTTCGTGCTTTTCATTTGTCCTGCAAAAAAATACGAAATAATTACAAAGATCGCGCCACCTTTCTTACGACTTCGTGTCACAATTACCCTCGCGCTTTGCTGTATATGGGCTGTGTTATGTGCCTGTAGTAAAGTTGCTGAAACTGAAAAGAATCACAGGATATAGGGCTGGACGGAAGAAATGCAACTTTTGTTAGCTTAATATTTTTGTTTTTTTGTTTTTACAGCCACGTGCAGAGCTACTCTAAGGCTCAGATCATTCTAATTATGCACTAATGTATTACAGGATTTGTCTTAAGTCCACAGTAGTATTACAATATTCTCTACAGCTTTGTCTGCCATTATGTCTTTTCTTCTGGTGTTTTCACAACATTTCTTTGCATTTGTCATGTATCAAAAGCCTATTACATTCTCACCTCATCACATACACCTTGATGTGATCACCCTAACAGAATTTGGTGGAGAGTAAAGTTAGCTTCCCATTATGATTTTCTTTCTCCGGCGTCCTGAAGACTAATACGCTTAACGTGAATGTTGGGGTTACAATCACGGTGGACGATGTACCATGTTTAACATGAGTTTGTGAGATTATAAAGCTCTAAGTGATTTATGTTGAGCGAATGCTGTAATTGTGGATTTAGCTGCGTTCAAAATCATCGACGTCAGTCAATGTTTTTCTCTAGACTTTCCATCCTTAATGGTGATGCCTTTATTATTATCATTATTATTATTTATTTACTGCAATTGGGTTTTCACCGGTGGCGTAGTCCTTACACTAGTACACACAATACAAATTCATTATACATATAAAATAAAATTTTACTATACTTACACTATACACAAATACAAATGCAAATACATAGTAAACAAGTACAAGTTTTCACCGTGCAGTGTTTGCAAGTTACCGGGAAGTCTTTACACTAGTACACACAATACAAAGTTTTAGGTGGCAGAGACATATAAAATCATTTTTCACCGTGATAAAAGATAACAATACAAATGTTTTACAGAACACTATAACACAATATGGACATATATATACAAAATACATACCAGTACACAATAAAACAAGTATACGTATACAAGTATTTTAACGGGCTTGTTTGCCATTGAAGGATAATACCGAATTTCAAAGACATGCAAATCTAAGTATTAGGTCGCAGGCAAGAAATTAAAGCCATTCTGTTGCAGCGTAAGAATAAAAGAAGAAAATAAAGTACTGTGATGTGAAACGAGAAACTAATGACCTGAAATTTGTGGACGCACTTAGCTTAATGTAATATTCACATTTTCTTTATCCAGTTTACACGAATAAAACTGTTTGTACCGTCATTACCCAATGCTATTGTTCTGTGCACATGATTGAATTTGGCTGACATTTTATGGCTGTTGCTGCATTACTGTGCGTTTTAGCTCCATATATATATATATATATATATATTTTGTTTTATAATAAGATCTTGATTAAGTCGAACAGTGATATAACTTTTCAAAGGCCTGAAATTTATCAGCTAGGCAGTACATTCCTGTCGTTTCCACATAGTGAATAAGATATAAACTCGGTTTAGATACCGTTTTCTCTTAGCTCTTCAGTAAATCTTTCTTGGCTGCGTTGCCTAGTAACCATCTTCCCTGCTCAGAACAAACAAAGCAGTGGAACGTGTCCTCCCGCCGTCACAGTCTGAAACGTGCGCTGTTTCTACGGTTATACAACCCGCACAACGGCGTTTTATTTTAGAAACTCTCTCAATTATGGGACAAAATTATGTAATCAGTTAGCAAATTTTGAGACAGTATTTAGATTGACATTTTGGTTATTTTCATCATATGCCCCTATTTACGTCTCCAGAATTCCAAAAATCCCTCTGCTTTAATTAATCCCAAATGACCTTACCATTTAGACAACGGCCCGCTCTTAACCACTACCCTCAGAGGCTGATATTCATACCAGGCCTTACTCATTCCCTAAGATCCATTGTATCTTACGATCCAATACAGATATCCACCCTGGTGATGGAGGCATCAAGATCCTCCGAAGCGTCTGTACACTTCAGCCGCACTCAATATCACCGCCGTGTAGTCCTAATTTATATCGCTTGGATCATTAAAATCATGTTCACAGTTAATGGTTCTTTAAGATGTTATGCATATCAGACGGTAGCAGTCGTAACTCTCACATTCTCCTAGCGGATAACCAAACTTGCCCACTCATGTCCTCGTACAAAACAACAATACCAAAGTCCTGCTGCGGATACTTAAACAATCGCCTTAATGCAGCAACAACTTCACCGCTCGACTGTTTACCATTTTTCTAATTACTGCCTGGAAATGACACTGCGACACTGGAATATACTCGTTGAATATGTTCTGAACCCCCGACACGGATGGCCTGATAGCCTATTTGTGTCAGCAGCTGTTGATTTTGCTGTGCCCTTCTGAGCCTCTGTCTGTCCTCAGTCTGTGCACATTACATGCATCTAATCTCAGTTTCAAGATTCTTTACGTAAATTAGTATAGCGTCTTGTTAACAGCTATCGACAAATGTAATTTTTACAGAACTCAGCTGAAGAAACTAAATGTTATTTAGCGGTTAACGTGTGATTAGTTGAATGTATTTTTTTTATTAATAACCTGTCTGTATACAAATAAGGGTAAAGGTAAAACTTTTCCCTTTTCCAAGCATCACAGCATGAAGAAGTGCGATAAAGCTCAGCTGATCTTTAACCTTCGCTCTAAATGGACGTGAGTGTTCATCTTAGGCCGAACTCTCTTTAGCCGTTAGATGGCAGGTCGTGTGGACTGTCATGGCGGTGTATTAGAGCCATGCCGCTGACAGAAATCAAAACAATATTATCCAACACGTAGTCCGTACTTGCACTGAGACACAATTTTTTATATAATTGGCTACAGAATTCTTACGAAATATGCATTGAGTATAAAGTAAAGTTCACCCTAGAAAAGGCCATGAAGGCCCAGAGGGGGAACTCAGGGAACATGTCTGAAAGTGTGAATGTAGATCTCAGCCGTTATCGGCTTTCAAGGAACAAGTTACGTGATGAAGTGACGTTAGTTACGTGATATTCTGTTCTCATTTTTAGCGTTCCCGTCAGAAGATCCAATGATCGAAGGCATCTTATCAACCTATTCGAATGGTGATTACGTCACTGCGAACTGCACGTCGGGAAAATCCAATCCTCCAGCTGTCCTTGCCTGGAAAGTCAACGGCCTGAAGGTATGTATTGTCGATTTGCGAGCAGTTCTATCTCAGTCACTCTGCATGATATTATTAAAATGACATTGTTCTTAGACAGGCTTGTTACAAATTTCATATAAGCTGTGAAGAAATCCGTGTGGCAGTTAGAGATAAAGAGAGAAGTAATCTTAATTATATACAATCCACTCGCTGACTGAAAGCACACATGAAATGAATGAAACACAGTGCCGCAAAAATTGCGCGAAAGAAGGAAGTAGGCAAGAGTGGGAGGCTAGGAAGAAAAGAAATGGAGAGGTAATAAATGTGTGTCTGAGGGCTAGATGTAAGTAGTCGTGGCCTACTTTATGTTGCTAAGTACATGCCAGGGGAAACGGAGCCGGCATGAGTAGACTGTATGAATATTACGTAAGATGCAATACCTACAATCCGTACTGTAAAATGGGTACCGGGTATCTTTCCCGGGGGTAAAACGGTCGGAGCGTGGCGTTAACCATCCATCCCATCTAGCGCTGAAGTTAAAGAAAGAGTAAAGCTATAACTCTACTCCCACTGTGAGCCTTCATGGCCTGTGCTAGGGTGAAATTTACCTTTTTTTACAGTTTGGATTGAGCTGTGCGACCCCATGAAGTGTGCAGTTGCAGCAGTGTGCGTATTAAAACAGCCATATTGCAACTGGCGTATTTCACGGTACTAGCAACACATACATTTGTGACAGTGGGTTGATATGAGTAATGTCACCAACGTTTACACACTTTTTCCATTGTCACAAAATATTCATCACAAACACTACCCTTTGGAAGCCGCCGAAACGTAGTGTTTGTGTTGAATATTGGTGAGTATGGAAAAAGTTTTGTAATTGTTGGTGACATTACTAACAGAAAAGATTTTCACTCACCAGCTAACAGTGCTGTGCGTCCGCTAACTTCTCACACGACCACTGCAACAAGCATTGTCAAACAACCACGCCATATCCACTCGTTCTCGCAGTAACGATGAGACATTGTGCATCCGCGGATCCTCCGACAAGTTTCCCCTACATTTTCCCCCCGCCTCTGGTTCCGCAAACTTGAGACCAGAACTGGAAGATTAGTCTGCGGTGTTAATCCAGAGAGAGAAACTAACTAGTCGGCATTATTGTATGTCGTCATTCAGGAAAGGAATGAGTTTTACAGGAGCTCAGTTAATCTCGAGTGAGACTGTATCGCAGAGAGCAGGAAATTATTGCATATAGGCTTATCTTACAATAGTATTACTTCCTTCTTCTCAAGTAAGTCTGTAAATGCAGTGAGTATAGTCAATTGACAATCGAAGTGCAAATATCGTGCCGGATTCTGTTTCTGTCTTGCACCAGTTCTTCGTCGCCATGTTGCCCTACGTAGCTTCGGGCGCCTTCCATGTTGCTGAGTAAGGTGTTGAGCACAGGATACTGTGTCAGGAATGAAGGCTGTGTTAGACAAGACAGTAATTAAGCAGAAAGGATTGCCCGGGTATTGTTTCCTATGTAAACAACTCTCTTGTTAAACATAGATGCTGTGCAAACTGTCTGCTGAGTGATTGGGAGTCAAGACGCCTTAGTATTCGTGCTTGTTTGAAATGAATGGATGATTTTCACACCAATCGTCAATGCATGTGTGGAAGTTTAAATACCACAAAGACATCAGACATTTAAATTTAGAAAAACGTTGTTTTAAAGAACTTGCTTGGAGGTGGGTGTACATTTTACACACAGTATCATATTTCTTGTTAATTAGTATTCTAAATCGTCTTAAAACTTGCTTCTTAACAAACAATGAAGGAACAATTTTAAATACACAGAGATTGGTTTCTTTTGTAATCATCTGTTTACTGGAAATTAAGTTGCCTCTTACAATACGAGTGTGTAATGAAGGTTATTTCTGTTGTTTTTGTTGTTGTTACTATCAGCATGATTATTTACTAGAATGACAATCTTAGACAAAGAAATTCGTTTTATATTTTAATAATGATTTCGTTGTTTTCATGTAACTTTAATGTTTTATATGTAGAATTATTTAAACACGTGCCTACGTTTTAATATTCGTAGTATCAATAGATTCATTTACTGCAGAGAAAGAAAACTCATTTACGAGAATTATAAAATATGAAAAAATTAAATTTTTGGTGGAAGAATTGTATATTGTGTCCAGAAATTTAGTTATGTTTTCCCTCCAAAATTGAATGCCAGAATATTATTGTTTTTCAATCATGTTTTACAGGTATATTAAAATGTTTAAAAATCGTAAAATGCAATGCGCCTCGTAATTCTCATTTTAACGTTAGATTAAGTTTATGGCTATAGAATTTCATATGAAGGCTTCTACTTTATCAAACATAATGAAAATCAAATTAATTTTCAAGCTTCTGTTAGCGAACTGTCACCTACAATTACAAAATCACATCATTTTCACATGCATGACACTTTAAACTTCAATTAGGCTTGTCTCCGTGTGTCCCCATTGAAGAGTGTTTTCAGAAGTAGAACTTATGCAGGGTTGATGATTGATTACTGTAAAATTACTTGTTTCATATTCTTACTCAGCCTATGTCACTGGAGAAACTGCACAACAACGGGTTTCATAATTTGTGCTCTTCAAGAAGACATTCAAACCAGAATTAGAAGATTCGTAGCGTGGCTGAGACTATTAGTCGCAGGCCTCTTACCGCGGAGCGCCGTGCTCAGTCCCAGGAGAGGCCATATGGGATTTGTGGTGGAAAAAGTGGCAGAGGGACAGGATTTCCTCCTGGTATAATTTCACCAATGGTCCATGTTCGTTCATTCGTCTTACACTGTCGCTGTGTAATTGCAGAAATTGGCAGCGACCTTAATAACACACTTAGAAACTGAAAGGTTGCAGCTGGCGTCAGAGAGATGAAAAATGCATACAAAATTTAGTCTTAAAACTGAAAGTAAAACGAGGAGTAATAGCAAACGTATCACGTGGCAAATATGTAGCCTGTTGAAATCCTGGTTGCCGCATCGTTTTCCCTTTTTGCTATTACTTCACACTGTCTATGTGATCTACCCAGCATAACAACTACGTAGGCAACTAAATTTAGGATAGTTCATTTAGCAAAGTGTCTGGCTACAAACTTTATGACCAGTTTACTAATTTTGTCTGTTGGCATTAACGAACTTCATATTATATATACCGTGCATTTTGATAATTAATTAATTGTTTCAATCCAACAAATGCACTGCACTTTGTTTCAATGATTTCTCTCGAACTCTCGACAACCCCCCTGAGGATGGCACAACGTATGCCGAAACACATGTAGGGACAAGAAGTCATTGAAAGAAAGTGTAGTGCATTTGTTGGATTCAAATAATTAATTATTTATGACCAGTGTTCGATTCCCAATAGCAGCCTCTTTTTTTCCTCTTTTCGACATTTGCTTCCCACCGTCCCGTATCTGAAAACTGTCGACGTATCTTTATCCGGAACTCAGCAGGGTCGATCATATGGTTGATCAGTATTTGCTACTCGCATTTTTGCCTGCGTATAGCTCAGCCTTGAGTGCTCTACATTTTTTCTAACGTTTTGCAGTGGCGGTTTCCTGGCCTATGTCCTTTTACAAAGGGAGGTTATAAGCCTCATTTTCTTAGGGTTAATTTCATCACGTTAAGATTGTTTCCAAACTACAGAATCTTCCACAGTTATGTTGCTACACGTGCAGCTGATGGCCCTCTATGTGTGCCTACATTAATTTACATGTAGTCGTACTGTCATTCTTCTAAAAGACTAGACTTTGTGGACATCACTTTGTTGTTGCATAGAAAATGCCTGTGAATGTAATAAAACTAGCATTACCTAAATATGAATTATAATTGGCTCCTAAGGAAGGAAACTAAGGTTACGAGATTATGCTGTCTGTGGTAATCAGTCTGTGTAATTTTTCGTGTATGTGTGTGTGTGTGTTTGCACGTACGAGCTTTTGCACTGAATGGCCGATTCTAGCCAAATTTGGCGGACCCGCGAAATTATGAGCTAATAGCGACACTAGGCCCATTTAATATTGTGTGTTGAAGTGATGTGCTGTAATAGATACACGAAAAATATACAGCGTTTTAAGGTGATACTTTTGTGGAATATAAGAAGAAATGTAATTTCGGCTGAGTGAATATTTTGTGCTTCCTGTGGTTTGACACTTAGGCGTATGACGTTTGGTATGGTGGTGTATCACTAACTTGCACGTATGACGTTTGGTATGGTGGTGTATCACTAACTTGCACGTATGACGTTTGGTATGGTGGTGTATCACTAACTTGCACGTATGACGTTTGGTATGGTGGTGTATCACTAACTTGCACGTATGACGTTTGGTATGGTGGTGTATCACTAACTTGCACGTATGACGTTTGGTATGGTGGTGTATCACTAACTTGCACGTATGACGTTTGGTATGGTGGTGTATCACTAACTTGCACTATGATGTTTGGTATGGTGGTGTATCACTAACTTGCACGTATGATGTTTGGTATGGTGGTGTATCACTAACTTGCACGTATGATGTTTGGTATGGTGGTGTATCACTAACTTGCACGTATGACGTTTGGTATGGTGGTGTATCACTAACTTGCACGTATGACGTTTGGTATGGTGGTGTATCACTAACTTGCACGTATGACGTTTGGTATGGTGGTGTATCACTAACTTGCACGTATGATGTTTGGTATGGTGGTGTATCACTAACTTGCACGTATGAGTTTGGTATGGTGGTGTATCACTAACTTGCACGTATGATGTTTGGTATGGTGGTGTATCACTAACTTGCACGTATGATGTTTGGTATGGTGGTGTATCACTAACGTGCACGTATGACGTTTGGTATGGTGGTGTATCACTAACTTGCACTATGACGTTTGGTATGGTGGTGTATCACTAACTTGCACGTATGATGTTTGGTATGGTGGTGTATCACTAACTTGCACGTATGACGTTTGGTATGGTGGTGTATCACTAACTTGCACGTATGACGTTTGGTATGGTGGTGTATCACTAACTTGCACGTATGACGTTTGGTATGGTGGTGTATCACTAACTTGCACGTATGACGTTTGGTATGGTGGTGTATCACTAACTTGCACGTATGACGTTTGGTATGGTGGTGTATCACTAACTTGCACGTATGATGTTTGGTATGGTGGTGTATCACTAACTTGCACGTATGACGTTTGGTATGGTGGTGTATCACTAACTTGCACGTATGACGTTTGGTATGGTGGTGTATCACTAACTTGCACGTATGACGTTTGGTATGGTGGTGTATCACTAACTTGCACGTATGACGTTTGGTATGGTGGTGTATCACTAACTTGCACGTATGACGTTTGGTATGGTGGTGTATCACTAACTTGCACGTATGACGTTTGGTATGGTGGTGTATCACTAACTTGCACGTATGACGTTTGGTATGGTGGTGTATCACTAACTTGCACGTATGACGTTTGGTATGGTGGTGTATCACTAACTTGCACGTATGATGTTTGGTATGGTGGTGTATCACTAACTTGCACGTATGACGTTTGGTATGGTGGTGTATCACTAACTTGCACGTATGAGTTTGGTATGGTGGTGTATCACTAACTTGCACGTATGACGTTTGGTATGGTGGTGTATCACTAACTTGCACGTATGACGTTTGGTATGGTGGTGTATCACTAACTTGCACGTATGATGTTTGGTATGGTGGTGTATCACTAACTTGCACGTATGAGTTTGGTATGGTGGTGTATCACTAACTTGCACGTATGACGTTTGGTATGGTGGTGTATCACTAACTTGCACGTATGACGTTTGGTATGGTGGTGTATCACTAACTTGCACGTATGACGTTTGGTATGGTGGTGTATCACTAACTTGCACGTATGACGTTTGGTATGGTGGTGTATCACTAACTTGCACGTATGACGTTTGGTATGGTGGTGTATCACTAACTTGCACGTATGACGTTTGGTATGGTGGTGTATCACTAACTTGCACGTATGACGTTTGGTATGGTGGTGTATCACTAACTTGCACGTATGACGTTTGGTATGGTGGTGTATCACTAACTTGCACGTATGACGTTTGGTATGGTGGTGTATCACTAACTTGCACGTATGACGTTTGGTATGGTGGTGTATCACTAACTTGCACGTATGACGTTTGGTATGGTGGTGTATCACTAACTTGCACGTATGACGTTTGGTATGGTGGTGTATCACTAACTTGCACGTATGACTGTTGGTATGGTGGTGTATCACTAACTTGCACGTATGACGTTTGGTATGGTGGTGTATCACTAACTTGCACGTATGACGTTTGGTATGGTGGTGTATCACTAACTTGCACGTATGACGTTTGGTATGGTGGTGTATCACTAACTTGCACGTATGACGTTTGGTATGGTGGTGTATCACTAACTTGCACCGTATGACGTTTGGTATGGTGGTGTATCACTAACTTGCACGTATGACGTTTGGTATGGTGGTGTATCACTAACTTGCACGTATGACGTTTGGTATGGTGGTGTATCACTAACTTGCACGTATGACGTTTGGTATGGTGGTGTATCACTAACTTGCACGTATGACGTTTGGTATGGTGGTGTATCACTAACTTGCACGTATGACGTTTGGTATGGTGGTGTATCACTAACTTGCACGTATGACGTTTGGTATGGTGGTGTATCACTAACTTGCACGTATGACGTTTGGTATGGTGGTGTATCACTAACTTGCACGTATGACGTTTGGTATGGTGGTGTATCACTAACTGCACGTATGACGTTTGGTATGGTGGTGTATCACTAACTTGCACGTATGACGTTTGGTATGGTGGTGTATCACTAACTTGCACGTATGACGTTTGGTATGGTGGTGTATCACTAACTTGCACGTATGACGTTTGGTATGGTGGTGTATCACTAACTGCACGTATGACGTTTGGTATGGTGGTGTATCACTAACTTGCACGTATGACGTTTGGTATGGTGGTGTATCACTAACTTGCACGTATGACGTTTGGTATGGTGGTGTATCACTAACTTGCACGTATGACGTTTGGTATGGTGGTGTATCACTAACTTGCACGTATGACGTTTGGTATGGTGGTGTATCACTAACTTGCACGTATGACGTTTGGTATGGTGGTGTATCACTAACTTGCACGTATGACGTTTGGTATGGTGGTGTATCACTAACTTGCACGTATGACGTTTGGTATGGTGGTGTATCACTAACTTGCACGTATCCTATATTTGGCATGAAAGAACTGTTTATAAAAAAGAGTGACAAAAACGTGACAGTGCAGAATTTTAAGTTGACAATTCCGTGTTAAGGTAACAAATTCATCACACAATAATAATAATAATAATAATAATAAATCTGTAACTTATTTGTATTATCAAGCAAATGTGACAAAGTGCACTTCATTACATGCCAGACGATGAGCTGAATTTTTTTATTCCTGGTTCATAAAATGCATTATCTACATACGGCGTTAAGAATATAAGATACATAGGACTGAAATTTTCAGCAGTAAAATGGACTTTATTAATATTATCCTGAAGTAATTTTTCTTATTTCACTCTCTTACGCTTTATTTCTTTACGTATGTTCCGATAATATCCTTGTACGTCGGCCTGTGCTGCCTGTGCCTTGCCTAGGTCTCGCATGGGGTACTTTCCCTAACGTTAGACATTGCACAAACCAATCATGATCAATGGCGGAATATAGAAAACGGGGCATGCTGAAGAATAATATCTAACATACAATTTATCGACACATCCGTCTGAATATTCGATATCGGGTTAAGTTTTTAAATTTAAGGCTCTTTCTTCTTTTGTGAAGTGCTTGTCACCTTGAACGGAACACAAACAGAACTGGGGATTATGTCTGCTCTGTCCTGCAATCTGGAGGGATGGGGTTTATGGTACTGCTTCTCTGCTCCTTCTTCTTCTTTTCCTAGCAGGATAAGCTGAGGGATGATTTTCGTGTAAGATGCGGGTTGGTCCATTAGGACTGCACTCCGCCATTCCCAAGACGTCTTTGAAATAATGGGCTCACAAACAGTGCCCACCTAATGCCTGGCAGTTCGGAGCAGCTGAGTGTGTAAATCTGCAGACGTGTGCTGGATCCAGACACACAAGTGATTCGATTGCGGACCAATAAGTTTATCTGTGCTAGAATGCTAAACATTGGTAAAACGAAAACGCAATAATAGGAAAGTGTGGCTCATTTTGTTTGATAGAATGTGTGAAAATTAATTTTATCCAAAAATGTAGAAATTAAAATATACAGAACTATAACTTTGCCTGTTGTCTTGTAAGGGTGTGAAACTTGGTCTGTCGCATTCAGGGAGGAACGTAGGCTGAGGGTGTTCGAGAATACGGTGCTGAGGAAGATTTTGGGCCTAAGAGGGACGGGGTAACAGGGGAATGGAGAAGACTACAGAAGGAGAAGCTTTATGATCTGTATTCCTCACCAGATACTATTTGACTATGGAAATCAAGAAGAATGGGATGGGAGGGACTTGTAGCACGTATGGGGAAAGGAGAGTTGCATACAGGAGTATGGTTGAGAAACCTGACGCAAAGAGGCCACTTGGAAGACGAAGGCGTTGATGGGAGTATAATATTAAAACGGATCTTCAAGAAGTGGAATGGGGACATGGATTGGTTTGAGATGGGTCAGGATATAGACATGTGGCGGGTTCTTTTGAATGCGGTAATGAACCTCCCGGTTCCATAAAATGCGGGGAATTTCTTGACTAGCTGAGGACTCTTCTTCGAACGAGTACGTGCGGAGTGAGGGAGGACAGTGTGCAGATAGTGGTGCAGTGCGCCCTCAGTGTGGCAGCTGAACAGTGTTAACACTTAGACTTTATAAAGAAAGGGTTCGTTTGGCTGATTGCGGGACATTTCAGCCCAGTTTCGGGACGCGTGATTTTAAGTCCATTTTCAGGACTGTCCCGGGGAACTCGGGACTGGTGGTCGTCATAGGAGGGAGCCGGGGAAGCAGGCTTAGTTTGTCTAGACAGGAACACAATAAGGATTTAACTGCAGTTATTGCTTCGTTTGTGTCACGAATGTGTGTAATCAAATATGACGAAGGGTACAGTTTTATGGGTCGTGACTGTGCGTATTAGCGAAGAGCAGCAACTGATTACCAATAAACACTGCGTTACATTTCGACAGACTGCACTCTTTATTAACGGCTCTGTGAGAAACCACAAATCCCACAAAAAGTATTATCTTTCTCAAGACATATGTTCGACTACATGTTTCATTTGTAATGAAATCTCCACGAATCCTGAATTACCACACTGTCCCAGAATAATAGCCTCTTGTTGAGGGGTCAAATGCTTCGGTACTTTTTAACAAGCTACTAACCTCGCTTCTTTCATTATAAAGATTAATACACCCACAGACGGAAAGACGGACACGCACAGACACTCAACATTTGGTCGTACTGTACGCAGTATTCTACTATATATATATCAGTTGCGTTTAATAAAGAACTGAAAAGCGACGAGCATTTAATATTGGAAATTCCAAGGAAATTCATGCCAAAAGAATCGTTATTAACCTGTACTAGTCATTGCTGCGCCAAAAATTTACCCTGAGTGTAATTTAAACCTCTTTTCATATTGATAGATAAAGCCGGCGGTTCGTAACATTTTGGCATAGAAACGTAACACGATATGAGATATATTTCATAGTTCAACGGTACAGAGTCTGAACTACTGACCGCGAAGTTAAATAAAGCACAAATAAAACACAGATCGTAATTCACGCATTTGTCTGTTTATAAGCCAAACCACAAATTAGCAATTCGCGTTAACATGTGTCGGGACTGCTGTATTGCTACTGAAGTGTAGAGAACCGATAATACTAGCGGACCTCAATATATTGCAAATTTTGATGTAATATATTTTGATTTAATTATTTTATTTTAGTAATCCGCCATTTTACAAAACACAGCACACAGTAGCTATTATGATAATATCAATAAGAATGATAACTATATGGATTGATTTATAATTGTGAGATCTCACAAAACAAGTTTACATTTTTTGGTATGCGTTTACCTTTATTTCTAAAAGTTTTATACAACAGCCTAACGATGGTCCAAATTGGACCAGAAATGTTGCTAAGCCCACATTAAATATAGAGTTAGACTGATAATTCGAATGTTTGTTTGTATGTTCGTTTGTTTGTTGGCACTAAAGAGTAAGTTGTCTTCCTCTCTGTGCTTTGTTATTCAAGGCAAGTCATTTCCTCTTCGTTTAGGTTCTATTTTAGAGTCTCTTGAAATAAAATATTATGACAGAGATCAACGTACACATGAAAAAACATCTTAAGTAAATATGAAATTGTAATAAGATTAGTGAACGATATTTTGGACAGGAATGTCAGCTCAGATGTACGGTCGATGTGATGAAAGCACCACCGGTGTGATTAGCAGTCATTCACATCCCCGTTATGAATTTTACAGTAAAATATTAAATCCGTAAAATGTATGATAATTTGAAACATAATCCTGTACAAATTTTATTTTACATTCACCGTGCATTCAAGACATCCTAACAGCACGCACCACCAACACGACAGCACGCACCACCAACACGACAGCACACACCACCAACACGACAGCACGCACCACCAACACGACAGCACACACCACCAACACGACAGCACACACCACCAACACGACAGCACGCACCACCAACACGACAGCACGCACCACCAACACGACAGCACGCGACACAAGCAGCTTTATATAAAGTATGATCTGCAATATACACAGAACCACGATTCTACGCTTCAATTAACCAATGACGTGTAGAAACAAGGAAAGGAGCTACTATTTTCTTCTCGAACAAACAACTTAGACGGAACCCTGTGTTGGTGTACAGTGTGTTTACACATGTGTGTTGTATTTTAATCGTGTATCTATTTTAATCAATTTTAACCTTTGGTTTAAAAGTGATTTTACAAACTACATGATTAGACATAAGTGATCTACACTAATATGCAATTGGACGAACATATGGACGTGTTATAAGTGTAGTTGTGACCCCCTGAAAATGATCTGAAATCAGACCGAAACATATGTAGGGGCTTTTAGATAAATTCATAAAACTATAAAATAGTTTTAAATAAAAAAGTGCATTTAGTTCGTTGTTAAATATTGATAATCCTGTACGTTTATTAGGTCAAGATTAGCCCTTAATCTGCTGTAACTGATAAGTAATTTTACGAAAACGTGATTTATGTCCTGTTCACTTTTCTCGGATATTGTTTATTTACTGTTGACTTTGTTATAAGTTTGAGAGCCGCTGCTGTAGCAGACGCTGGGTTTCCCAGAGAATTGATGTCATTTTGGGGATTATCTAGCATGGCGTCGATCCTGAGAAGTGATTTATCGTTGCTTGTTTCCCACCGTGCTTTCACGAGAAACTTTGAGCGCAAGTTTGTTATACAGCCAGTGTTTCCTATTCAATTATAAGACAATATAACAATGGGTGACCAAAACATGTGTCCTGGCTAGTAATATTTTGATTAGAGTCGATAGGACATTCATTTCTGAAGTAATTTTAGGATAAATACGTGGTTCAGTAATATTATCGACAAGGTAGTGTGGAGCAGAGGTACAGAGAAGGTGTTTTGTGGAACATAGTCGACCGCCAAAATAATTGTGCCCTGTGAATGGTGAGAAGACAATGGTAACAAGACTTTGTGAATTTTAAACATTTACTAGTGTAAATCAAATAACTCCATGGACCGGAGTCATTTGTGGGAACTCATACCCGCTAAGCTAAAATATTTTTCCATCAGTTTATTGAACCTGTAGTTTTATTACGATGTTCATAGCAGTCTTTTCATGGGCCCTGTCTAAGACTAACTGAGTCCACTTACACCTCCACACCCCATTAATGTGATGTTTTGTGTAGGCTGTGCCAAATGATACATTTCCCTCAGCTTTACCAACTGTCGCACTGTATCCATTTATAACCCTACTTACGCATGCCAAACGCTCCGTTCGTCTAATAGTTTTCTATTTTATATATAATATAAATAAATATATATATATAAATAATAGTGCTTCTCATTATGCACTTTTCCACACCTCTTGTTCTTTTTTGTTTTCAGGTACTCTGTATATAAGATTTAGTCTTACATAAAATAGACAAAGATGGTTCAGTCATTAGTCGTCTGTTACCTATCGCAACGGCCCTAGTTAAATCCACATGTATTCCACGTGGGTTTGTAGCCGACAGCTTTGTTCAGAGCACTTTTTCATCCCTCGACCAAACATCATTGCGCAAAATCTGCATAGACGTACCGGCGTGTTTATCATTTTTTTTTTGTATTCTTTCCTGGGGGTTTTTTCCCTTTGATCCATTTTTGTACTGTTTTTAGTCCTTTTTGTCCTTTATGCCACTTATGTTCCATACTACTGTCCTACAAACACAACAACACAAACATCCATGCCCCCGGTGGGATTTTTTTTTTTTTGTATTAATTCCTGGTTTTTCCCCTTTGATCCATTTGTACTGTTGAAGTCCTTTTTGTCCTGCATGTCACCTTATGTTTCATGCTATCGCCCATACATCTAACACAACACAAACATCCATGCCTCCGGTGGGATTCGAACCCACGATCCTAGTAAGCGAGCGGCCGAAGACCCACGCCTTAGACCGCACGGCCACTGGGATCGGCATTCGAACCCACGATCCCAGTAAGCGAGCGGCCGAAGACCCACGCCTTAGACCGCGCGGGCATCATTAGGGCTTAGTGCACTGGAGTGCTCACAACAGCGTGATTCTGTGTAACCCTACATTTCATTAAAGAACATTTTATTGCAAAGAATGGATAGATATTTAACAACATTTAGAACATAATTTTTTTAATAACTGTTCAATTACTGGCTTACAGGAGCAGGGTGTGGACATTGCTCACTTTTACACTTCAGTCGTGGGATTTACTGACCTCTTACCCTTGTCGACTGTCATTGTTTCCTTTGTAAATGGTATATACCATTATGCGATCGAAAAAAGAATAGTAGTAGAAATATTGGTGGTGGTAGTAGTAGTAGCAGCAGCAGCAACAACAGTATTGGTGTGATGGTGGAGTAGGTGGTTTTGGTGACGGAATGGACAGATAATTATATCCTATGGAACAGAAAACCACTTTGTAATAAATACGATGTGATGAAAGGCACGTAAAAGGGCCACTTCGGTTATTACGGAGGTATGGAAGGTCGAAACTTCAGTGGCACCACGAACTTTATTGTGGAGCTTCCATGCCGCATTTCTTTCGAAAACCAGCACTACGAAGACGCTGCCATCCGGTGGTGTCTTCGAGCCAAAAATTAGTGCAGTGGTAGTGCGTAGGCGCCTGTTTGGATTATACTGGCGAAGTTTTAGTCATTTAATTCCTTGAGAACTAATAAGTTTCTGGACTTTGTCCTTCGTCCGGAAATCTAAAGTAACTAGATAACACGACGTTTCGGACCTCAGGTGAAGGGGGAGGGAGACACCTACTGTGTTGGGTCCCTTAGACAGAGCTAACCTCAATCACTGGACAACCTAAGCCGGTTAAAGTTATTTTAGATTTCCGGACGATGTTACATACCATCATCAGAACCTTTTAGAATTCATTTAATTCCTGTTTCTTAAACATTTGCTCACATCTATGAGAACCATTCTCTTCCAGTGCACCTCACTTTACTAGGTTGTGATATTTGAGACGGTCTTTAGTTAAGGTGGTGGTGGCTATGAATTCAGGTGACGTAAATGTCCCTGTCGTGAAGCCAGCCACACATCCAAGTATCCCTTGTACCGACAGATTTCATTGTTGTTTCAGGTTGAATCTTCGGTGTGGCAGTATCGCGAAGGGCCTGACGAGACGGACGCCCAAGGACTTCACACCAAAACGGTGGGTCTGCATTTCCAGATTCAACACGAACACTTCGCTAACAACGGAGGAGGCGTCACTCCCAGGATGGAAATCCGCTGTACCTCCACTGTGGGGGGCTCAACCCGTCACAAGTCGGTGTTCCCCACTCTTGCAAGGCCCCTCACTTCGGACAAATTGGCTCAGGAGGGGTTCCGGAATTCTGCGGGTAAGATTTTGTTACGTAAAAGGTCTGCTGAAATCTTAGGTGATGAGAATCTTATTCGAGACGGGGAGAAAGTTCAATTAGCAAGAAAATATACAAAATTAATTAACTGTTCACTTAATGTTTCGTAGACTCTTGTCTGCACCAAACACTTCTAACTCGCGTCGAACATTAAAAGGGCTGGAACAATACATCCATGAATGGTCAAGGCTGGTCGTATTCTGTAGTGCCGATTTTTCGCCTCTTTCACTTTCAACGACTGTTAGCTTGACGAAGTCCAGAATAATGAAGTGTACAAGGAAAATTGCGTGTATGATGGACACGAGAAAGATATACAGTTGCTTAAAATTTTTTGGGTTGTTGCCCGGCGTCAATCTTTTGTGTATCACCAACGTTTCGGGATCACTTGTTTGTCCCATCTTCAGGGTCTTAGGTAAAAAGAAGACCCTGAAGATGGGACAAACAAGTGTTCCCTAAACGTTGGTCATACACCAAAAATTGACGCCGGGCAACTACCCAAAAAATTTTAAGCAACATTACGACCACAGCGGAAGCCTTCAATTACATAAGATACACAGCGTTAAAGATACACAGTGTTAAAGATACACAGTGTTACAGGTACACAGTGTTACAGATACAGTGTTAAAGATACAGTGTGTTAAAGATACACAATGTTAAAGATACACAATGTTAAAGATACAAAGTGTTAAAAGATACACAGTGTTAAAGATACACAGTGTTAAAAGATACACAGTGTTAAAGATACACAGTGTTTTAGTTGGAATTTTCAGCAGAAGCAAACTGTCCAACACAACTTGATTTATTGGTAAAGCAAAATTCTTTTTTTTTTTTACAATTGCTTGTTTCGAGTATTGACACAGCATCGTCAGGCTATTCTTATTAAAATATAAGTGATGGTTGTAGCAAGTGCAGTCTTTACACGCGACATACCGCTGTGTTTGCTACAAGTTTTTGAGTGAAAAGCAGACAGGTCAACACAACCGGATTTGTTGGTAAAGCAAAGTTCTTTGTTTTTCGCCTTCTTCTTCTTCTTCTTCTTTCTCACGATATAGGTCTATATTTTTGCAAGAATGGCCTCATGGTTTCCTGTTAAATGTCGAAACATGTACCATTATTGTGAACGAAAGGAATTGTGTTTTACCAGTAAATCAGACTATTTGCTCTTGCCTGAAAATAACTAACTGTAAACAAAACGGGAAACACGATTTTTTAAAATTTATTCATCTCAAACTAAGGTACATCGACAGGCAAAACCACGACACTTCAACACAGCATTGACACTTAGGCTGTTACCTGCTGTAGCTCTACACGTTACAGCGCCACTAAGCTGTTACCTGCTGTAGCTCTACACGTTATAGCGCCACTAAGCTGTTACCTGCTGTAGCTCTACACGTTACAGCGCCACTAAGCTGTTATCTGCTGTAGCTCTACACGTTACAGCGCCATTAAGCTGTTACCTGCTGTAGCTCTACACGTTACAGCGCCACTAAGCTGTTACCTGCTGTAGCTCTACACGTTACAGCGCCACTAAGCTGTTACCTGCTGTAGCTCTACACGTTATAGCGCCACTAAGCTGTTACCTGCTGTAGCTCTACACGTTACAGCGCCACTAAGCTGTTACCTGCTGTAGCTCTACACGTTATAGCGCCACTAAGCTGTTACCTGCTGTAGCTCTACACGTTACAGCGCCACTTAGGCTGTTACCTGCTGTAGCTCTACACGTTACAGCGCCACTAAGCTGTTACCTGCTGTAGCTCTACACGTTACAGCGCCACTAAGCTGTTACCTGCTGTAGCTCTACACGTTATAGCGCCACTAAGCTGTTACCTGCTGTAGCTCTACACGTTACAGCGCCACTTAGGCTGTTACCTGCTGTAGCTCTACACGTTACAGCGCCACTAAGCTGTTACCTGCTGTAGCTCTACACGTTATAGCGCCACTAAGCTGTTACCTGCTGTAGCTCTACACGTTACAGCGCCACTTAGGCTGTTACATGCAGTATCTCTACACGTTAAAGCGCCACTTACGCTGTTACCTGCAGTAGCTCTACACGTTACAGCGCCACTTAGGCTGTTACCTGCAGTAGCTCTACACGTTACAGCGCCACTAAGCTGTTACCTGCAATAGCTCTACACGTTACAGCGCCACTTAGGCTGTTACCTGCAGTAGCTCTACACGTTACAGCGCCACTTACGCTGTTACCTGCATTAGCTCTACACGTTACAGCGCCACTTACGCTGTTACCTGCAGTAGCTCTACACGTTACAGCGCCACTAAGCTGTTACCTGCAGTAGCTCTACACGTTACAGCGCCACTTAGGCTGTTACCTGCAGTAGCTCTACACGTTACAGCGCCACTTATGCTGTTACCTGCAGTAGCTCTACACGTTACAGCGCCACTTAGGCTGTTACCTGCTGTAGCTCTACACGTTACAGCGCCGCTTAGGCTGCTACCTGCAGTAGCTCTACACGTTACAGCGCCACTTATGCTGTTACCTGCTGTAGCTCTACACGTTACAGCGCCACTTAGGCTGTTACCTGCAGTAGCTCTACACGTTACGGCGCCACTTATGCTGTTACCTGCTGTAGCTCTACACGTTACAGCGCCACTTATGCTGTTACCTGCTGCAGCTCTACACGTTACAGCGCCACTTAGGCTGCTACCTGCAGTAGCTCTACACGTTACAGCGCCACTTATGCTGTTACCTGCAGTAGCTCTACACGTTACAGCGCCACTTATGCTGTTACCTGCTGCAGCTCTACACGTTACAGCGCCACTTATGCTGTTACCTGCTGTAGCTCTACACGTTACAGCGCCACAGGCTGTTACCTGCTGTAGCTCTACACGTTACAGCATACAACCTAAGTTAAATTACTGATCCGGAATTTTCAGGATTGTCTGAGAAAAACCACGATACTTAGTCAGAATGGTCGTTTCCCTGGCCCAGAAATTCGAACCGGGTACCTCCTAAATACAAGGCAGAAAAGTCAGTGCTTGAGACACCTTGTTACCATTCTTTAAGGTTTCGGTTCCTCTTATGACTCTCTTTGAACTTTTGATACTTTACAATGTCTGTTGGTGAGTGTCATTAAAAAACATGCCATGTACTCACTCGAACAGAAGAAAAATATACAAAAAATGAAAGAACTGACTGCATTTTGTCGCAGTAGAAACTTCAGACCTTCTCCCTGTCTCTGTGCTAACCCTTTATAAGCATCTTATGTCTTTGTTTATATTTAGGTTCTAAGAAAGACCTTACCACGTTTGCAGGTCCTAATTCTTTCATATATTCTCTTTACAGGTTTGTTGGTGACGTCATCACTAAACATTATTTTCGTGTTGATTACGTCATTACACACGGTGTATTCTTCCTGACGTTAGAGTAAATACAAGGTGAGAAACAAAATATGTGAAAACGCCAGTCACGTCAAGTATATACATAATCAACTAATTCCCTTTCACAACAAAACGAAAAGATTTTTGAATGGTGACTACGAGATGTATTGTTTGTTTCTGTGACTATTTAATTCGGCTAATGAGGGAACACAAAAAGCCGATGCTAGAGTTTTGGAGGTGTGGAGTACATTCGTTTTCTTTTGACGAAGTAAAAGCAAGTGTCATGATTTAAAATCGGACACTCAACGAACTGAAGTGATATTCGATAAGATGTGTCTGAAATTTGCCCATGACGTAATATTGCAAATGAGTGTCTTGATTTGTTTGTAGGTAAGAAGGAGAAATGTGAATGAAAATGTGTGTTTGCTGCGTGTAAAATTAACGACCTTTTGAATCAGCTCATGATAATGTTGACGGACTTTCCGATAAGGTCAGTGACAATGTAATTGTTTTAGTTCTGCCCTCTTGTTAGTTCTAGGCTAAGGAGTTTTCTTTGATGTCTCAAAAATCAAAATATGAAGAGCATCGTCTTTACAAAAGGACTTTTTAAATTTAATCATGGCTCATTTAATATTACGATGTAATATAGGTAATTATTTAGCACTCATATTGAAGCAGAAATTTTTCGAAATGTTTACGGAATTTCATGTAATTTTAAACAGTATTCTTCTGCCACTTCTGTTTCTATTGATGTCATATTTGAGATATTAAGATAAAAATATTCGTTTTGAAACACAAAGTTATGGAAAGCTAATTACATTAATTAAGAATGTTTTTAGCATCTGCATTGATTGAAATCGTTTCTTGAAAGCTCAAAGTATACGTCCTTTTATAAAGAACTGGCTGATGACTACACTGTTCAATATTCGAACACGTGTCATATTCAAAGTACAAGATTGCGAGTGGCAAATCAAGGCTATATGGTTGCAAAATATTAAGTGGTTTATATTTTAAAATGCTTCAATTATTTTAAACTAATATGTGCTATGACTATGCTATATATGTAAAAACGTGCATATTGCAGCGCTATTCTATGAAAAACGTAACTAGTTATAAGCGTAGTAATTTCACAGATCTCTTATTTATTTTATTCTTTCTTATTCATATATACTCCAAATGTATTCGGATTGTAATATAATTTTTCTGCTGGCAGAGATCTGATGACAGTGTTGGTGATGATATAACTAGCCTAATAATAATGATTTATGACTTATCAATGTTTATATCTTCTGAAAAAGATAGTGTCCATGTTTAGTGCCATAATTTGTTGTTCCCTTTATCTTTAAAACCCAAGAGTTTCATCATGTCTCCCATAAATTCGTAGGAGTTTTGAGTCAAGGAATGACAAATTTTGCTATGAACTAGGAATCACTCGCACAAGTTACGATTTAGACCATTTTTTTCCATTAGTGTATGTGTAATATTGCCTGTGTTGTGACCGGCATCTCCTAATTAACACGTAACGATAATCATACACCACTTACTGGCATTGCAGAAGAAATGTCCATCAACTAATTACTGTAATATGTAGCGTTAATTAACAGAAACAATTGTTTGTTCAAAATGTTTGCTGCAGGAGACCTGGTGTCACTTTATGACGCAGATTTTAAGTGACAGGCTTAACACCAATTTGTGAACGAACATATCAAATTCGAAGCAACTCTATTTGATATACAGCCTTATGTTAAAATCTTTACAGAATTTTATGAGTGTTAGATTTAAAATACAAAAAAAAACATCGATTTATGGATTAAATCCGTACGGGGCCAAAACATTTTATAGCTATTAAAACAACATAAGTTATATAAGTAGGCAAAATTAATAAAATTTTAGTCAAATGTGATACAGCGAATTAGATTTAACTCGCCAAAATAAAAAAGCTGCATGGAACGAATTCTAAAACTGTGGAGAAAAGACAGTTGCTTACGTAACAAGGTGATTTCAGGTGCAATACTGCTCCGCACTGTTTCTGTGCTTTTTCGTCATAAAGCTAGCGGTGTTCTATGTAAAGCGAAGATGTTGTGCTGTTACATTCTGATGGTGTCTGTAGATGCCTCGCAAGTGAGTACTTTACCTGCATCGAGAGCTTTCTCAAAAGCACGAAAATATTTTTTATTTGATGCGAGATCGGGAGGGTTACGAGGAAGAACACAAATAATTTCTAGTCATAATCACTATAATTTTGGTTTCTGCGGTGCAACATTTGCTATTTATTCTAATGATTCCATATATCGATCTAAAGGGAGTTATACTCCTTTGTCAGAATAGCTCCCTGACGATGGCACCTCTGTGCCGAAACATGTAGGAGTTTTATACTTACTTTTGAATGTGTTTTATTAAGTGCCTAAGTTGGTTAATGTATTAATTGTAAGAATATGCACGGTATGAATAACATAAAAATTTAACTTTTTAAGTTTTCCGCGTATTCGTTAAACGCGCATTACACTTTATATTCCCCTGTATTGCAGACTCGTATTTTATTCCAAAACACTGATTTACATAACAACACCTTCTAGTTGAAAGTTTGTTCTATACGGTCCCAAATTTGACGGAGCACACAAACTTTGACGGAGCACCCAAACTTTGACGGAGCACCCAAATATTGACGGAGCACCCAAACTTTGACGGAGCATCCAAACTTTGGCGGAGCACCCAAACTTTGACGGAGCACCCAAATTTTGACGGAGCACCCAAACTTTGACGGAGCACCCAAACTTTGGCGGAGCACCCAAACTTTGACGGAGCACCCAAACTTTGCATCCACGGTACTCCCACTGCCAACACGCAGTGCCCTCGTTACTAGCTCGCATTCTTGTGAGAACTCGCAACGTCAAGTCCCCGTTCCTCCATACCAAAATGATTCTATTGGCCGAAACTCAAATTTAGAGGAACCTGATACGCCGAATTCAACTTTTTGGAAAACTAAACCTGATTGGTTGCGCTAATTTAAGCCAGTAGATCTCAAATTTACGATAAACGAACATTACCCACCGGCACTTTCTACTCAACGAATTATGCCGTCAAAAAGTGTAAAGTGTCTGGTTTCACTAAGGAACGCCGAGCTGCAAAACTGCACTCAGCGCGACAGTTGATGGCTGTTCTGCTCAGCATTATTCTTTTGAATGTTTTAGTAGCAGTCATTCCGTCTCGCTCTCTTCCCTAGCTACCTTTATTCTACAGTCAAATGTCCTTTTTCCAATTAGCAAACCAAATAGGAATTTATCTCAATAAGGCCTGTTCACGATTTCACCCGAATCGTCAGGCCTGCCCAGCGTTTTAACCTGAATGGCCGATAACAGTTAAATACTCAGAAACACCGTGGTTCCTCGTTTCAGTATTCTGGTCCAAATTAAGCTAAGTAAATTCATATGTTATAAAGGAATTTTTGCTTTTAAAGTAATAATGTAATATTACTACTAAAGAAAAATTTCCTCAGCGTTGCTTGGGGACGAAATAAAGCCTTGTGATATATAAATTTCCTGAGCAGTTTTCCTCCTCCGTTTCTCGTATGCGCGCTGTAGTTTCGAAGTCCTGTTATACACAATCAATAACTTACTTTGCACAATCACCAAATTTAATTTGCACAGCCACTACATGCTACTCTCCGAAGTCACTAAAATGCTGCCCTGTACAGTCACCAAACTTCAGCTTTATCACGTCATTAAAGCAGTGTTGTGCACTGTCACTACTGCTGTATTGGCACTAACTCCTGCTCTGTACGGTCACTAAGCTAGGGCACGATGTGGTCACTAAATAACTCTCTCGCAGTCACTAAATGCTTTCTGCGTAATCACTAAACTTCTGCTCTGAACAGTCAGTAAACATGGTCCATTGACTCCTTATGTCTGAATATAATTTTACGAATCCCTCGTTTCAGAAGAACGGTGGTGTTTGCTGATGGGATGAACACGGGATAGTTTTGTGAGACACAGAACGAAAGTTTGTTTGCTTGGTTGTAATAACAGCGGCATTCGGTATCCAATAAAAGCTGTGATATTGCTTTACCAAAATTAATTACAGTCAGCGTCCATAAATGCGACATTTATTTTCTGATAATTTTATGTGAATACACCAAGCTTCACACACAACACACCAAGCTTCACACGCAATACACCAAGCTTCACACACAACACACCAAGCTTCACACACAACACACCAAGCTTCACACGCAATACACCAAGCTTCACACACAACACACCAAGCTTCACACGCAATACACCAAGCTTCACACACAACACACCAAGCTTCACACACAACACACCAAGCTTCACACACAACACACCAAGCTTCACACACAATACACCAAGCTTCACACACAACACACCAAGCTTCACACACAACACACCAAGGTTCACACACAATACACCAAGCTTCACACACAACACACCAAGCTTCACACGCAATACACCAAGGTTCACACACAACACACCAAGCTTCACACACAACACACCAAGCTTCACACACAACACACAAGGCTTCACACACAACGCACCAAGCTTCACACGCAATACACCAGCTTCACGCACAACACACCAAGCTTCACACACAATACACCAAGCTTCACACACAACACACCAAGCTTCACACGCAATACACCAAGCTTCACACACAACTCACCAAGCTTCACACACAATACACCAAGCTTCACACACAACACAACCAACATCTTCACACCACAATTACACCAACCTTCACACACAATACACCAAGCTTCACACACAACACACCAAGCTTCACACACAACACACCAAGCTTCACACACAATACACCAAGCTTCACACACAACACACCAAGCTTCACACACAACATACCAAGCTTCACACACAATTGAGCTGATATTGTCTATTACTTCTCGCCTACCTAGCACCAAGGTCACATTTACAATCCTACATTCTCTGCTCGAAGTATTGTTCCTTAACTAGCTGACTAAGTATTCAGTAACCAAGCTAAGTTCGTGAAGCTAATAGTCGTTAGTTACTCAAGAAATCTCACGTCTTATGAAATCCGGAATCTCAATATCTTGCTTACAATAGCCCCCACTGTGCCCTATCCTGAGGCCAAAAATCTTCCGCAAAACTTCATGTACACACCCGATCTACGATTGCTTCTTGCTATGTGCTTTAGGTTTTCTGTCAGACCCTCGTACTGTATTAAACGATACTTACAGATGTTTAAAAATAAATTAGACCAACCGGCACAGCGTGTAGATATAGCATTGCAGTCCGGACATACTCGGTAAGCAGACTGCCAACCTGTGCGTCATTTAACAACTCGTAGTTGGGACTTGGAGCGAGCCTACAGTGACTTACCAAATTGAACATGCTGTGACAACTTGTAGCATCGAAAGAGATTGATACTGGTACAGGATATTGTAACAGTGTGGTGGAATGTCGTCCACACATACTGTTGTAACAGTGTGGTGGAATGTCCTCCACACATACTATTGTAACAGTGTGGTGGAATGTCCTCCACACATACTATTGTAACAGTTTGGTGGAATGTCATCCACACATACTGTTGTAACAGTGTGGTGGAATGTCCTCCACACATACTATTGTAACAGTGTGGTGGAATGTCCTCCACACATACTATTGTAACAGTGTGGTGGAATGTCCTCCACACATACTATTGTAACAGTGTGGTGGTATGTCCTCCACACATACTATTGTAACAGTGTGGTGGAATGTCCTCCACACATACTATTGTAACAGTGTGGTGGTATGTCCTCCACACGTATTATTTTGTGATTTTGACCATAACATATTTAACATGTTTATCGTATTGTATAGCTTTTTATCCATTCCTCAATATGTTTTTAAAAATAAGAACTCTGAACCTGAAGGTGACCTAAACAGTCGAAACGTGTGTCTGTAAATAAATGTAACGCAGTTGTGTTTAGACGGACTTTATCTTGATTCTGTTCAATTAGTTTAGTTGCTGGTGAATAGGAACCACTTCATACCGTTCATTACCAGAACAGACAATATACATGTATATGTATACTTGTACTCCCATGGTTCTACTGGAGCGGTAATGTTGCTCCATAAAGACGACTTCATTTGTTATCATTAGCTAATGGCAAAGGTAGACATACGTGTCAACCCGGCATATTTATCTTCCAGGGCTGTAAAGCTTCGGTGAAGTTATTACTAGAAGTCTCTTTCCGATTTTGGATATAAAGTCTGCTGCACTGTGCCACGAGGTATCATGAAGGTGCTGGAAGTTTCCTGCAAATTAATCAGTGGAAATATCGGGGTAATCCATGAATATGATTCTGGTTTTCATTCGAAGTGCTCAGTCAGTTTCACATGAGCAGACACTAGACCATTAATCGGCTATATGAAAAAGAAAGTTCCTTACCATTCGATTCCCTTTGGGCATACGCGCAGTGATTTATAGTTACCTAGGTAATGGTTAGGATTTTGTCTTGTTGTTCCGGATTGGAGCTTTACTCTATTACGGCCTATGTTGGGCCGCGGGCGGTGTTCGTTATGTATTTATGTTTTGATGTGTTTTGGAGACCTTAAATTTTATCTGTGTTTTGTGTTGTTTGTGTACCGGACCATCTGTTCAGTGAATATGGGAGCTGGGTGTTTTTGGGCCCCAAATTGAGAGACGAGAGTTAGGGATGGGGAAGCTGCCCTCCCCCAACACATATGGAGTCGATGTATTTAGGTTTGTCTTTGTTTTAAATAAGTAATGTTAGCAAATTGCCGAAGTTGTAGTTGTGGGTCTGCGTTGACTAGTTTGTTTTTGACTATAGTCAGGCCCTCTCATGTGTAATTGAATTTGGGCATCAATACTGTTTGTTATGAATCCTTGTTAACATAATTTGATTGGATATTGCCTTCTTATGTATTCTTGGTTAATGTAGCTTGAATATTGTTTTGTTTATATTAATATATGCTGGAATATTCTTGGTTCGAGACAATTCTGTTTGGTAATTTGCCCCACGGGGCCCGACATACTTGAGGGTCGTCTGCCCAAACGTCTAATGGCATAATTAATAATTGCGAACCCTTTGCGTTTCTAATATTATTGTATAGATGGACACATACCGTTTGCCCTTCCACTCTCGTCTCTGAGACACGTTATCCTGATTTCAGTTTTTCTGCTGTAGTTCCGGACATTGGCACTGTTGACCTTTTTTCAATCAAAGGGGTTAGAACTTTTAAATTATTATTGGCCTTTAATTTTCGTACTCATAAGGAAATTATACTTCAATTTAAAGTACTAAGACACTGTTATTCATTCCCATCGATTCGATTTACTCTACATATATTATAATAAGCAACATGAGGTTCTGCGGGTACCATGCAGGGATATTGAACACTAACTAACTAACTGACTCCATGAGGCAGAGACCTTCTTGAAAGCTTGTAGTTCCTCAGATAATCAAGACGTCCTCAGCATTTTCTGGAACAGGAAGTTCATTTGCGGCCTTTACAAGAGTCAGCCATTGTTTCTATCCGAAGCCAGATAATACAGTCCACAGTACCCCAGCTTATTTCTTTAAGATAGATTTTAATATTGTCCTTCCTTCTACGCCTATATTTTTCAAGTGGTCTCTCTCCGACAGATTGTCCTACGAAATCCCTGTATGCCCTTCTGTACTACCCAAACCTATCACGTGCCCCGACCGACTTGCTCACGTTTGATGAATACAAATCATGAAGCTCCTTCTTATGTAATTTCCTCCAGCCTCCTATTACTTTTTCTCTCTTAGGTCCAAATATCTTCCTCAGCACCGTACTTCCACAGACACTTAGCATACCTTCTGCCCTTAATATGAAAGATCAAAGTCGTGTGCTATACTATACCTTCCGCGTTTTGGAAAAGACATAAAACCATGTAAATAAAATGAGGAATACATTCGAAAATCGTTGGTGAGTTTTTCGCATACATAATGTTAAGAGCCCTCTGCTTCAACTTACCATTGTAAATTTGAAAGTTTAATATAAAAAATACGTGAGATATGCTTCCTTACGAAGCTTCGTTTTAGGTGTTCACATTTCTTTGCATGAATACCTCACTATTATGAAGTTCGTACGGGAATTTTCACGTATAAATAGCCTATTTATTGCGTGACACGCATAAGATAATAACGTGTTGACACAAAATTATGTAATAACATGACTTGCTGTTTCTGGGAAACGTTTCTGTAATTGACTTTATTATACCTCCCTTTCGTGTACAATTTGTAATGTATGAATATTTCCAAATCATGAAATTATTTATTATTTAGTATTTTAGTCTCGGCTGACAATCTTTGCTTGAACATGTTTATCGAATCATGCAGCAATAACACGGACCTCACAGCCTGTGTTCTATCCCCTTTACTCCGAAACGCACTGGTAAAGATGGCGGTTTGCTATATACACTCCTCTACAAGTTGTTCTACTTTCTCTAACGTCGTTACTTCCCTTTTTCTCAACTCTGTGTTTCCTTTAACGGTTTCTCATTTATCTGTAGATACAGTGACAGTTCCATTAAGGCATATCGATGATGGCCCCACGCAAGACCAACTCGTCTTTTCAGCAGTAAGATGCTACTAAAACTGGTGATAAGACACGTGTTTTGGATATTGTCGTTGCTAGTTGGGAGTCTTAAAGATTCATGCACTTGCCTAGAAACCAGTACTTGACGTATTATATTATAGTGCAGTGAAATGTTCTATGTGCATCCTTTGCACGAAGTTATCGCGTATGGAGAAAGGTATGAAGATGCATGCAAAACACTTACTACAAGAATGAATTTCAGGAGACGGTTATTGGTGTATTTGTTCCTGATGTTATGTGTGGAATATTTTTATTTCTTCCATATAAGCTGTTTTTAACGTATTAGTGGTGCCATATGAAAACACGAAAAGCTTTTACTGAAACATTTTTCCCGGCCCTCTACGGCGTGATTTGTGAAAAGAGCAACGAATATTAACTTTCAAATAGACTCCTTGTCCTACGGAATTCTCTTTGACGTAATTCGACTCTTATTCGCTTTTATCATCTCACTCCACAGTGGTCGAGATTAATGCACTTATTCAACGACGGCTGAAAGCTTAATGTTATAATTGTGTCCAAGTGCGCTTTGAAGGTTCTAGACTGGAAGATGTTCTCGGTTTGCGAGGAGTGACATATGGGTAGGATCAAGCTAATGCTTGCTGTTCATTTTGTACAACGTTTGTGACAGATGTTGAGCGAGGAAGATTTCAACTACTTTGAAAAAAGTCATGATTAGATTCTCGAAAATATGTGAATTTGTATTCATAGCACGTAATTTCGACGTATATTTTATCTCTGGATATTATATAATAAATGTAAAATTATACTTTTTATGAGAACTTCTGTGAATTCACAGATCCGTTGGAGCCAGCATCAGTTTTCCGATAACATTTGGGGTATAACCTATATTTTCTTCAATTCTTTTTTGTTTTGGTTACATTCATAAATTTTACACTAAGGTCTGATCGTTAGTGCTGGATGTAATATCAGCACTAAAATGCGTTTCGTTGTAGAGGTCGGGTGTACGCACTGGTGTTTGCAGTTTCAATGATGCGCAGGGACATTATTTGGAAGCTTTGGATAATCATGAATGTATAATACTTAAATAGTTTAGAATAGTGTTGCCTAATATCCACATGACCTATGTAATGGTACTTTCATTAAGATGCTTTATGTGTGTATCAATATGCAGCACATTGTACTGAGTTGGTTCTTCTGGCACTTCGCACTTTATATAGAGACGTATGACGCTATGAACATAAGAAATGTGTGTTTATTGTACAAACATCTTACTGACATAATACTCGGGGTCCGGATACTTCTGAATGTACTAACAACATAATTTAATTATTATTAAGAGAAATACATGTTATATAAAATTATATATTATATATATGGTTATTTATTCCGGACTTTCTGAATTTGTCAGTTCTAAAGGATTCTGATGTAGGCACTTTGCACTTAAGATTACTTGAATTCTAGATTTAGCGGTGACTTAGGTTAGTTCTTTTTAAAGAACTCGGCTGGCTATCTCTTTACCCACCCTTTTATCTGGAGCAGAATGAGATTCAGTTTCCTTAATGACTGCCAAAGTTCAGAAGATAAGTAATCCCAAATCGACGACTTAACGTTTGTATTCAGACAGTTAACGCAAGAGATACTCCGTTTAAGTGAATACGATCTTACAGCTTATTTGTGAGCTTAACTTGTTTTCCGAAGCTAGCAGCCTTTGTATAAGGGAATTAAAAACCTCAAGTTTCTTAGAGAAATTTCCGTATATTAAGAAACCACTACACTTGGAAGAATTCAGTACACTCAAAATCAAACCACTCTGTATACAGTACACTCTGATTACAGAGTGGTTTTCCATACAGATAACATCAATACACCTTTGCTTGTTTGGTGATTTACTACACACATACAATTCGATATCAATCGGAATCAATTAAAAATATTTTTATCTGTACTTTAATCTTTAATATATATTTTAAACCATGTATTATTTTTAAAATTTAATATTTTATGTCTGTGCATTGGGTACAAAAACGTCTGTACATTTCGATGTATGTATTCTTTGTAATGCACTTGCCTGAAGATGGCTGCATGAGTGGCCGAAACATGTAGCAGGTATATGGTGTGTGTAATATATTTTCATACACGTATGTGTATCTGTTGGCTTTGGTATCGTGTCTAATTGCTCAAATACACGGTTCGGATTATTTAAAATTTATATAAAACGTGTTTATCCATGAAGTACGTGATTTGAAAAGGTAATTTATAAGAGAGTTTACTCAGATAGGACGGATAGTAGGTCCCAGTTGTAAATATCTGAACTCCGACTAACGCTACTGACCACAGGTTTTCTTGAAAAGCTAACGGTTTCTCGCAATCAAAGTTTATGAAATCCGAATGTTCGTTACCATGCCCACATCAGCCCGCCATTTGTCCCTATCAGAAGCCAGATTGAACCAGTCCACGCCACTCAGTTCTATTCCTATAAGCCCCACTTTAATATTATCCTTCCTATCTATGTGTAGGTCTTCCAAGAGATTTCTTTCCTTTAAGATTTCCCACCAAATCCCTGTATGCATTTGACTTTGTCTCATACATGCCACGTGACCCGAATATTATCTGAAGAACATTTACAAAATCGTTCATTTAGGTTAGATAATGAGATATCCTTCATCCATCTCATCCCAGCTTACACAATCGCATAATGACATGTGTGAAGATTTTCGCCATATTTCTTGCGACTTCCATTGCAGTTTGCAGTGACAGGACACATGCAAGACGAAGAATTATGTTTAATAATTCACTGATTCAAATATGTTTAAAGAATTAAACATTCATGGTTTGAATCAAATAATTCTATTAAGATTGAGAATTGTAATATGAAATTTTAAAAGATTTTTTCTGTATGATCAAATATCACTAGACTCTAAATACACAATACGTTAATGGCACTTTACTGGGAACTAGAAATAGAATAATTCTAATATAACTAACTAACCCACTGAAGCAGAATCCACGTTCAGAAGTTAGTAGGCACTCAGCTAGCTTAGAGATGACCTGGAAGTTTAACAGTCGTTACAACATATCGCCGTTGTTAGAATGATTCTAACACTCCTTTTGAACTTGTTTACGATAGATACATTTTATTCAATGTCCCAAATGGGCTGTAAATATGAATTTCATAATATATGATGGAGGAATATGAATATAAGGAGAAATTATGCAGCAGTAAAAGTGTGTTTTTTTCAAAGTTCTTTATCTAACAAGGAAATGTTAAAGAGAATCAATGATACCAAGGAAAAAATAAAACGCGAAAATTTGTATTACATTTCTATGATCATACAGTGCGTGTCAACTGAATATGTCATAAAATATGACGAACACAGAATATTAATAATAATAAATTTTTTTCGGAAAATTAATTTGGAATCATTTTAAGATATGGATAAACCTTTGATAGACTTACGAAAGGTATTTAACTAAGAAGATTCAAAATTCAGTCCTGTATTCCTACAAATAATCTGACAAATCTAAACGTCTTATATGACGAATGAATGAATATAAAGATGGAAGACAATTTAAAACTCAATTTGCAAACCATAGCTTATTTTCATTATCAGATAAAAATTTAACTCTTGCAGAGCGTTAGAATTATATGGAATTTGAAAAGTCATTCGGACTAATGGATTAATGGGCTGCTAGAATTGGAGATATGATCGCAGAATTAATGGTTCTTTATTTAGAGATAATGTCTGTTGATAAATTACCAGAGAATAAGTTAAAGGGAAACATAGCACATGCTTCAGACTAGATCTTGATCTAAATTCAGGGGAGTCAGCCAGACCTATTTAATAGATGTTAAACTCATCAAATATTAGACTGCATGAGAACCTGTTGAACACTTTGAAGACAAACGTCCTTCTAAACTGTATATAAAACTGTAGTTTCTTTCCCACTGGGGACACAGCCCGTGTAAATTTTGACGGCCAATCTGTGAATAACGTTCGGGGAGACAGACGTTACGTTGTGTGAGAAATACAAGCAGCACATAAATATGATGCGTGACAACGTTCAGTGTCTCAATATTATAGCAGATTTCAAAAGGTTAAGATAGCATTTACAATTTTTCGCTTTCAATTTCCATAATTTTTTACTACACGCTAAACTACAAATGCCTTAGAGGTAACCCTAACGAGGGTAGATTTTTATCCCACAAATATATTTGTAGACACATAAGTGATGTTGTAAACACTCGAAGAAGATTTTATTTTCATATAATTGTCAATAACTCCATACGCAGCGAAAGTTTGGCATATATTTCTAAAATAAAATCTGAGTTAAAATGGCATGTATGCAAATAATGTGATTTTCGCGTATTTGTAAGCTACAACCTACAGGGAATTACATTCATAACACCACGTGTTTCACTACAGTGAACCATAGCTGAGACAGTATTGTTCCGACAGGACAACCTACATCTAAAGTGAAGTTTACGCAACAAACAACGAAGGACCCTTTGTCTTGCGGCTCATAAATTGCAGAAACATATTTCTTGAAATACAAAATTACGTAGTTTGCATCCAGGGAAGTGCTTACCTGCAGCAGTACTTCGAATAGTTACTTTCAACGAAATTAAACTTAGATTTAGCGTACGTATTACGTAAAAAATTATTCAGGATAATCCGTCCATGTTGCAAATGAAAACCTCAAAACTGATATTTTGATACCTAAGGGCTGGCTGATTCCCCTTACCATGCCAGGAAACGGCAGCTATTTGAAGCACTTTACTGTTACCATGTTCCCTGAATTTGTATAATTGTAAGTGTGGTTCAAAGACAGAAGTGATTTTCGTATACGAGGGTCAAATTATCGTTATGATAGATTACTGCAATTACAGTTTTTATCAGACATTGCTATAATTTATAACCTGAAATTACTCTATAACAACCATATTCACAGGTTTGTAATTACCTTATTGAGTAAACGTCTAAAAAGTTTCCAACAATATTGCACTGTTTAATGTTTTTTTTAAAAGGTATTACAAAACCATGTGACGTTTATTGAGTAATGTTTTCATGTGTTCATGAAATGTTTCCATGTAATTATTTCCGCAGAAATATTTCAAACCATAAAACATCTAATTACATATTATTGCAGGTGATGTTATGTGTATGAATAAACCATTAACTATATTAGAAATTTTGCAATAGAAGAGAGCTCTATTCTAGATGTTCTGTTTATCTTTTTAGGTGGCCGTGTTCTCCTTTCCTCAAAATATCCCGCTCCTGTGTAAATATAATGTCTCTGAATTACCCAGAAATACTGTCTTGCAAAAGTTTTCCTTTTCATGTACTAATGAGGATTTTTGTTTGTCTCTGGTGGCACATAACGTAGATTGTGAAACTTGGTTTTATTATTGCAGAAACATTTCTTCAGTGAGCGTAACGAATGAAGTAAAGAATAAAGCGAAATAAGGAAGTAAGAAAAAAACAGATTTAGTATTATACATCTTCTGTGCAATAAACATATACGGGTGAATTTATTTCCAATTCATTTTACTAGTGCAATTATTTGGAAATAAATTCACTTGTAAAAACGCAGATGTTTCTTTTATGAAATAATTGAAACACACACAAACTAAGGTTAAATACTGCTTTAGTTAATAACATTTCTAGGGCTGTCTGCAACTTAAGGCCAGCCCCATATTTTTGTTGTTATGGCGATATAAATAAAACAAAAGCGTCATCCTACATTGTGGTAGGAATGGTTTTTCCTGGGCGTGAAGTTAAGTACAAAGAGTAGAGGAAAGGAGAAAGTGTGGAACTGTACATTCATAAAGTTTACTTTCATTGTCCTTGTCTTATCAGTCACTACAGAACCCTCACATTTCACTGAAAAGGACACGTACATAAAATGTACTCTAATGTTTCGTCTTTATATTAAAACAGACAAATTAAAGAACAAAATTAGCACGTCGATTCAACGTGCTTACTGCTGTTATTGTGAAGAATAATGTGTTAGTATTATTTAACACTGTAACCAAAATGAAGCTTGTCTTTCAATTTTAAATTTCAATCTTGGATCGCTCAACGTGTTTTATTCCACACAGAATATAAATACGTAATTAATCACTAACGTCACGTGCTGAGACAAGGTAATATGTAAATTAAAAGGAATTTCAAAACTGTCCGCTTTGCAAGTTAGATGGACTTTTTGGATGTATATTACTTTGGAATTCTCTTTGTATTAGATTAACTGGACGTCGATATTAGAATCTTACACCCGTCCGAAATACTGCCATCATGCTTCATCTCTATGATGTATGAAAATGCCCAGTTATTGCTTTCGCTGCCACGAAAAGCATATTTCATTTAGACACCTAAAATTAATGTGAATTGTGTGGCTAAACCTAGTAGGCTTGCTTTGTGACTATGCCGCAGACCAGTGCCATTCTTCTCAATTTAAACTCATTCTCGAATATGCATCAACCTTAATGAAGTTTTAAAGCTTAAAATGCTGATGTCTTACAAAACATTCAACAATTAAACCAACAAATGCACTTGTTGGTTCAATTGTTGAATTTTATCAAATTGCACCGTGAACACAACGTAAAATGTCTTACAATACGTTATTAAAATCACGATAATTGCATATTGTGCACGCCATGCAGTTTCAGTACACTGAGTCAGAATATCGTCAACTGTAACTCTTTATTTCGTACTCTTCGTGCAGTGGACATAAGCATTTCGACAAAAATTAATCATCAGTGCCTTTCTTATGGGTTTCTCCAACATGTATTCAGTTCAAATTTTTATAGACAAGTTTTTAAGTCAATATTACTGAAAACAAAATGTAGCTAAATTCATCAGTTTGTCGTAATATCAAAATATTAAAACAATTTTTCTATTTCCTGTCTGGCTCGTTCTATAGTAATATTCATTCATTCATTCTGCAGTGTGTCTTACGACAGGTCCGTAGCCTCTTCCAAAGCGAGTTCTCCACAGGGTGCGATCTAGTGCTTCCTCTTTCAATTTCCAATAGTAATATTATCTGTATATATTAGACTAGTCACTGGCTAGAACTGAATGTAGGTAAGACGTAAAACGGCACTGATGATAAATTATTTAAGTCGCACTGCGTTGAATCTGTGAGAATTTTGCAGTAGACAGCTATAACTTATGATAGACTGAATTAGTGATGACTTAATAAGCGTACTTGAATTTCCGGGTTTTTGAACAAGACATCCAAAATACACAATTTGGAAACTGTGCACATAGCGAAATAATTTTGAATTATTCTCACAGTTCTGCCCATAAATTTTGAAGTTTTGAATACTAATCTTGATGTTTGGCTAAAAATAGTGTAAAACTTGCAATTTTACGTAGAATGCTGATAGATGCCAGAATGTTCAATGTATTTGTTGACTTTACAGAAACTACTTTAAAAATTTCTGTGCATCCTAGCAACTGGCAAACAATCTATTATGTACAATTGTAGCACTGGTGATCAGATCACAACAATAATTTAATGTGTTTAATGAAAGTGAAGTGTGTAGCGTCAAAGACATATTTTCGTAGAACACAAAATTAATAAGGCACGGCATTAAGAAATTTCAGTGAACTCTTAAAACACAGTGAGAATATCTGCTGCTTTTCTTGGGAGAAAGAGTGACTTATCTCTTCGCGCACGATGATGTATAGATATGTGTATGCTGTAAAATTGCACCTAACTTAAATTTGTGTAGTTCTTCGGATAAAGCATTCATTATATTCATGTAGCATTTTAAATGGCTTGACAATTTCTTGTAAGGCTACATGCTGTCATAGTTTGTGAAGATCCATTTAATTTTTCTCGAGTTTTATGTGCTTACAGACGGAAAGACTGGGCGATTTTCAGAAGCGTTCTCCATGGATGTGGGAGCACCTTAACAAGTAGCGTCCTATACTCTCTCCAGCTTAGGTCTGTACCTCTACCGCTGTGACATTCTGTGGATGTATTTGGTTGAATTGGCATCAAAAATTTAAGAGTTATTTGTTAAAATCTTAAGCGATATTTGCATTTTGATTTATGGGGTTTTGATATTTGTAAGGCGGCTGATATGGTGCACCTCATTTCACGTGCGCACTGATATAAGTGTATCAGACTGTCACACTCCGAATTAGGAATTTTCGTTTTCGTCTAAGGCCGAAAAAGAGGCTTGAGGAATGTTCTTACACATTGTGTGTAAGACTGCCCTTGGAAATTAACCTGATTGTCACTGAGTCAAATTGTACTCCCACAACTTCAATTCCCACCCTGAAGTTTTAGTAAAATAAATAGAAGGGGGCTTATATATTTGCTAAACCGAAGTCTGCTGTTAACTGGGCCGTTTTTCCATCGAACACACGTAAAAACTAATTTTAAAGAGTTGCTATATTAAACACAGGTGACCCAATTAAAAGAATTGTTGTTAACTGAAAATAGTTTTGGTTGAATTGCTATATGCACAAAGAATTTGCCGGTGCTTCTGCAACTTATAGTTGCACTGTAAAATGTGATATTCTTCAAATGGTACTAATGTTTCATACAATTCTTTTATTGTCCAATTTGGTTTACCTGACTCACGCTTTGCTACCAATTCCTGACTCCACCACAAATATTTCATTTCGCACGGCTAGTAGGCACGCTGTTTGCTGTTCCTGCATTCCGATACGTGCACAATGTGGTTACCAGCCTGCGACGTCCGGTTGGCGTCCGTAGATCACTGTCCTAGTGCAAGGTAGTCTTAAGTGGCCCCTAGACGGTCAGTATTATTTCCTCGAATTAATACTGTGTAATATGTTTCTCCCTAGACGACTGAATATTGTTGTGCAACATTTTATTTGCTCGTTGGTTACGACGACTAAACCTGTTCAGGCCGATCCCAGTGGCCGCGCGGTCTAAGGCATGGGTCTGCAGCCGCTCGCTTGCTGGGATTGCGGGTTCGAATCCCGCCGGCGGCATGGATGTGTGTCTGTTGCGAGTGTTGTGTGTTGTCAGGTAGAGGTATCTGCGTCGGGTTGATCACTCGTCCAGAGGAGTCCTACCGCTTGTGGTGTGTCTGAGTATGATCGTGAAGCCTCGATAATGGGGAGGCTCTGGCCCGCCAGGGGCTGTTGCGCCATTGGAAAAGAAAGCTTGTTCAGTGATACTGCTGCTGCTTGTGTGGCCATTGCCTTGGCCCTTGTTTAAAAACGGAAAAGAAAATTCACTGCTTGTGCGAAGAATGGTACAAACGAAGACCACAATGCACACACACACACACACATCTTATGGCAGACTTAAGGCTGAGCGGGCAAACGACTACAAACTTTTGCTGTTGGCCGAGCCATCATTTGATGAGCTACTCGAGATTGTTACCCCTACAGTTAATAAATGAATGCTAACTTGCTAGGATCTGTCATTACGCAAGGCTATTTGGCCACTGGATATGCTTTTTAAGACCTGAGATTCATAAATGCCATATCTTCTCAATCCAATGGAATTATTGTGCTGTAACATGCTTACTGCTCGGCAGACAGACAGTAATTGAATGAATATTGCGCAGTACTGTCAAGAGACTGTTCAATGTGTTGCACAATATTACAACTCATTCATTCATTCTGTAGTCTGTCTTACGACAGGTCAGTAGCCTCTTCCAAAGCGAGTTCTCCACAGGGTGCGATCTAGTGCTTCCTCTTTCAATTTCCAGGATCTCTTCTTTTCCTTAAGGTCATCCAGTAGCTGCTTACGTCTTCTCCCTCGTCGTCCCGTCATTTCTATCCTTCCTTCTAACTTTCCTTCAATCACGTGTTTCAGAAGGCAGTTTCTACGCAAGATGTGACCAATCCAGTTAGCCTTTCTTCTTTTTATTGTATGTAGAATATTCCTCTCCTCCTTGACTCTGTGTAATACTTCTTCATTTCTCACACGATCGGTCCAACTGATCTTCTCCATTCTTCTCCAGCACCACATTTCAAAACTTTCCAGATACTTCTGATCTACTTTCCGAAGTAATATTAGAATATTACAACTAGACGCTAAATAATAGTGTGCAGTATTAATCCTTGCGCAATATTATTGAGCATCTAGCTGTACCTTGAGTCCGTGTTTGGATTCATGACAGTATTCTTTAAGTCAGTGAACTACTATTGTTTTTGTTGTCCTGTGACATCACCTTTGACGACACGACGAGATTGTACTTGTCTGGCTATCAGAATTTGTTGCTTCTTCTTATCTTCAAATATATACATCATTGCACCCCTATCAGGTATGTTACATAATTACACGGTTTAGAGGTAAAGGTCGAACAAATGTATAAATCAGTAGTTAAATGATACGTTTTTCCATGGCTCAACAGCTCCTATTGGGCCAGGGCCTCCTCATTATCGAGGCTTACGATCGCACTTTTTAGACACACCACACTCGTTAGGACTTCTCTGGACGAGTGATCAGCCCGACGCGGAGACCTCTACCTGACAACACACAACACTCACAAGAGACAGACAACCATGCCCCCGGCTGGATTCGAACCCGCAATCACAGCAAGCGAGCGGCCGCAGGCCCACGCCTTAGACCGCGCGGCCACTGCGATCGGCTAGTTAAACGATACATTCTCAAAGGGAATTTCTGCGTTGGTTGCTTTTAAGATGTGTATGATTCGTTTAATTGTTACTGTGTAACCTCTTTTTTGGTGATGATACCTTGTCCATGTGCTCGATATTTCCGATGTTTCGGGGATTCTTCTAGCTTCATTTTCAAGGCGAAGTGACTATTCAATGACCACAACCGATTTTGATAATGCAGGTCCATAGGTTGGTGCACCTGCACGGTTTAATTCTTCCTTGGTCCTTCAGCCCATCATTACACACACACACACACAAATATACCTATATCTTTATCTTTTGTTTGAGGTTCTTTTTTTCAAGGTTACATGTTATGCTAATTTCGTTTATGAGTCATTTTTTAATTTACTTTAGATATTCCACACAGAGAAATCATAGCTTATAATCCGTCGAAATTTTTAGCAGAACGGTGCGTTTTCTTTTGGTTTTTTCTCTGGCAAACATAGGCCTACATTCTGAATATTCGAACTTCAAATATAAACAACAAAACTTTATCTTACACACAAGATGAAGATTTGATGAAATATTGAATTATAAAGTTGGTCTGAATTTTAACGTAGATAAAAAATTGCAATCCTAAGTGACAGCCAAATTACTAGTCGGTGGAAAATTTTTGAGTCCGTAAAAATTGTCTCTATTTCAGCTCTGGATAATTCAGTTTGAACGCACACGTTGTGAGTTTGACTTAGTGATGAAGCTACTTCAGTTTAATTAACAATAATGTAATAATTAATATTTTTCGTGGAAGTACTTTCATCATTGTACGTGCATTTGGATTAAAATGTGGCGTTGCTGTGTCTTCTGCGGAATTCTGTTTTAAATACAGATGCGTTAATAATGTGAATAGGCTATATCATTGTGGTAGTCCTGCCAAACCAAGAACGTGCTATGGAATAATTTTTAAATGGACTCAAACTGGTTATTCAAAGTATTAAGGCATTTAATAGTGGTAATAGACTTTCAATGTTTGTAGAAATTAATTACAGTATCATAAACAATTATGTTAATAAAACTAATTTTACGTTTGAAGGATAATTATGATGTGATAAATATTGTAATAAAATACTGCTTGAATATTAAAGCACATACTTAAGTCCTTTACTACAAGGCCGTTTTATTGTGCAGGTATACTTTCACCAGGTTGAAATTTGAATATTCCCAAAGACAAGACAATTTTATATGCGTTCCTCCTTATTTTCTGTCACGGGAATACTTCTGTTGCGCTACCAATACCTACGACGTATTGCATTATGACGCTACACCAAGTCTTAACAGACTGCCAGTTAAAAAAATAATACGCATGTAATACTTCCAATTACTGTATAGTTTGTGATTTGAAAACATAGGAAACATTATCACAAGAAAAATATTTAAGATAATCAGTTATTTGATTGTATGGAAGACCGTTAGGTTATTTAGCGATCCACCTGTTAGTATAGGGGAAGGAATTGTGTTGGCATTTTTCTTTAAAACTGTTCCGACGTTTTAAATAGAACGTTGCTAGTGATGGTGTTTCACAGTACGTGTGACCATTAATCGTAAAAGGTCCACCGTCTTGATCTGTAAGTGTAACTTCTCGGAAACTGTATCTGTTTCCGTTATTGGTCTACGTTTCATGCTCAGATACACCCTGTAGAAAGAAATAGTTTCCATCATTGCTCAATTTTTCGACAATGTCCAAAATATTAGTCATATTGTTAATAGTGAGATTTACAGCACAGTATACAAGTGACATTTACGACAATGGAGTAGTGGCTATCATCAGCGAAACGTGGTGAGGGAAATTGATTTATTTTAAGATATTATAATGAATTGTTTGTTTCATCCATCTGTGTACGAGTAACAAAAGCTTCTAATTTTTTGTCAATAATATTTTGTGGTTTGTCCTTAGAATCTTTGCGGTGGCTGTCAGATATGAGATAAATATGTAAGATTATTCATTGTTTAAAAATCAGCGTGTCAGTTCAGTGATAAAGATATTTATGCACTTTTCTTAACAACAAAAAAGTGTTTTTCAGTCATGGTAATTAAAGTTACATACTTTTGATGGACTAACATGTAGTAAGATATCTGAAGTACGATGACTGTGACGATGTGTCAAATGTCAAGGAAATAATAAAACTGTTTTTACGTAGGAAACAATTTGCAAAACTTATTGCAGGATATTTGCTTATGTAATATTTATGTAAGATCATGAAATGTCACTACATTGCTACTACATTTCTGAATAACAGCTACGCTGGCATTGCATATTAAACACAACATGTGTTATTAGCGATGAAGAATAAATACTGTTTTCCCATTTTTCCTTAAAATTATAAACAGATTTTCTTGGTTTGTTTCTATTACCACTGCACTGAGAAGCCGCTTTATTTTCTTCCCACAAGTACCCTCAAAATACAATAAGTTTGCTCGTTACGCGAAACACAACCTCAAAAACATCAGCCTAGAAAGGCATCTGGAAATCGTTGCCTAGAGAAAAATCTCCATCAAAATACATGTCCAAAATAGCCAAAAAAAAGTAATTTTGAAATTTGAGCTCTTCTGGGGTATTACGCAGCGTCGAGTGCTAATCCTTTACCGACGTTTCGGGACAACGTATCGGTCCCATCTTGAAGGGTCAAGAATTGCTGAATAACACCCCAGAAGAGCGCAGATCTCAACAACTTCGCGATGGAAGCTTGAAAAATCACGGAAATTTGTTGTGATCTGTGGCAAATCGTACTGCTAACACGATAAAAATAATTTTTAAAGGGTCACTTGGAAATGTGTTAAGTGGTGGTAAGTTGTTTTTTATAACTTTTAAGGAAGCAGGTGGAAATTCTTCGGCGTTCTATCTCGGCTTTGCCAGGGAAAGTGTGAAAAGTCGTTTTCTCATTTTAAATGTCTCTGCTGGCAATATAACGCTGTGTCGCATACCACACGTTGCCCGCGAGCTACGGGTTGACCGGGCGTGCCACGGAGAATGGTCACTAGTAGACCTGTCGTGTAATTGCGCCCTAGTGTCCTCTATTTTCCGGTTTAGAGAGCAGAAAAGTACCTCTCGGAGATGCCGTAGCTTTAGTACTAGAGGCCAATGACCCCTCTTGTCCTCCGGAAAACCTGCAAGGAGAGAGAGTTAAAACTATAAGGAGCCATTCCTCCTGCTTATTCTAAAGCGTGTGGCAGAGTGCACTTTGCCATAAATCTTAACACGCTAAGAGTTTGTCCGCTCTCCGTCACAGATACACGGCGAAAAGACATGAGAAACGTAAGTTTAAACATGAAAGAAGGTTTATATGTTTTGTCGGCTAGCGCGTGTCGCTTCTATTCAGTCTGAGTCCCGTAGGGTTCAGTCATTATACTGACTTCAGTTTTTCTCTTTGCCACGAAGTGTCGACCAGCTCTGCAGTCCATCTAGTGTCCGTGAGTGGAAGTAATATTTTACTGAGTCTTACGTCTTCACGATGTGGTGCGTAAGGACAGACACAGCTTTGCCGTGGAGTCGTATAGGGAGTGGAGGTAGAACTCCACTTAATCTTGGCGCTAGATGGAGGTGAATGGTCAGCTTTGTGCGCCTGCTGCTTTACATCGGGGGAACAAGACTCGCACTGCCAACTGAATAGGAGGCTGAGTGGGCCCCATACCCAATCTGTACGTTTTGGAGGAGAGAATCCTCTCGTTCCACTGTCGGGAATCTAACAAAGATTCCTTTGTTCCCCATCCCATATTTAGTCATTATACCGACTGAGCTATCGCGGCTGTGCACAGTAAAGCCTATTGGACCTACAAAAGTGTAGCCATATTTGTGTTTAAAATGTTTTTGAGATTTGTATATGAGAGAGATACGAAGTGTGTAAAAAGGCTACAGATATTTTTACTGGGGCCTGAAAATTTAATGAAAAATTCTCTTTCGTTGTAGGAGAGGGGTGACACGAAATTCTGTGGTAGAAATTCAAGAGACATTTCGTAGTATCCTCTGATATTTTTGTGGCACCATAATGAAATTTATGATTTCACAGAAAGGAGAGTATTTTTGACTGTATTGGTTTTGAAAGGATTCTGCTTCGTGAAGGATCTAGTTATCCATCACATTCAAGAAAGTTTGATATCAAGTTTTGAATGTACACTACAAAGCAAATATTAATTTTCAGAAAATTAATATTTAATTTAATAGTTTATATGTGTTTGCGGTAAATACAGAACCCTACGTTTGGCCAATTCTTTGTGACAATTGTTAATTTATTAAATCATAATATTCTGTTAATTGTACTTTTTCTGGAGTACATTTAACTTATATGTCGTCTCGGCAATAGCCTCAACACACGAAACTTCGTGTATATGAAAAAAGCCTCAGAGCAGTGGTGTAGGTAAAGCGGAGAGGGGGTGGCACATAGTGTGGCCGCCTCCGGAGACGTAGTCCAAGGGGCGGCAAAATGCGTATTTAGATGAAAAAATTTCGATTTTCTGCTCGCAACAAATTTTAAATTACTGATCCAAATAGAATAAAATTCAATAAATAGTTGTGGTTTGGTTTTGTAGCCCACTTCTGTCAGGGCGGCCTTTGTGATTACGCACTCCGGGCGACAAAAGGTAGTTATGCCACTGAGAGTATTGGTTTTAAAGAGGGCTAAATTATTAAACTGGTTGGGGTGCCCAAACATCTCGGGCCGTCCCTGCATTCAGTGCATTTATATGGCAGACACAGAGCAGTCAGTCAGTTCACATTCATAAGGATGCTGTAGCAATATTGAGTCTGTTCCCCTTTGCAAATCCATTTTCATTGTACTTTGATGTGCTTTAGGATGGATGAAGCAAAAGACACAATTCAAATAATTGTAAATAAATGAAGAACAAAACCATACAATGGACATTTGTTGTTATTAGCTACTGGGAATTGTGACTTGACTAGTTTTTAGGTGCATTTTAGGTCATATTTCACAGTCTTGAGGTATTTGTTGATGGATAGCACAAGCGAATTAAGACTGAGGTTACTGTAGTAATCATTGTCTTAATTCAAAAAGGGGTTATATTTGAACATAGATGGGGCACACATTCTAAAGACTTTTTTAATTTTAAAAATTAATTAAATGTTATCTTTTATGTAATAATAGCACTGCCTATGCCTTATAAAAGCGCTTAACTTAACAAATACATTACGAATACATGTTTATAACCATGAACTGTAAAATGTCATATGGTGTTTCTTCTCCTACATCGCAAAGTATAAGGCGTTAAGTCTTTAGCTTGATATGTAAGAAATATGAAATATTTTTTAAATCTGTTCACTCATTCCAGTCTACAAAATATTTATTTTCATAGTATATGAAGAAATTGATTTACGTAGTTGGTGAGTTTATGATAGAAAGAATATCGCTCCTATTTTGTAAAAAGGAGACAACCCACAAAATATAAATTTTACAGTAGAAGCAAGAAGGTGGCTCCGTTTTACATACGACAAATGCTTTGAGAGGTAGGATATCACCCACCTGTCTTGGTTATTCTTGACGATGGAGTTGTCATCTTTGTACATGTCATAGAAGACCGTTAGTTGAATCATTCGCTACACATAACTCAACTTACTTCAAAGTGGCAGTTAGGCCATTTTTACAAAACAAGGCCGATATGTTGATATTCAAGCTACTGGACTGTTGCTTACAGTAGTAATCTCCGTTGCCGAAATTAGAAATGATTAGCTCTCGAAAGACAGCAGCGTGCGTCATGGGTTGTAATGCTATCAGTGTGCGTGAAGGTTTATAATGCTAGCAGTGTGCGTGAAGGGTTACAATGCTAGCAGCGTGCGTGTTGGGTTATAATGCTAGCAGCGTGCGTGATGGGTTATAATGCTAGCAGCGTGCCTGATGGGTTATAAAGCTAGCAGCGTGCGTGATGGGTTGTAATGCTAGCAGCGTGCGTGTTGGGTTATAATGCTAGCAGCTGCTGATGGTTATAATGCTCGCTTGCCTATGGGTTATAATGCTAGCAGCGTGCCTGATGGGTTATAATGCTAGCAGCGTGCGTGATGGGTTGTAATGCTAGCAGCGTGCGTGAAGGGTTATAATGCTAGCAGTGTGAGTGAAGTGTTACAATGCTAGCAGCGTGCGTGTTGGGTTATAATGCTAGCAGCGTGCGTGATGTGTTATAATGCTAGCCGCGTGCCTGATGGGTTATAATGCTAGCAGCGTGCCTGATGGGTTATAATGCTAGCAGCGTGCGTGATGGGTTGTAATGCTAGCAGCGTGCGTGAAGGGTTATAATGCTAGCAGTGTGCGTGAAGGGTTACAATGCTAGCAGCGTGCGTGTTGGGTTATAATGCTAGCAGCGTGCGTGATGGGTTATAATGCTAGCAGCTTGCGTGATGGGTTATAATGCTAGCAGCGTGCGTGATGGGTTGTAATGCTAGCAGCGTGCGCGATGGTTGCAATGCTAGCAACTTGCGTCACGGGTTATAATGCTAGCAGCATGCGTGTTGGGTTATAATGCTAGCAGCGTGCCTGATGGGTTGTAATGCTAGCAGCGTGCGTGATTGTTGTAATGCTAGCAGCGTGCGTGATGGGTTATAATGCTAGCAGCGTGCGTGATGGTTGTAATGCTAACAGCGTGCGTGATGGGTTGTAATGCTAGCAGGGTGCGTCATGTGTTATAATCCTAGCAGCGTGCGTGTTGGGGTATAATGCTAGCAGCGTGCCTGATGGGTTGTAATGCTGGCGGCGTACATGATGGGTTATAATGCTAGCAGCGTGCGTGATGGGTTGTAATGCTAGCAGCGTGCCTGAAGGGTTATAATGCTAGCAGCGTGCGTGTTGGGTTATCATGCTAGCAGCGTGCGTGATGGGTTGTAATGCTAGCAGCGTGCGTGAAGGGTTATAATGCTAGCAGCGTGCGTGATGGGTTATAATGCTAGCAGCGTGCGTCATGGGTTTAATGCTAGCAGCGTGCGTGATGGGTTGTAATGCTAGCAGCGTGTGTGATGGTTGTAATGCTAGCAGCTTGCGTCATGGGTCATAATGCTAGCAGCGTGCGTGATGGGTTGTAATGCTAGCAGCGTGCGTGATGGTTGTAATGCTAGCAGCGTGCGTCATGGGTTGTAGTGTTAGCAGCGTGCGTGATTGTTGTAATGCTAGCAGCGTGCGTGATGTTTGCAATGCTAGCAGCGTGCGTCATGGGTATAATGCTAGCAGCGTGCGTGAAGGGTGTATAATGCTAGCAGCGTGCCTGATGGGTTATAATGCTAGTAGCGTGCCTGATGGGTTATAATGCTAGCAGCGTGCGTGTTGGGTTATAATGCTGGCAGCTTGCGTGATGGGTTGTAATGCTAGCAGCGTGCGTGAAGGGTTATAAGCGTAGCAGCGTGTGTGATTGTTGTAATGCTAGCAGCGTGCGTGATGGGTTGTAATGCTAACAGTGTTCTTGTTGGGTTATAATGCTTTGGTCCTTCCATTCACTTAAAGAATAATAAGGACAGAATCTATAAAACCGACAGCCTAGTGCGTCAATAACCAGTAAATTAACAAAAAATAATTTTGTAACCTAACTTTCATAATTCAAAGAACATTCATGTTTTACTCCATTCCTTACATAAATTGTACAATTAAAAGAAGGCTGTTGCAATTTACAAATGAAATCCGATTAGTCGTAAGCTGCAAAATACATTAGCATAAGCCTATTATATTGTCACAAGTAAACAGAGGAACGAGTCATTACTTTGAAACGCATTCAGCAATTCGTAGGTAACAATGACGTCATTCTAGCCGAGAACCTCTTCTTGGAAACGGAAATGCCCGAGAGATTTGCATTTTTTCTCCCACTGCAGCAATAGGCCACTTTAAGACGACAGCATTCATCTACGTTACTTCAAATTTAAGACGGACATTGAAGAAACATTTTCCCACTTCAGGTTATTACTTTAGTCAGTGATTGCTATACAATATTGCGTCAGCCAATCATGAAGCAGTTTAGTGAGTTTCGTACATAAAAATTAATGTCAGTCTGTTATAAGCCGTGTTTAGTGTTCACATGCTCGAAGTATACAGCAAATAACAGCGAAGGTGGCAGTGACCTTAGCGTCATCTTGGACCCTGTTGCTACAAGCCTGAAGATGGGGGCAGCATATTTCTCCGAAGTGTCTATGTAAACCTACATAACTACGCAGTGTTAACCCCAGCTTTAACAATCACCACCGTGAAAATCTCAAATTTACGGTAAGCATTTACACAACCTTTCTAAGACTTAAAGTTTAAATTTTACAGTGTTTTGAAAATTACTAAGAGTATATTTAAATTTTTATTTAAATGGGAAAATTTATGTTTTATAAACGATTGTAAAACAACGAACTAAGAGTCAGAGTTTGACACCTTAGATAGGAGGCTTTGCTCTCTTATCACTGTACCTACTACTGCTCTCTTTTGTTCCCAGCTTTTCAGCACCCGGAAAAACACACAAGGCTTGGTCTTGATATCTTATGTTTGTTTTGGTTTTTTTTGTCTTTTTTTGGGGCGGATAGTCTTCTGTGAAAGAATGCTCAGAAGAATGATGCAAAGAATAGGACTTCTGAGGTAATGAATAGGATTATTCCTCATCGTAGTCCTCTTGTAACTATTTTAGTGTGGAGTCTTTGGTAAGCGCCAATTTCTACCCTGATTCTATTTGAGATACTTCTGCAAGTACCTTAACTAGCTAACTGCACGCAGCATAGACCTTATCAGAGGCTGATAACTCCTTAGGAGTTCAATAATTTCCCACATTTAAGTAACCTGGCTCTCTATTACTCGGGCTGTTTAGTAACACCGCGTTAAGTACCCAAGAGTTCTGAACCTTTCTCGATGTTGTCAAATTGTGAGATACCCAGTGTACTCGCTGTGCCTCTGTAACCTGTTATTAGCACGGACTGCCATAAAGTTCAATAAATCCTCTCGGACTGACAGCTGCGTCAGGTAATGTAAATACATCAACGTTTCGGAGACGACTTCGTCTCCATTCATCAGGTCACTCGGTACCCTGAGTTTGGAGACTGTCAGTCGGAGATGATTTTATTGAATTTTGTGGCCGCCGGAATTTCAAGAGTTATGTCAATAATTGTTTTAAATCTTAACTGATCTTACAAGATATTAATACGTACAAATTTGTAATAAGCTCTGTACCTATATCTGATATTTGCACTTGTGAGCAAGTTGTTGATTCGTAACATAATACAAATTAAGACTGTTCTTACCGCAGTATCCACAAACTGTGTCACAACAGAAGTGTTTATAACTATATCACTTGCCCCATAAAAACTTTGCGGTGCTTTAAAGTACCAATAAATTCATGCTGCAATTCAACTAGCCAAGTACTGTACGTGCATCTGAACAATGTGTATCCGAGAATAAGTTTTTACATAATTTATTTCAGTAAATGTCATTTCATCTGCATGCTCTGTGTGGCTGAGTGTAATTGCTTTCTATGTAGAGAGGTAGAGGGCCGGCAGTGTGAGCCTCAGAGCTGAACGTTACGTGATATCGGTCGCAGCTGCAAATGTAGAGCAACCATCAATAAAATTGAATTTTTTAGCTAATTCCCGTCGTTTTGTTCCCAGCGCTTAATATAATTAGGTACTTTATTCTATTTTATGATCTTTGTTCACAGTTCACCAAAACACTGAATGACATTTCAAAATATATAGTTATAGTAGCTTTAGAATTTACGATTTAAAAAATATTTCAGCAGAGATAATCACTTTCCTTAGTGAAATGTATTAAACAGAATGTTACACAATTCTTTAAGAATTCAGTCGCTTACGTCAGAATATTTCACCCTTTACCTGACAGTTACAATAATTATATTGCATGATGTTGTTTATAATAAATTAATTCATTATATTATGTATATCATATATGGGATACGGGGTGGTTGAGGCACTGCGCTACAAGACGGAAGCTCGTGGGTTCGATTCCCGATGGGGTCATTGGAATTTTTTATTGACCTAATCCTTTCGGCCGCACTATGGCCGTGAGGTGGACTCAGCCTCTAATAGAAATGAGTACCAGGTAAATGTGGCCGGTGCGTAGGGCTGACAACCTTACCACCTTCATGTGCCGATTTTCTACAAATTCTGGGAGTCTCAACTTCTTGGAACCTTTAGGGCCTGTCCAGGCTTTAATGGGATTGCTTTATCGTTTTATATCGTATATATATATAATTATGTTGTTATTTACAGAATATGGAATGAGTGTATAAGATTACAATAATATATGTTACTGACTGGGTTACTAAAGTTAACGTTTGGGATTTGAAAAGTGACACTTATGCCATTCCAGCCTTTGGAGTGGAAGGAGTTATGCAGAATATGCCAGGTTTTTATTTTTTCAAAATAAGTGAAACTCTTTTAAGAGTCGACATGATGTATAGTGGATTATATAATTGGCTCGTATTCAGTTCATACAATAATTGAATTAACAAAGACAGTAATTCTCCTCTAATTTAATCCCTTTTCGAAATAATCTAGCCTGGGGTGAAACATTCGTTCGAACTGAAGAGCTAGCTGAACAGAGTAAATTCCCACAGCACTCATTCAGGTAATTAGAACTCCGTGTTCGTATTGTATGATTTTATACCCGACAGTTTTTGTTGAGGCTCTCAAACTTATTTTGTTATTTCAACGGCTCGACCGATGAGACGAATTAAATATACGAATGTTCTAACAAGACTTAAGACAATAGACATTCGTTGAACTTCGATATTTCTAGTGTTATCGTATATCTAGTTAGCAGCAGAATCCTGCTCACAATTTTGTGCAGTGACAAAATTACGGTCTCCTGGGATGTTACACTGTTTAGCTTCATAGACAGATATAACGTCCCGAAGAACGTACGTCACGTTTATACAGAGGATGGGGCAGTCCCTTCCTCTGAAGTATTGTTTTGTCTACCGGACTGTAAGCCGTCACATCCCAGGAGATCGTAACTTAACACCGCCGTGATAATTTCAAATATCACATTCTGGTCAATAAATTACATTTTTGTCGTATTGGAATGAGGATATAATAGCACGGTTTTGCTGTTCTGTGCTATTACATAGCAAATAGTTAAACCAAAAATAAGTACAGAGAGTACACAGAAAAATGGCTTTGATAAATTTTAGTTTTGTGTTTGGTTATTTGACGACGCTGATATAGAGGCTATATTTTATTAAATAGACTATTATTGGACGACGAATGATCAATAGGTGCTCATTTTGATAGGGTAATCATCTATTTAACTTTGGGTTGTATTTTGTTAGTTGCGGAATCTATAGTGAAAGCAGCATGACCGGTACAGATACCAATAACAAAATACACCTACGGCTTTTTAAGAATTTTATATACCAATAATATAGCTGTTGTAATTTCAACAAAAGAGCCCCTGAAGATGAGCCTTATATTGGCTAGAAACATGTTGGGCAACATTTAATAAAAATTGTGTTAAATAACATATACTGTGTACATTTGTCTGCATAACATATATATAATTAAAAATGTACGGTACAAGTAATGTAAAATTTATCTAAATTCTTGTTTGCAGTCATTTGGAAGTGACAAAATATTTTGAACAAGTAATCTACCTAAGCTGAAGGACTTTAATTTTGCCGATATTTGAAACACGTGGCATGTGTGCATTACTGGACAAGACAAGTTCTTGTGATCAGCTTCAGAATGAAGTACAATTAGTCGGTATTTATGTGTAGTCTTCGTGAAAAGGTGTGACGTAGTCTGCCGGATGATTTGTGTACACGGTGCCAAACATCGTAAGTTTGATGATTTGTGTACACGGTGCCAAACATCGTAAGTTTGATGATTTGTGTACACGATGCCAAACATCGTAAGTTTGATGATTTGTGTACACGGTGCCAAACATCGTAAGTTTGATAATTTGTGTACACGGTGCCAAACATCGTAAGTTTGATGATTTGTGTACACGGTGCCAAACATCGTAAGTTTGATGATTTGTGTACACGGTGCCAAACATCGTACGTTTGCTGATTTGTTTACACGGTGCCAAACATCGTAAGTTTGATGATTTGTGTACACGGTGCCAAACATCGTAAGTTTGATGATTTGTGTACACGGTGCCAAACTTCGTAAGTTTGATGATTTGTGTACACTGTGCCAAACTTCGAAAGTTTGATGATTTGTGTACACGGTGCCAAACATCGTAAGTTTGATGATTTGTGTACACGGTGCCAAACTTCGTAAGTTTGATGATTTGTGTACACGGTGCCAAACATCGTAAGTTTGATGATTGTGTACACGGTGCCAAACATCGTAAGTTTGATGTTTTTAATAGTTGATATACCTTTGCGGTAAATGCAGAACCTTACGTTTGACCAGTTCTTTGTGACAATTTTTAATTCACTGCACCATGACTTATTGGTCATTGTCCACATCCTGTATCATATTTAATTAACACACACATAGTCCGTGGAGTAGACTCAACTGCCGAAACTTCGTACATATTAAATATACCTCAGACCAAGGCATAGTTAGAGGGGTGTGTGACTGTGAGTGCTGTGACCTCTTCCGGCGTCAGGTTCCAAGGAATGGCAAAATGTGCCACGATTTTTATTTAAAATAAAAAATTCGATTTTCTGCTCGCAACAAAATTTTAATTATTGAATCAACTAAAAAATAAGTGAATTTAATTTTTTTTAAATTCGCCACTTCTCTCACATACGGCCATTATGATTACTCGCCTCGGTGTGCCAAAGAACCTACTTACGCACCCGCTTGTATTTAATAGTCTATTTTTTTTTCGATAAATGATAGGCAATAAGTTTTACTGCCTGCCACGTATCCTCAATCATAAGATTATGCTTTGTTTTACTATCTAAGACGTGCACTTCAGATATCGCTACCCAGTCTGTGACTATATTGTGCATATGTGTTTATTGCATTCAACTCAAAGGAATCTTACAAACATTCTATTCTAGAAAAGTTCTTCTTTACTGCCATTTCTCACACATTCATCCTTCTATTATAGAAGTATGAATTTTTAACGGTAAATTTTCACGTTGCTGAAAGACTTTTATAGCTATAGACCAGTGGTATTCAACCTTTTTTGTTCGCGTACCCCCACGTACAATTTCTCTTCAACTTTGTACCCCCAAAGTTGTTGGTGCATAATTGAAGTTATACATAGACTATAATCTACATCTGAAATAAGTTAAATAAATTACATCCAATATAATGTATTAAACAATAAGTTTTAAATGAAAAAAGGAGAATCAAGCTATTAAATAACAAATATAATTTTGCCTATCATATAAAATTAATAAAGGAACAATGTATTTTAGCAAAGCAAAATTATATGCACTGTGTGGATTAAAATGAAACTAGCCGCCCAGATAAAAATCGTATAAAGAAGAGAGAGAGAGGGAGAGAGAAAATGGCGCTCCCAAATCGCATGTCCTTACGTCCGAATCTCTTGTGGCTAACCCTAAATCTGGCCCTGATTATCCAGTGTTTATCATGAAATAATATATTTATTTTTTTATTTTACGTACCCCCTAAGATGTCTTCGCGTACCCCTGGGGGTACGCGTACCCCAGGTTGAATACCACTACTATAGACTACTATTTACAGGATTTCCTATCTTCGACCCTTCATGTATGTACCCAAATTTTTCATGAAATTCCGCAGTTTAGGTTTACTAAGGGAAAAGGCATAGATTTATATCGGACTGGTGTTCATGAGAATCCTAAAACAAAATGCTCCATGTGCCACTTTGTAGCCGAACATTATTGGAGCATTAAATGCTAGTATTGTTGGAGCAGTTCGGCTCTCCCCTTCCACTCGTCTAAATATAGCTGGAACGACAAGGGACCAGGTGTCCCGCGTCAGTTGGCGGGAGTAAAAGGAAAAGAGTAGACGGATGGTTTTGTGCTAACGTTGTATTGTAAAAAAATAAACAAAGTTAACCTTTTTGAAGAGAACAGTCTCTTAATTTGATGTATATCAAATTAAAAAAAAAGTAACCAGCAAAGTTCGGTTACAACTTATAAACGTGTAAACTTCTGCGGGACCAATTCGCATATCGCCAGTTATGTCAGCAGTCGCGTGTGGAAAAGTGATTTTACCGGCGCCATATTTCCGATTATTCCAGTAATGTCTTAGCGCCCGTTGCACATTGGCGCCCCGAGCAGCTGGCCGGCTTTCCCGCCACTTGGTCCTACCCTCGACAGGTACAAAAATGCGTTGTTTAAGGGGCTTTTGATTTGCAATTGGAGCTGAATGCAGTAGGGGTTTAAGTATCCCCACAGATAAAATTGTTAAGGATTGGCTCAACATTTTAGGCTGTAACTCGAAAACTGTGCCTTTATGGACATATATATATATATATACGAACGTTTTTCCTTGTTTTGGTGTGGGGAAGCTATTTCTGAAATTCGTCAAAGTATTTTAGATACACCCTGTGTAAGTGATTTGAAAAAGAGAACGCAGTGAAGGGCTTAACGCAACTGGTCACCTCGGAGACCGTCGAATGAAAAGGACGCCGCTAAAGGCCCATTTTTCCCTCCTCTGCTAAGAGCTTTTCATAAGCGGTTTTGCTCAACGTGGTAATAAACTTTATTCTTCTGAGCAGGATAGTCCAGTATCGTGCTTTATGAACACGAGAAGGGACCTTGGGTTTCCATGAAGGCAAGTAATTCCTTGAGAAAATAAAAAAAACTGCCCACTGAAGACTTTGCCTATACAGGCAGTGTATTAATGTCCTGTAGCAGCTATTAACGGTGCTGATGTCCGAGTAGTTTGGTGTAGTGGTAAAGTTTTAGACATGTATACGGAAAGTGCCCAATTCGATTCTTGGCCGCGAAAACGGTTTGTGTGGCTGCGGTTTTCGTGGTTAATACATCCATTAAGTCACGATCGCTGCATTCTGAAGTGTTTCCAGTTTATCCGTTACCTATTACCCTACCAGCAACTTCACTTATGCTGACATACAGCTTTACGTGATTTCAGGATTCCGTCGCGATGTTGAGATCTGCTGTCTTCTGGGATATTACGCAGCGTCGAGTGGTAATCCTTTACCGACGTTTCGGGACAACATATCTATCTCATCTTAAAGGGTCAAGAAGCCCAAGAATACTTCTTGGCCGTTGAAGATGGGACGCATACGTTGTCCCGAAACGTCGGTAAAGGATTACCACTCGACGCTGCGTAATATCCCTGAAGATAGCAGATCTTACTTACAGCTTCGTAAAATAGAAGGCAACCAACGCGTAATATCAATGTATGTGTTTCGGTGTGCTGGGCAACTGACTGGGTGTGAGAATGGTTATTAAAAAGCGGTGGCTCTGAAGACTAATATATGTAACAAATATGCTCTTAACTCATGCATTGTCAATAAATCCTCTTTCAAAACAGCATTTTATAAAAAGAAACTGAGTCTGATATTTGTGGTATGAGATTAACATATCCGAAAACAACACGGCTGGTCTTGCGTAATCCTCCGTGCTTTGATATCTACCCACCTTCCAGAGCCCTTGAATTATAGAATAGTTGACACAGGTTTAAAATTCGGGTTAATGAAATGGAACTACGTCAACGTAGTGGCAGTCCTTGCATTAATATCGAAACACAAACGAACGTACCTGAACAGTGTAGGTTGTCGTACTTCTGCAAGTACGTAACGTAATTGTCAGCCTGGAGTGCATTATACGAACTGATGTCTCACTCTAACCTTCTTCAGTCCTGTGAGGCGAGCACGTCAAATAAGAGTAATGGTACTTTCAAAACAAAATTTTAGTGTTATTTTCCAACTTTGCAGGAAATTTTAATAATCACTCGGAAAGGCAGAAAAGACAAAACTGTCTCCGTTCTTAATTAAGCACTGTTGTATGGCGTCGAATGTATGAGGGGAGGTAGAGCTCCGAACATTCTCCGTGTTGACGCTAGATGGAGGTAAATGAACAGCTTCACGCCCTGGCTGTTTATTTCCGAGGAACAAACCTCGTGACCATTAGGCCGCGTTCTCACGGGGCGTGAACCACGCGCGTGAATCACACTTTCGTGGGCCACTACCCGTGTGAACGCGGAGTCGTGGACCTTGCGTGTGACGTCAGCAGTCCACGATCCTGTCGTGGCAGGATCAAACCATGTTTGATTTTCAGTCGTGGTACTGGCGTTCGTGATGTAAAAGATGTCCTAACGTGTGCTAAGACTCAGTGACAACGAAACTTTACGTTGGATTTATATCAAAATAAACCTGTTCTGTATAATGCCACTTTGGAGGAGTATCGGGATCGAGATTTAAGGGCGGCGGCAGCAAAACGAATATCAGCCGCTTTACACATATCTGGATTCGGACCTGCAGAAATGTTAGTGAAGTTAAAAACTTGAGAAGTTGATACTGTCAGAAAGCAGCAAGCCAGAGATCGGGATTTTTTGTGCTAAACTTACATAAAACACACAGCACACTACGGCACAGCCCTCAGCAACTGTCCCGTCCATGGTCACGATTGTACTGAAACATTTTGTCCGTGTGAACTGCTCACGCTTTCCACCAAGCGTGGAGGCAGCACGAGTGAGCACGCCAGTGTGATTCACGCGCGTGGTTCACGCCCCGTGAGAACGCGGCCTTACTTCGAAAGCAGCGAACAGCAGAAGAGAAGTGTCTCTCCCTGAACCTTTCATCCTTCAACCCATACTGTATTTATAGGTTACGAATATTGTTAATAAAACAAGTCGTAAGAAGCAAATTGGCCTTGAAGAATGGTATTAGATTGTCTGAAGGATCGTGGTTTCTCCTGTTTTCTGTCACAATGACAGCTGTGATATCCATCCAAGCCTCCGAACTTTGAACTTCTCCGAAGGTAAACTGACCTGATTTTGAAGAAAGTGACCAATGTGCTGAAGTTACTTACTTGTGGAGCTTCGCTCTTTTAATTGCATGGTGTGAATATATGATAGAATTAATGGGCAATCGATTTTTATAAGAAAAACCTGGCTCAAGTTTATGTATTTCACAGATACCTTTCGAATCTTGACTAGAATGTCTGTGATTCTGATAGTTTTCTGTCAGTTTTCTCATCTCCTCAAGGAAAATACCAGGTTTTACCTCAGTCACTCCACGACAGCTTTCGTACAAATCCATTTCAATTTATGATTATCCAGTTACCGCATGGTCGATATATATGTTACCTGAAATACTCACGGCTTTGTAAAAAAAAAAATCGGCAACACTAAATAAAATCCCGTATTAACGAAATTATGAAATTTACAAAGAGTTCAACATGGATTAACCTCATAAAATATAAAGAGTATCAGATCTACAGATTATTTTATTGCCGGAAGGACGACTTCAACTTCTCTACGGCCATAACAATTAATATCTCTATACACAGAATCAATTCGTGCATGTAACACAGCCGAATCCATTCGAAATAACAATCTATCAATTCTGTATGGGAAAAGAAGAAGCTATGTATTCGTGAATTTTATGAAACACATTCATGAAGTTTGTGGTGGCACATATAGAGTTGCATTATGTTACAGCAGGTGGCACATATAGTTCCCTGCGTGCTTTAAACTGTTCATTTATACAGAACTACCTGGCTTACACGCACCACTGAATGACAACAACACACATTCTGAACCCTGGTTTTAATTAAACTGCTACTCATTATCAATATGACGATGTGGGAAGAGGGTGAAACTGATTGTAAAGGTCTGACTACGACACTGGATGTATGTCATTTTAGTAGAATTCTTGGCTACAACGAATGGCGTATAACACTCGATAACTATTTAATTACTAAATAATGGTATCTAGAACAAAACTTTACTATAAGGAATAAATTATGGAATTTAAAAAATGAAAATTTGCCAAAGATTTCTTTAAAATTAAAACACATAAAACTGGCAAATGTTCTTTCCAGTACAATATTTGAAAACGTAGTTGATAAAGTGTAGCTTAGATCACTGTTTCTCAAACTTTCTCCATAGAGGAAACCCTAATATAACTGTTAATGATCCGAGGGATCCTACCTATGAAGACTAAAACAAAAAGACACTTGGTTGCCGGAAAAAAATTCCTGCAACATTTCAAGGGATATTTGAATTTTTAGCAGTATTTAAACTTTGTGTTTATTTATTAAACGCTCTAGATGGGAGATAATATTAAAATGGATCCTCAAGAAGTGGGATGGGGGGGGCATGGACTGGATTCATCTGGCTCAGGATGAGGACAGGTGGCCGGCACTTGTTGATGCGTAATAAACTTTCGTGTTCCATAAATTGCGGGGAATATCCTGACTAGTTGTGAATCTGTTAGCTTCTCGGGAAGAACTCTGCTCCATGGAGTTAGTTAGTTATGTAGTTAGATAGATAGGTAGGAAGGAAGGTAGGTAGATAGGTATGTAGGTAGGTAGGTAGGTAGGTAGGTAGGTTGTTCAACACTTTCTCGCGGAACCCCAAACGATGATCTGCAGAATTCTGGTTGTTAAACACTGACGTGCAATAAAATGCAAATGTCTGTTACTTGAAGCAGCATCAATAATAATGACATTAATAACACTAATAACAATAATTCACTTTATTTTTAATGTGCTGCCACAACAGCATAAGGCCAAGTACAGTGGCAGCACGAGGACATAAGAAAAATACGCAAATAACAAAGTAGAAACGAAAACACACTGAAAATATATAATAGGTAAATATCTAAAACAAGCATTAATAATATTACAATTGTTAAAGAAACATTGTTTAGAGAGGTCATTTGTTTTTGAACATATTAATATTACCGGTCAATTCAATCCAATTTATGAACATGCAGGCCTAGCTTGCCAGGGCCAGTTGCTCAATGAACACTCGACTGCAAGAGTACATTAACACCCAGACACTGCACAATTACTTAACAAAGAAAGAAAAAGCAGAAGTAAGGTACAAAATATAATCAAATTAATTAAAATTTTCTACCTAAATTAAAACCACAATTCACAATAATTGTCAGTGACCGAACTACAGCATAACATGACAATAATTGTCAGTGACCGAACTACAGCATAACATGACAATAATTGTCAGTGACCGAACTACAGCATAACATGACAATAATTGTCAGTGACCGAACTACAGCATAACATGACAATAATTGTCAGTGACCGAACTGCAGCATAACATGACAATAATTGTCAGTGACCGAACTACAGCATAACATGACAATAATTGTCAGTGACCGAACTACAGCATAACATGACAATAATTGTCAGTGACCGAACTACAGCATAACATGACAATAATTGTCAGTGACCGAACTACAGCATAACATGACAATAATTGTCAGTGACCGAACTACAGCATAACATGACAATAATTGTCAGTGACCGAACTACAGCATAACATGACAATAATTGTCAGTGACCGAACTACAGCATAACATGACAATAATTGTCAGTGACCGAACTACAGCATAACATGACAATAATTGTCAGTGACCGAACTGCAGCATAACATGACAATAATTGTCAGTGACCGAACTACAGCATAACATGACAATAATTGTCAGTGACCGAACTACAGCATAACATGACAATAATTGTCAGTGACCGAACTACAGCATAACATGACAATAATTGTCAGTGACCGAACTACAGCATAACATGACAATAATTGTCAGTGACCGAACTACAGCATAACATGACAATAATTGTCAGTGACCGAACTACAGCATAACATGACAATAATTGTCAGTGACCGAACTACAGCATAACATGACAATAATTGTCAGTGACCGAACTACAGCATAACATGACAATAATTGTCAGTGACCGAACTACAGCATAACATGACAATAAATCTGATTTGTTTAATAAAAGTATATACAACTAACAAATCGTTAATGAAAACAGACCTTCCATGGAATATACCACTGTCGCTAATGACGTCATTAGCCGTCGAAGCGAGTCTAGCGGAATGAGAGTTTCGACTCATAACATCAAGACAAAACAAATTAAAATCTCTGAGATTTCGATTCGGCACACGAAGACAAACCGTTTCCAAAAAGGATAAGGCACGTTTTTGAACAGTATAAATTTTAAGTAAAAACACGCGTCTAGGTGACGCCTCCGAATACTTAAAGTATCAAATTTCAAGTAGTGTGTGTCACAGGCCTGTGCGTTCCTTTGCGCCGTCAGTTGTTACAAAATGTTCCTCCGTTATCTTAATTTCAAAACGCTAATAATTTATATTTATATAAATAACTATGATAATTAGTAAACTACATCATCAATAATAATAATAATAATAATAATAATAAGTGACTGCTGTTAAGCACTTTGTTCGCCAGACGTTATGTGTTTGCACGTTAAGCTAAATATTAAGCAAAAACCTGCATAGTATATAGTGATATAATGATTGTTAAAATCCATAGCGCTTAGCAAGATTTATATATTCTCTTTACCAAAACATTTACAAAAGAAACGGAAGTTATAATTAGTCTGTTAAAGTACTTCCTATAGATTTTTATCCGATATTCTAAATGTACTTGTGAGTTGTTAATAAATACGTACGAGTAGATGGAAATATTTGTTAGCCTGTATAAACTCTGAAACATTTAGTCTATCTTTTTACTTTTACCCACAAAGGAATTATAATAGCTTTGTGAGAGTTTCAAATATTTACCTCTGCAGTGAATGGATTTAGTACTCCACAGCATTAGTAGCATATTCCCTCATGTTATAATAGGATAGGAAACGTTTTGCGAAAAGCTAAATCCTATAACAACTACAATAATGGAAGGGGAACCTCAACCTTATCATTAAAAGCGGCGATATTCCACAAGCAGTCTCATTCTTCGTTCTAGATTATTCCTCTTATATTTTCCCTTCATTCACTCCCTAATGGTTTCTACCTATCTCAGCTCACGCGGAGTCCGAGGCTGTTCTGCAACCCACATTAAATGCTTTTTCTTGTATAATAAAAAGTATGCCAAGAAGGGCCTGTATCTGCTTTTATTCTTCAGTTTATATTCCTGTAGTTAAGAAAAAGGAAGATCGTCATTAGCAAGCTTCCTGTTACATAAAATTATACTCCCCCGATGTTTTAGAGCTGAATTTTCGATGTGCTTTTTATATTTCCTTCTGTTACTTTGATAAGCCTCTTTCATAGTCAAGACTCAATTCACTTATAACTTTAAGTTTCTTTGTTCTGAGGCTCCACAGTTTTATGTAACTTACGCTTTTTGTAATGAGTTAGAAGAGGAAGAAATAGATAGTGGAGAGTGCATAAAGTGTAAAGATGTTATAAAAAAGGCAGCAGATTACACAGTTGGAATGAATGGTTTGACCTAGAATGTGCAGAGGGTCACGCAGGAGAAGAATATGAAGTACAGGAATAGGATATAAAGGCGATTCACTAGAGCAGCAAGAAGGAGAGAGAAAAAGAATAAAAATTAAGAAGAAGAAAAAATATTATGAAAACAACTTGAATTGATACAGGACTCCAATGTCAGGAAGGAAAGTAGAAAATTATATAAAGAAGTGAACAAGAGAAGGTTGTAATGGTTGGCATTTCAGCTTCAGGAATATAGAAGGAGAAATATTGACAAATAATACTGCTCTATTAATTAAATACAAAGAATGTTTCCAAAATCTATACTGAGAGAGGGAGGATAGAGCACAATTGGAGACGCAGATATATTTCGTAGAAATAAGGGAAGACTGGAGGAGCTGAAGCATTAATTTCAAAAACAGAAAAACAGGAGAGCACCGGGACACGAAGACGTGAATGCTGGACATTTTAAAATATAATAAAATAATCTAGCATACATATTGTGGAAGGTTGCTGAGACAGTATGTGTGGAGGAGAAAATTCCAAGCCACGCGAAGGCCTGAGTTCGATCCCGGGTCAGTCCATGTGGGATTTGTCGTGGACAAAGTGGCACTGGGACAGGTTTTTCCCGAGTACTTCGGTTTTGCCCTGTCAGTTTTATTCCACCGGTGCTCCATTACTTGGAAAAATGAAAACAAGAAACTGATCATCTTTCTCTCATCTTCATCACAGGGTTGCACAAGAAGTCTTAAGGCTGCGGTGCGTCCGTATCTTCTGCTGCGGGGCCCTTCTCCACAAAAAAACATCCAAGCCAGGGGGAAGAAGAATTAATTTGTCCCACTTATAAAAAAGGGAGACCGCTTACTATGTGAAAACTATCGTGGTGTATCATTGGTAAACATATAGTAGCATATAAAGTGTTATCGAAGATGCTGTTTCAAAGAGCACAACCATACACAGAAGAACGCTTTGGGGATTGGCAATGTCGTTACAGGAATGGAAAATCTGCATATCAGCTGCACAGTATGAGACAAATATTAGAAAGATGGGAGAACACGTGATTAACACATTCTGTTTAAGAGGTTATTTGTGGATTTTAAAGTTGCCTACGACAACATTGACAGAACCCATCTCGTCAAGGCTATGGAGGGATTTCGAATTCCCAGAAAACTTACAAGTTTAGTGTAGGTCATTTAAGAAATATATAAGTTTCAAAGTCAAAACTTCAAATGGAATTAGAGATACTTTTAGCACGATAAGTGGCCTACGAGCAGGAGATACGCTGTGTTGTATGTTATTTAACTCTGACAACTACGCAATGCACGCCGCTGGTGTTGCGAAGAGTTATCGACTCTATTTTCAATTCATACGGCCAGTGGAATTGTTCCGTTTCCTTGACATACATAAACTGAGTTTCAAAGGAAACATGAGAAGGAATTTGTCTGTTGAACTATTTCCTCCATCGTTCTTTCCCACTCTCCAGTCTCCCTCTTCCTGCCCCAGTTGCTGAACGAACTCCCAGTACCACATTTCCTCTAGGCTGTTGCTGGAACTGAAAAAGGAATCGTCACAGATCGTCTATAATATTCAGCAGACGTGGGAGAGACAGGCAGTAACAAAACATTACAGGTCTCTTCACGATAGCATTTCTGTTAATTAATTTCTGTTGCACACTAGCTACATACCACGGATATAGCGGTGGTGTCACGAGGAAAAAATTGTTACATGAGTAGATGTAGTGACGTAGAAGGGAAGGGGTTGGGACAAAGGATAGAGAAAGTGGAAATGGGATAGAATAAATCCATTAGGACTGTAGGAAACTAATGAAATGCTGTGGATTGTATGAGATGAGGTGGGTTAGGGATAAAAGCGTCCGATGTCCTCGGGGACTGTAACATAGGAGTATGAAAAGTAACTTGGCTCGGGGCAGTCATATGAACACTGACAGTCTATTAAAAGTCTGGTATCTTCTCATTGGTAGATTTGCTGCAGGGGTGTGCATTTCATGCTCCTGTTTCAGTTAGTAAAATAGAGAGCATAGAAGATTGAGAAATAAGTTTTAGGTAGTTATTCAGTTAATTGTAAAATGTAATGTCGTTCGTATACATGTGGAGGCTTGGTATGAAAGCAAAATAATTTGCTCAGGGAAAGGCCTTTTACTGGATGTAAACATTGCCCAAATATTTATTGCTACATTTGAATACTTGTATTATTTTGAATATGACAGATATAAAGTTCTAATGCAGGAATTCATGAATTTGGCTTTACTGCCAAGTATTTGCATTATTTATTGTTTTGTAAGTTATAGTTTTATTGAGATCTGCATTGCGACATTCTAAATTTGTGCTTGATCCTAAGTATTTGTATATTATTTATTTTTAGTTAAAATTCTACGCTGCCATTGACTCGGTAGCGTCGATAGATTAGTTAATACTGAACAAGTAATTGTAAAGATTATTAAAAGGAGTTGTCGCTGCCTAGGTAAAGTTATTATTTACGTATCTGCTTGGAGCGACTGACGAAGACCACAAAAGGTCGTGTGCAGGTAGTCCGTGTCATGTTGAAGACTCGAATTCGGAACCACCCAAGTACAAATCAGAAATGTAATCCCTTTAGCCAGCTTTTTCGGTACTAGCTCATAAGATGCCTGAAAAGCCTTTGTATAAAAGGGTTTAAAGAATACAATATATTATTCCGAATATTACGACGCAATAAAAAAAATTCTAGCAAATTGATAAATGATATTATACGTGTATATAGATATATTATGTATAAAACCGTAAACCAAACTGAAAGCTACACAGAGAAACCACAAGCAAAAGGAATGTGTTACTGATTACCTAAGACTTAAAATTTTCCAAATTTTATACTGTAGAAGGATGTAGGCATTCGAATATAAGGCGACGAATTATAACCGGACGTAAGGACCTCATCTGCCCACAAAACACTCAAAATAATTATTTCGCCTAGCGTAAGGAATGCCTGCAATCCTATATATATCCCCTGTACCTTATAAAAAGACTGATACCATCCAAGTACAATGCTCCAAACCACTTATTGACGGTGTTCCCAGCGACCGACACTGTTGCAAATATCGCCAAGGGACACGAACCTGAGCCACTTACATTCGGATCAAATCTTCACAGTCTTCCAAAATCCAGCTAGCTTTCATACTCACATCATCGTCTTGGTGTTCCAAGTGAATGTTTTCTAAGAAGGTTTCCTACAAAAATTGTGTCTGTATTCTTACCTCTCAATCGGCGTTCTACCCCCATGGTAGCTTCCTCATCTTCCTATCGTTACATTATAGTGTGAATCCCATAAAATACGAAGTTTCCTATGACGTTAGGCAATTAGTTATTCGCCTCTCGTCCAAATATGTTATTCAACACTGTTTTTTCAACAATTTTAAATTATTTTCTCCCCTCAAATTAAGAGAGAGACCGCTTTTCATTCACATGCAGAAGAGGAAGCAATTTTTTAAATTTTATTTTGTCTACTAGTCACAAACCTAAATCTGCTCTACCACGTTTATAAATTTTTGCCTTTTGCTTACACAAAAACTGGCTTTCGAAAGTGCAGAAAGAATTTTTAATGCATAAATTTCTAAACTTTGATAAATACTCGTATATTCCCCTTTATTACAAGGAAGAACTAAATTTCTAATGTAAGTAGATGTTGTGCACTTTTATTCTGAATACTTGGAACAGAATGTTACAAACTTGAATCTTTGCTGCGACATGAAATAATGCTAAGAATAGTACGTAAGATCAGTAAATGTAACATGTGCTTCTTAGCGTGAATATCATTATGTCAATAACTTTCTTTCGTGTGATGGAAAGCATTTCTTATCCATAAGATTCCATTTCCATTTCGATATTAGGAAGTCGTAAACTTCTCTCCTTCAATTCCCACGGGATACAATGTAGCCAGGGGTTCGACGCGCTTCTGCTACGAAGGGGACAGACTGGGCATTTGCATTTTTATGGGAAGCTGGAGAGTTTTTCAATTCATTCTTTTATCGAGCTGCTTGATATCGAAGTTCCAAGTAGGTCAAATAATCAAGTCGCTGGTATCTGTATAGTTCTAAAGGGATTTCAGCTGTACACTGTTAAGAATAAGATGTCTTAAATATTTATTCTTGTAATGTACTAAACTTCTTGCTTTGCACAGTTACTGTTACATGTAAGTACACGTTCTTACTCTGTTTATAAAATTTATGAACTGAATCGCAAACGACACAGAGAGACTACAAAATTAATTGCTACAAACTTGATTACTTAAAAAGTTTATAAAACTTGAATTAGAAATGAAGCATGAAACGTATCTAACATACCATTAGACAACTGCGGCCCGAACAGGTAAAAAACGGCCTCATTATTATTATTATTATTATTATTATTATTATGTTATATCTCTTTAGGTATTAATCTTAACGTATTTGTTTTATATTCTTATGCTAAAGAAATAAATAAAGGAAATACGAGAGTGTCACGTGAGCCACCGGTGGTGGACAGGAGAAATGCATGCGAAGTTATGACATGACAACTGCAAGAGATGGCCAGTGCTAGGAGATACAGGTACATGCGTGGAAGGGGGTAAATAAGGTTTTGTAAGATTTGAAGTTGAGTGAGGTATCTCAGGATTTGGTCCAGTAAACTGCCTTCTGATTTTAATACTGACAGAAGACGTGTCTCATCTCGTGCAAGTTGTTTGATAAGTGTATCATTCTATTGCCCCCCTCAGGCAAATATTGCATCTCATTAACCTAATGAGGTAAATATTTCACTGTGTGAACTCTGTCAGATAAATATCTCATTTCTTGAATTCTGCCACTGTCATCTAATCGCTTATACTCTTTCAGAATATTGGCCTCTCTCATCTTCAAAATCCTGTCAGACAACAGCCTTATGGCTTGAAGTCTGTCAGACCACTGCACTGTGTGTTAGTGTTCTAGCCCTGTCACTTACGTTGTTCCACCATTTAGAGGCTACCGATTGGGAGAGTTTATATTGCTCCGTGTCAACCAGTCGATGACGCACTTACTCTCCGATTAACATTATATGATCTTTTATAGTGTTATAATTTCATTGTTAAAAATTCGTAGTAGTAACTTATAAGTGGGCTGTCTACATGCTTCGCCTCTGAAAATACTCAGCAGTGTTTAAAGAGCATTGACATTAGATGTCAACCTTGAAGTATAAGATAAACTGTTTTGTCTTTCACAGAATTGGTACAGAGCACACAGAAATGAATAACGTCTACAGCAGTGGTTTCCAAACTGTGGGACGCGGAACCCAGCGGGCCGCGGACTTTATCCCAAGGGGTCTGCTAATATAGATTCTGTAGACTGACTAAATAATATCTCTCGCACATATACCACTATTTTTTAAATATTTTAAAGTTGTCCATTCAGTGCATATTTTAGATCAGTGTATTCAATTTATTGTACCAACTGAATGCACTTTATTATTTACATAAAAGTGTTAAACACTTAGCTAAACATGCCGGAGCTACGTGTTTAACACGTGTATGAAACTAATAACGTGCATTTGGTCGGTACAATAAATTGAATATTTTTCAAGTGTTTGTTTTTCGTCATGAATAAAATCTTAATCCGTTTACAGCCTTTTCTGGTCGCATAAAAGGTTTTGTAATTATTTACTTTCTGTATAAGTGATCCTGAGAGTACAGCTATTAGCATTTGGGGGTCCATACAATTTTTGTTAAATTGAAAAGAGTTTCTCTTACCTAAAAATTCTTGGAACTGCCAGTGTGCAGCTCCGAAACCTGTCACTATACGGTTCGGACACACGCCGCCTACCAGGAAAACTACTTTATATTCCTATGGATTTGCCAAAAATAGACCTGTCTGCAACGTATTGGGAAGTGTGTGTAGAAAGAAATTAATGTTCACCATTTTTCACGTTATAATCACCGCGCATCATGATAACAAATCCAAAGTTTAAAAACCAACATATGCACTGTATTCTTACAAGTAAGTCAACAAGTAAGTATACTCGACATCCATAAGTTCATTCATAAGCACCTCATACATCAACACAAAACAAATTTATTTTGTGTTGATGTATGAGGATGTCGAGTGTATGTAGAACTTTGAACACCTGAAGATGACTTGTTGAAGCCGAAACATATGTAGGGGCATTTGACTTACTTGTAAGAATACAGTGCGTATGTTGTTTTTAAACTTTTAATGTTCACAATTTTTTTGTTTCTGACTACTGTGTGATTTTCATTTTCTTTAGATTTCTCACTCTGCCACGGGCTACTTGTATGTTGTTACGTCATGTTAAATTAGACCTGTGTTTCCCCTCTCAGTATCAGTTTACCAATATCCCACTGTCATATTCCTCTATCTACCCTCGACGCTATATGTTTTAGATAACTGCCATCCTGGATAAATAACAAATAAAGTAACTAATATTTTATTATCCCTGAAAATGGAGGCATTACCTTACCCGAAATGTCACTGTGTACCAGTAAACACGGAATAACATCGCAATACCTCAGGTCTCGCAGCTGGTTTTGACACGCATTCCGTATCGTCCATCATGATAAACAATTAATTGCTTATGCGTTACTGCGTAGCCATTTAATTCATTTGGTTGAACGTCTTTAAATGAATAAATAACCAGCTTTTTCCACTCTCTAACTGTCACTGTAACGGCCTATTTGTCATTCTTTGCTAACTTACAATTATCCAAATATTTTCCCACAAGAGAAGCAGGAATTTCCTTACTCATATAACTGGACACTTTGCCTTCCTTGTTTTCAAAGATTTGTTATGATTTGTTTCCTTACTTCTGAAGATATAACGCACAACCATTATGCTACATACGCTGCAGTACCCTTACGTACTGAGGGGACTGTACTTGCCAACACGCACACTAGCGCCACTTGATATAGCAGCAACGAATTTTCATGTTACCGATCGCAATATATAAGTTGCTCGTCATTTTCATTTTTATTTTAGGTAATATCTGTAGAATGTATTGGCGATAAGATATGCAGGGGGAAGACATGTTACCCAAAGGATGGGTAAGTGATTTGTGTTGTGTTCAGTTGTAACACTTGTTTGACGATGAATGTGCAGTTTCACTGATCTCATATTATACTCTGCTTATCTCGAGCAAATGGATAATGACGTAGTGACAACAGCTTGTTACAATCTACGAGTTTGTGTATATCTGCTACTGCATTGGTTCCTTGTAGACGTCTTCTTTATAAGATGTGCGTAAAATTTTCTTAACTTGATGACTGTGTATTATGTGGCAATAAAAGTACGTTGTAAAAGCAGGAAGTTGGAGACAAAAGTTTCCGGAATAGGACAACGTAACAAATTGAGGCTTGTCTCAGTTACAGGTCTGTATATTCCCCTCCAAAGTAGGCCCTTCGGAATTTATCCCATTTATCCCACGGCTGGAAGCATCTCTCGAGCCCCAGTTTCGTGGAGCTGTTTATCACCGCCTGCAATTCTGAGTGAAGACTTGCGATATCTTCAAGTCTTCACGCCAATAACTGGCTTTTTGTCTTTGAAAAGAGAAAAATGTCAAAGACCTTAAAAAGGCAACTTCCTTCTTCTTTGGCCTGATCTTGCAGGTTTGATTTTGTTTCTGGTCGTCATTCAGCAGACGGGGCACAAATTTTGCTGCAGTCAGCGTCGTGTTTAATCATTGGTCAAAATGCGTTGGCGTGTACCATATGATAGGCTCTGAATGTCACAAACATCTTTACTCATAAGCTGTCTCTCTCTTCGTCGATGTCTTGAAGCACTTTTCCCACATTTTCGTCAGTCCGGCTTGACGAAGGGTGACCTGAACTTTCAAAACATTCACCGAAGTTCGGATAGTTTGAAACGTGCTTATCATTCAAAGGTTTGTATTCTACTCATGATGTCATTGCGAAAGACTTTTAAAAGCATTTCATAAGGCTCAGAAGCCGTTTTCTCAATTTTAAACAAGAACTCACTCCACGGACCCAGAGTTCTTCTTGAAAAGCTAATCGCTCCTCTTGATACTTCCTCAGCTCAGTCAAGAAATCCCCACATTTTATGGATCTCGAAGCTTCGTCACCGCACTCGCAGGATCCAGCCAGTTGCCCCTACCCTGAGCAAGTTCAGTTCGGTCTACATCTCCCATCCAATTCCCTGAAGATCAGTTTCATTATTATCCCCCCATCTATGCCTGGAGTTGTCCTTCCTTCAGGTTCCCGCACCAGAACCCTGTATGCAAATTGCCTCTCTCCCATTTGTGCCACAAACTCTGTCAAAGTTATAAAAAAAATATGTAAATTTTCTGTTCTTTTACGGTCTGCCATTCCACTGGGCCGCAATTGTCGCAGAACGCAGTCATCACCAACATACCTGAACTTCAGTCGCAGAAGAACGCTGCCTTCCCTCACCGCGACAGTCAACGCACTGCTTCACAGCAAATTAACTCAACCCTTCACAGCTGCATTATATGTGCTTGAAGCTCCACTCGGCCAGTCCGCAAAATTTGTCTCACATGTCATAGTTCTTACAGCGTTCATGATAACCTAATATCCTTATGCATTATTTGTGAGCATTTTGTCACGTGATATTCTGTGGCAACGTAGTTGTATCTTCAGTTCGACTGGGTCAAGACGCCTTTTCTCCCTGTTTGAAAACAAACTAAAGCAAGTTAGTTGTCACCAAATCTTGTCTTCAGTAATTAAATTTGTCTGTAATATTTTTTTTTCAGTGTTGAGGTTGTAATTCCTTTAGATCACACTGAGAGACACACCACAGTCGGTAGGACTCCTCTGGACGAGGGATCGGCTCGTCGCAGAGGCCTCTACCTGACAACAACACAACACTCACAAGAGACAAACATCCATGCCCCCGGTGGGATTCGAACCCACGATCCTAGCAAGCGAGCGGCCGAAGACCCACGCCTTAGACCGCACGGCCACTGGATCGGCTGTCTGTAATATTTCTCTGTTAAAAATAACATATCTTATTAATTATCTGATTAATTAAGATCATGATTATTATTGGGAAATTAGATTTTTTGTTTATCCCACATTTTTATGCGGTCATGAATACGCAGCAGATACCAATTTATGGTCATCGCTAGTGTGCATTAGGTTTTAAAGTGATAATAAGGCCTTTCAATGCTATCAAATAAAAAACCCAGTTTTTTGCGAGGCAATTATTACATATGGATTATTCACAACAATGTTAGTGATAAAAAAGTTAGTTCCTTGAACTTTTATAAATGAAATTGAGTACCTAATGAAGTCCAAATTAAATTGCACCGTATTCCAACGATGCTTTTCAAAATCGTTACAATTACTATTTTCTTCTTAAAATAAATATGAATAAAGTTTTTGTCGTAATTACTACATAACTGCCTTGATACCTCACAAATTAACTCACATTCAAATGAATTTCTCAAGTCAAACCCGAGAAACGGAAATCGCCCACTCGAAATTTTAACAATTTTGTGAATACTTAAAATTAATGCCTTTGATTTCCGGTTAGAAAATTTTCCATCTTCATACTTCAAGCACTGCACTGTAACATACGTAAAATACTGATGAAATGTGAGAAATGTATCTTGTGGTCATAAATGTCCAACTTGCAGCACAAGGAAAATATGAGTTAAAAATATTCTTCTTTTAATTCGCAGAATAGCGCACCACGGTTACTACTGTTCTGTATTTCCAGACAAAATTATTTTAATCTCTTTACTGGAATCTACTATGAGTCCACAATGTTATTTGTGTGTGTTTATGATCGATGCAAAATTTTCACGACACATAATATGAACGTTATATTATTCGAGAGCCCCCCCCCCCCCCCCCAAACCTCGTACTATCCAAGTCCCCACAACTCATATTAACAATTTGACCGGCATGCTATCTGGAACTACTACCAAGCAATATGCGTCGTGACATGCCCTGTCTTAGCCTAATATAACTTCGAGAAATGTGCAAGTTTACTGTCATATTATTACTGCATAACTAAAACAGTACAATAGCTGTTGCATAAATTCTCTCTATGCCTGTCGGTTTGATGGTGGGTAAGCGGTGAAACTTTAAACACAGCGTTTAAAATCTGGTCCAGATTTAGACATAAATAAAAAAAAACATATATTCGTGTTGTCAGATACTCTTTGCAAGTTAATAACAAGCATATCCACAGTACGAATATTTGAGATTATATTCAACAATTTAACGTGCACACACCGTGTTCTGGAGCAGTAAGTGTTCACAAAAGTTACAAAATTGAACAAAAACAATACTTGTAAATACCTGTAAAACTGTATACTTATTTTATAGGAAAGTGGGTTTTGTGATTTTTGCTGCGAACTTATTTTAGTAGTTTTTAGGACGACATTTCAGGTCTTTGTTGCTTCTACGGTATGAACATTTCTCACTACTGTACCGCCAACATAGCGTGCTAATACTGTACACTGCCTTAGCTTCCTCTATCACAGTTTTGAAAGGCAAGCTCTTCTTTTCCTGTCCCAAGACCTTATATTGTGTTACTTCCCCATCCTCTCATCAGAAGACACTCCCACGTTAGTCTCACGTTGTTACCTGCTGCACACACAAGGAGGACCACTGGGGTTTTCACTTTATAAACCGCTCTTTCAGTCGTCTGTATGACAGGCCATAACACGGAAGATCGCATTTAATGTTTAGCTCAGGTGGTAAAGACTCTGTCGTGTTGGTCGTGAGTACCTTGTTTAATCTCGATCGGGAAAAAAAAATGTGCCGACAGAAGTTTTCTGTGGCTTTTCTCATTCTCTTCAGAGAAATGCTGGGATAGAGCCTGAAAATATGCCACGGTCACTTCCGTCCGCATCTCTTCGAAATAAATATTCACCATCGAACTACCATCCCGTGTATTCCTACTACATAAACTAGGCTGCTTACAGCGTCGTTAAATAAATTAATAAATTATTACCAAGTAGATAGGCCTATATTCAGCCGGCATGCAATATTGCATATTAATTTTTCAGGAAGTTACACAATTGTCTAAGACTCTTCGTCATAAAAATGTATTTTTACTCAAGCTACGCAGGGGCGCGCCCAGAATGTTTCATTGGGGGGGGGGGGGGGCTGGCCCTGAGGCTATGTATAATTTATATTTGATTTAAAAAATTATGTTATAAAAATCTTATCGTAAGTATAACATAACATTGTCTGCAACTACATTTGTATACATACGAATATAACTACACATTCCATGACTCAATCGTAGTGTCCTATCTTCTTGTTTTTTTTTTAAATGTTATCAATTTATTTTTCAAAATTCTAATGTAATAGTCATCAGCCGATTTCAATTGCTGATTTCAGTTGAAGGGTAAATCACGTAAAATTTTGATATCATAATATCTAATCTGTGTTTTTAAATTTTGGTTTCGGGGGGCTTGGTGGGACTGCAGCCCGGAAGCTCCCCCCCCCTTGTGTGCGCCTCTGAAGTTACATAAGGTCGTGCGTGTCATAATACTGCAGTCTTGAAGAGAGTGACTTGCAAGTCGCGAAGACGGTGTGGCGTGCAAAATAACGGAGCTAAAAATTAACTCTGTGTTTTGAAAGCTCAGTCAAGAAATTAAAAGCACAAAATGTTGACAACTAACAGAATACAGACAATAGTAGAGGCATATCATACAGACAATAATAGAGGCATATCATACAGACAATAGTAGAGGCATATCATACAGACAATAGTAGAGGCATATCATACAGACAATAGTAGAGGTATATCATACAGACAATAGTAGAGGCATATCATACAGACAATAGTAGAGGCATATCATACAGACAATAGTAGAGGCATATCATACAGACAATAGTAGAGGCATATCATACAGACAATAGTAGAGGCATATCATACAGACAATAGTAGAGGCATATCATGCAGACAATAGTAGAGGCATATCATACAGACAATAGCAGAGGCATATCATACAGACAATAGTAGAGGCATATCAAACAGACAATAGTAGAGGCATAGCATACATACAATAGTAGAGGCATATCATACAGACAATAGTAGAGGCATATCATACAGACAATAGTAGAGGCATATCATACAGACAATAGTAGAGGCATATCATACAGACAATAGTAGAGGCATATCATACAGACAATAGTAGAGGCATATCATACAGACAATAGTAGAGGCATATCAAACATAACATTAAATTTCCGTTTAACATTTCGGGCCGACTTGATCAGGGTGTGCGATTTATCACTCAGTGGAAACAAAATATTTTTTAAATTGCTCTGTGCCCAGTGCGAATCGTATATCCAGCGCAGACGTGAATGTTTAATGCACTCATATTTACGATCCGTTAGCCCCTGTTTTCCTCTACGCTTATCATGTGATCGTCAAACTTTATCTGAGATCTGTCCGCCCCATTCTGCCTTGCAGAGTCCCTCGAGCATTCCGCACTTTGCCTTTTTGTCCCTTCTCTGCTGTAGCTTGAATATTTATAAATATGTTTCTGCAGACGGCTGCGTAACATATTAGGATACGAATAATTAATAGCACGATTTTGCGAGGATATTCCGTACACATACAAGGCATTGCACTGTATTTTCGCTTGGAGGGCAAAACGTTGTTTGCAGATGGGGAGTTACAAAACATAGCGTTAATGAAAATGAAGTGTGAAATAGGAGTGGGATGCTGAAGAGGTGCGCAGAGAATGATAGAACGCATCAGAGAACAGGAAACACTGACTAGCCTACAGGTATAATGTGCTATGTATATGATCAGGGGCGTGGCAGCAGTTAGCTTAACCAATTTGACGCTATCCGTCCAGTTGTGTGTACAGACTTACACAAATAACACTACGTGTGCTGTCTGACACAACCTGTATTTATTATTATATTTTTTATTTTATTTTATTTTATTTTAATATATTATATATTTTATATAATTTGTGAGATCTCGGAAAATTTTAAATTTTTACCTTGAGTTTTAACTTTTTTTATAAATCAACACCTGATGATGATCGGATAGATCGAAACATGTAGTTTTTTAAAAAATAGTAATAAATACAGGTTGTGTCAGACGGAATACGTAGTGTTATTTATGTACGTTAGTTTAACTCTTTCGTGATGTAATTTATTGTTAGATTCACTGTCATATCGTCATAATTATTATCATCATCATTAACAATATAATTATAAGCACACATCAGATTGTGTTTCAATTAAATTATCGTTAGCTAGTAATTAGTCAGTCTTCGTGGGTTTGTTGTGGATAAAGTGGCACTAGGCGGATTTTTCTCTGACTGCTTTGATGTCTCTCTGTCAGGGTCATTCGACAAGTGCTACTTATCAGTGTTTCATTAGTCTGCCACGGACACTGCATAATCGTAGGAATTTAAAGCGTCGTTAGTAAAGATCTCTTTATCCCTCTTCCGATAGCGAAAGGCAGGTAACAGAAAGGGACAGTAAGAGATACCTCGAGATACACAGATAGAGCGTAAGCTGACACTACCAAACACTTGAACAGACTTGGATTTACTGCATACAGCACTTGACACAGCGAGAAGAAGAACGCGAAGAATTGTGGGGAAAATGTTACCAAAGTGTTAGAATAATGTAAATTATGTAATGGAATCTTCATATTTATAAATTTTGAAATCAAGGAGAAAGACATTGGAAAAGTGTGCAGGACGCAAGGGGGAGATAAAAGAAGTGTATAAAGAGTTGGAATCATGTATCTGAAGGAAAGATTGGATTGGAAAGTAGTTTTAACTACTTCTTAAAGGAACCGAATTTGGATAGTGAAAGTCCCTCTAAATTTTCAACAATAGGACATAAAAATTCCTTTCTCGAGCTGCGTTTGCCACACATAAACCTGCCACTGATTCACTCAAAGGACACTGTTGTCACATGTTTTAGGCGAAGAATTTCCTTTCTGGCAACGGTAAACAATACATGCAACACAGATTTCCGTTTAGTTGTCTTCGAAATAACAAGTGGGCGATTATCCCAATCACCAAATATTGCCGTACTTACTGCATTATTGGATAAAGATGGGTTGGACTGGATTTATCTGGCTTAAGAAGGGATGATTTTTGGAGCAACTTAACTACAACATTCATTAAAATTTAAGTGTGTCTGGATGCTGGCAATCTACAATAAAGTGTGTCGAAAGTGTTTAATTGGGGATTTTCGCAAATTTCGCACATAATGCTTACTTAACATGTGCCTAACCCTTTTGATCTTCATGGAAGCCCTTCATCATAGTATACAAAACATGTGTATAGTGTATACTGATGTAATCGTAACTTGGTTTTGGCCATCTGACGAATTATTTATTTCTTTATTACGTTCCTGGCTACACATTTCTTAAAAAAAAAATTAAAATGTATTCGTGGTGTAAACACTCCATATAGAATACTTGTGTGCCAGTTTTAATTCAGAAGTTTGATATATTGTACCTGCCTGCCTGAATGTAAACATTACTTACGAAACTGCACAAATCACTAGCTGGAAAGAGAGGGTAGGTTTGGAATGTAGTATTGCCAATTAGTCTAATCTTGATTGCCACGTGGGGTTTCGATTTCGCTGGAAACAACACGCATAACGACCTCGAAAAGCGATTTAAATCGTACTTTTGCAACCCCACTGCACCCAGTATTCCAATTACGCCATTGCTGTAATTGTGGTAATGAGCGCAAAACGAAACACCATGAGGTGGAGGTAGGTGCATAGGGGACATTACAAATAAAAGTAAGCACCAGGGAAATGATCTTTGCTAATTTAAATCTTAGTAAATTGAAACCACAAAACTGTGTGCTTTTGTCTCAAATCGATTCAAATCAACCAAGTCAAAGACTTTAGATCAAATACGGGAATGGTAATGGTGAAGTAAGTATATTCTTATGGCACTCTATAATTGGTTGCTTAAGGTGAAGGTAAGGTAAAGTGCACCTTCGAACAGGCCATGAAGGCCCAGAGGGGGATTATAGGTATAGCTCTACTCTTTCTTTAACCTCGGCGCTAGATTGCTTAACGGCCACAAATGTGCTTTACGTTCGTATATCCCACCACGGATATTTCCAACACTTCAAAGCTCATACCGGTTGAACCGATATTAAGCGAGGTATCTCCTGCTTACATACGTAGGGATAATATTTCTTGAAGACATATGGGGCCTATTTTTCCATCTGCAAAGTAACGAATTTCAAAGTTTAGCCTACTCCCTTTCCTAGTGAATTCTCTTCTACCATCTAATTAAATGACATACAGGGAAGATTCGTTCTCGATAATCTGATAGTCTTTCGGCTAGAAAATAAATTTCCTTCCTTGTATTAAACCTGAAGTAATTTGCCTGTTTGCAACGCTCCAGTATTAATCCGTATTCTGAACCCAATGAATAGTCGAAAGTCCATCAGGTATACTAAAAACTCTGCCGATCCCAGTGGCCGTGCGGTCTAAGGCGTGCGTCTTCGGCCGCTTGCTTACTAGGATCGTGGGTTCGAATCCCACCGGGGGCATGGATGTCTGTCTCTTGTGAGTGTTGTGTGTTGTCAGGTAGAGGTCTCTGCGACGGGCTGGTCCCTCGTCCAGAGGAGTCCTACTGAGTGTGGTGTGTCTGAGTGTAGGGAGAGTAGGGCCCATGTAGGGCTGTCGAGCCATAGAAAAAAAATACTGAAAATTCTATGCTGGAATTCATCTGGTTGACATATTTCTATATTTTTCTCATCTCTCTGTTGATGGTTTAAGTGTAAACTGTGAACTGACCCGATCCTGATTTTAGCCTGGTGGTCCCGGGACAGTCGTTGGGTAGAAGATCAATTTAACGAGCATTGGACAGTCGCCAGTATTGGTTATCTGTACCGGTCATAACTCAATCTGACCGCACCTCGCCACCGCAACGATGTATGGCTATACCGGCACTGTCTGCAGTTTAGTTCGCAGCGCATCTGCGTTTCTGTCCTCGTGCCTATTGTCCTTCACGTAATTACGACTGCGTTGGTACCAGAACTTAGATGATACGCGTTTTCAGCTTCCCACAGCGGTTGTTTAAAAAAATGGTCGTCTTCCCTTGGGTTTGTGCCTCGTCTAGTGGTTAAATCTTCCGACGTTCCGGATGAAAGCGACTGAACTGTTTCGAACAGATGTTGAAGTGATTACGGAAGAAAATGCTGTCTGTTATGTAGACGATTTTGACAGTATTGGCTAATCACAGCTTTGGAAGGCGAGAAGAGACAGTAGTATTTCCCCGAGGAAGTGAATTAAGATTTCCAAGAATGGCCCCTTTTCGGGCTTCAACACCTGTCTACCTGCTGAACACGGGTAAAGCACTCTCGCCCTAACGATGGAGCCAGTACCTTCCTGCATAACATAAGAACATTTAACACCTACACAGTGCTGAAATCGCAAAGAGGGCCACCACATTTTATTCACTCATGCGATGTCAGAAAGTGTATAGTGCTTTACAGATGCGTTTGTAAGAAGTAGAATGTTATACTATACTCGTAGCTGTACTCACTGTTGGTGAATTGAGTCAACAATTGTCATGCATTTTTGGATTTTATGATTGTATTCGATAAAACGGCAGCGAAACATGCACATTTGCCGTCATTGTCATAGCGTCATAAAATAATCTAAACACTTACATGTTGATTTACCTCCAACATGAACAATTCGCAACCTTCTAAGAGCCTTCTTATTATTGGTATTTATAACATTCAAAGCCATTTACAGAGGGCGTCTTTTCAAGATGACAAAGTAAACTTAATTCCTTAGTTCGAAGTGTAGTGATTGTGGCTCTTATGTGCCTTATATAATAATACCCTTGATTTGTGAGACAGTAACTCACCGGTGACGTCACAGGCACCGGTGTTCATAGTTACGAAGGGGCTTCGTTGATGTGTGAATCCACACCGGTGATAAAAGTATGAGTATCGAAAAAAGACCAACATAAGGGATACTTTGGTCCGAGAGTATCTAATATTTCATATACGAACTACGAAGTATATCCCTAACACTGTTCCCATATTATAATACTTTGTGTCGCATATGTCACACCATGATCTTTTTGTGGAACCTGCTACAGAAACAACCAATCCTTAACAAGAGTCCAAACTGCTACTAACACTATTATAGTGGCGCATATGTTTCAGTGTACAGGGACCTCATACACACACACACACACACACACACACACACATATATATATATATATATTACAACACAGAATATCATTATCTTAGTTTATCCTTCTTTATACACTCACAATGTGGAAATTAACAAACTTCTCTCTCCTTGGAATACAAACTTTGGTTTCAATGTTTTGAACTCATAGACAATTGGAATCTCCAAGCACACAGCTATATTTTTATTTCTTACGTAAATTGTAATATAAAGGGGCCATATGTGGTCCTTAATATATGTTTACCCAGACTACGTTCTTTCAGGTTCGTGATGCAGTGTTGCATGATACGAACGTTTTGGAGGAATGTACTTCAGTAAGACAGATTTAGCGCTATTATTGTACTTCAGTAAGACAGATGTAGCGCTACTATTATACTTCAGTAAGACAGATTTAGCGCTACTATTGTACTTCAGTAAGACAGATTTAGCGCTACTATTGTACTTCAGTAAGACAGATTTAGCGCTACTATTGTACTTTAGTAAGACAGATTTAGCGCTACTATTGTACTTCAGTAAGACAGATTTAGCACTACTATTGTACTTCAGTAAGACAGATTTAGCGCTACTATTGTACTTCAGTAAGACAGATTTAGCGCTACTATTGTACTTTAGTAAGACAGATGTAGCGCTACTATTGTACTTCAGTAAGACAGATGTAGCGCTACTATTGTACTTCAGTAAGACAGATTTAGCGCTACTATTGTACTTCAGAAAGACAGATTTGGCGCTACTATTGTACTTCAGAAAGACAGATTTAGCACTACTATTGTACTTCAGTAAGACAGATGTAGCGCTACTATTGTACTTCAGTAAGACAGATTTAGCGCTACTATTGTACTTTAGTAAGACAGATTTAGCACTACTATTGTATTTCAGTAAGACAGATTTAGCACTACTATTGTACTTCAGTAAGACAGATTTAGCACTACTATTGTACTTTAGTAAGCCAGATTTAGCGCTACTATTGTTCTTCAGTAAGACAGATTTAGCGCTACTATTTTGCAGACTAAAATAACAGGTTTCTTCTAAGCGTTGGTACTTTACCAAACTACAAGGAGGTCTGTCCGAGCATACCGGTTACGTATACTTACAGCAGTTAGAATCTCATCTCAAGAAGTCACAGAGTTCAGGTATTGCTTTCTTAAAGGCTTTATGTGCTGTAGAATGCGGCTTGGCGTCACATTTACCCAGTGTCGAAAGGCGAATACCAAATCAATTACTTTAATTGTATCTACGGATGCCTCTACTGAAGTATTACCCTATTAACCTTGACTGCCATGTTTCTCTACTTTTACAAAGCACGCACTGTCCATTAAGCCCATTATTTCTAGTGATTCTTTATCCTGCTGTTAAAATTGCCACGACTCACTTAACTGTCTCAGTTGGACCAACATCACTGAGACTTATTTTACTCACAAATGCTTTTTAATGTACTCGCGAAATTCGGCAAATCCCTTCTGGGTCACTCCATATAATTTCCGCAATTTAAATAGAGCCATAAAATCTTCGGAATCCCGAAATGACAATTGACCAAACGACGTTGATATAATGAAAGTGATGTGGCAACATAGAGCGTAGCATGGAGAATGTGGCAACATAGCGCAGGCAGTTTGAAGGCAGCGGGTAACTATATTGGTGACTGAGGGTGCCTGCTCGTGGCGCCACTGCTGCAAGTTTTGTTGCTACAAAGCCTTTGCCAAACTATTGTGCATTAGAAGACCACCCTGTATATATAATATATATATATGAATATTGCATTTATGGATTTTAATTTTTATTTTATTCAACTAATGACCAAAGATCTAAGATGTTTCACATAAATTTGGAGCTATTTTAGACACTGAAATAAATTCTTTGAATCTTAAAAATGAATATTTTGTAAGATCTTCCATTAGAGTAAAATAAAATTTGTGTTTTTACGTAAAGTATCGTGATATGTTCGTATTTTTATACTTTTGTATCTCTGCCTTAGGTTATACTTCCGTCACGTACTACGCCTAACTTACCTGTGTGTGTGTGTGTGTGTGTGGTGTGTGCCTGTTTCAGTTGTTTAATTCAGACCATGTATGGCATAGGGGATGCTTGATGTCCCAAAGGTGCAATAGAGCTGCTAGTGTACATGGCATCATATAATTGAGAGAGGGCTGCACTCCCTGGACCTAGCACTGCTCCCTCACTGACTAGCCAAATCCTGTCTTTGCACAAACTACAGAGATGCGAAATACGCAATATGACAAATACATGTACTGATTTTGTAGAAGGATATGCTGCCACTTATCGAAAATGTACTTAAGAGTATTTTGCTTGGCTTGGAAACATTTCTGAAGGTATGAAATTTGTGGTTTTCTCGGCTGTGATGTGACGTTATTAGTTTTGTACAATCTTACCAAGTTTGGCTGCACTTTCCACCGAAATGTTGGTACTTATCCTCCAAACTACGCTTCAGAACTTATTACAGATCATTAACCTTAATTCTTAAGCACTTATCCGAAAGCCTCCGTAGTCATCATATTGCTTTGAGTGGGTTCGTGTTATTGTAAATGAGACCACTTTTCACAAGTGTCCAATATATCGCTGTATTTTGACATTTGTTTTTAACGTTTGCCTTTTTTGTCTGCCTAGGTGTCTCTGGACTTCTTTACTGGATAATCTGACGCTTTTATCCTTGGTCTTGGTCTACTTCAAAATCCAAATTTCGCCATCAGTTACCAAAGAGTCTTCCAACAGGGTTTTAAAAATGTGTTCTTATTTTTACAGAAGTAAATGACTTCGTCAGTAAAACAAATTTATAAAATATGAAAGATTATTTGATAAAAATCTTCTCAGTAATACAGTCACTTGACCCAACACGCATCAACTCGTCAGTGGTGCCACTTGCAGAACAAATGACCCAGTTCAGTTATTATCTGTCAGATTGCTTAAATATTGTCCTGCTGTTACGTAATACACATGTTACTAACTTCCGCCTGCCTGTCATGTCTGACGCACTAGGGTACACGCTATCTACAAAGATTTTCGAAAATTTATCATTCTCGTTTCGTAATTGTTTTTAATGATATTTTTCGTGCTTAGCATAAATCTGTCCACTAAATTCTGAGGTAATATTTTAATGTAAGCCTACATCTCGACAGCTACTTTCTATACACCTTGCAATTTGCCAATTACATGCGTAACCCCATTCGATGCTCTCAATGTACGCCTTTACGAAAGCAACAGAAAATAAACGGGGATCAAAAAGACTAAGCTTCTTATATTCCTAAATATTTCATTAATTTTCTTAAATGTGGCGAGTTCGGAGGAAGAACCTCTTGTTGCGAGATAGTGTTTGTTAAATTAGCTTTGCTAAGCTAATACACATATAGCAATATGCAGCATGTCAGTCTTCCAGCTCTCGTATTCTCAATGCGATCTCTCGTGGCTTACCACGGCCTCGATAATTACATGTAACTTCAAATAAGAGCAGCAGGCTAATTTTATATATAGGTGTTATACAGAGAGCTTTTACTGACGCGGGACTGAGCAGACGTAAGCACTGCAGATCAGTCGGCGTCATCAAGTGATACGTAGCAACACTGCTGTTCGCTCTGCAGCAAGCAGTCCCGCGAAAAATGTTAAATTTTGAAACTGAAAGATGGTTATAATGCTCTAACAGACCTTAAAAGAAAATATGATCACGAGGCCTGAGTGGAAATTAAATTTTTCGAAGCATGTGGTGGAATAGAAGTGCACCTCCACCCGTTCTTACGAAGGACGTCCAGAAAGTAAAAGTACAAACGCAATAACATGTTATAAAAATATTTATTAACAAAATCGAGTGAACAAACTCTTAACACATACCTTGAGCTATTTTTCAACATAATTTACCCCCAAGAAGAGAGCACCACTATCTGTTGAATAAGTGGCTGGATTAGGGTACCAGAACCGGCCTGGATGGTGTGGAGAAGAGGAAATTATCTTGCCCCTTCCGAGAAACTAACGGAATAGGCATAAGTCTTCTTCCAATTTTTTGTACTATTATAATCTTATCTGGACTGGATTGGCCACATCTTGCTTAGAAACTGCCTTCTAAAACACGTGATTGAAGGAAAGATGGAGGGAAGGATAGAAATGACGGGAAGACGGGGGAGAAGGCGTAAGCAGCTACTGGATGACCTTAAGGAAAAGAGACGATACTGGAAATTGAAAGAGGAAGCATAGATTGCACTCTGTGGAGAACTCGCTTTGGAAGAGGCTGCGGACCTGTCGTAAGACAGACTGCAGAATGAATGAAAGAATCATGTCCTTTTCTTCGATTCGAAATTTAGTTTTTGATTTAAGAAAATTGTATTCAGCGTCTAAGTGTCGGTAAAACAAAATTATTGCTGGAGACCATATTACTTAAGGTAGAAATTGTGTATAGCGTTGTTTCAATTTGAATAAATATAAAACATGAGGTTTGCATTTGTAGCCAACGAAGTTAAAGAGACGCGAAAAGTCTGAACACAAAACTCAGTTTTCGGAGAATTTAGTCCAAGTCCTGAGACGTGTTAAAGCATCATGTTGATGCGACGTTGGGTGAAATTACGTGTCTTGCTGAACGCTGAACGCCTAACGGAGCGCTGAAAGTCTGACGTCGTCAGAGCCACAGGCAGAACACAGCTTAGTCTTCCTCTCATCTTTATAGAGCATGCAGACATGGGGAAGGGTGGTGTCGGGGGGGGGGGGGGTGTCAATATGCGCCACACGCAGAGTAACATTATAAACATGGCTAAGATGATTATGCACATGGCCGCCCCGGGATTTGGTAAACCCCTTTGGAATAGCTCGAAAGTAGCAGGGGTCGCTTTCAAGTTAATTTAAGCACCCCAGCGAAGAAATTTTTCCTCAAGACCACCCTTGAAGAGAAGTTTAATCTCTTGCATTTTCCTTGTCGACACCATAGTCCTGTCTGTCGTGCAAATTTTGATATCCATCATTTTATATGTGAATGATGGGATTAGCTCTTCTACAGGGAGGCGGTGCGCTGTGTTGCTGAGGGGCTTATTGGACAGAAACACAGCTACATACTCACAACAACTTCAAGTGCGTATGTTCACCGGTATATATAGTTGTAAAGCTGTCAGTTACAGTCGAACTCGGTTATAACGACATCGGTTAATGCGACACCTCGTTTATAACGTCAGATATTCTGTGGTAGCAATTAATTCCTCGCTGTTAACCATAACATTATACTGCTCGGTTATAACAACACTCGTTTATAACGACACAAAATATTCAGTCCCTTTCATGACGTTATAACCGAGTTCGACTCTACGTTTGTACTTCTGTAACGATGTTCTGAGCTTCTCAGAATATGACGTGTCGAATGGCAGGATAGTTAATGAAGTGGGAAGTGTGTGTGGAAGGAAGCGGCCGTGGCCTAATTTGTGAAGCTGTTTAGACACATGTCTGGAGATTCTGAAGAAAATCATAAAATATTTTACTCATGAAAGTCATACGGATTTACAACCGTCAGTGACTTACTTTCAGCGGAGCTCCTCACAGGTTCACATCCCAGAAGACCGCCATCTTTACAGTAACCACCGCGATAACCGCAAAGTCTCTGTTCTTCACGTTTTTCAGACCTTGTTTAAGGCCCTTTAGTTTCAGCTACTTCTCTATCCTAAAATCCTTGTATTCTTCAAAGTTCATGATTTGAAATTCTGATGGTCGTAATTACGAGTATGGAGACACCGGAATTTGCAAGGTGAAGTCGTGCAGTCTGGTGGCAAGTTACTGTACTACAGTGCCCGTCCTCAAGAGCCCTGATCTATTGCCTGCATGTGACAGATCCTTCCATCGTTGACTGATTTCACTGGAATACACGTCGTCACGTCCCAGAAACGTACACAGTATTTTTAGACTGGTTTTTTATTTAAGATAAATGTTTATTAAATTCGTTAAATGCAACACAAATGTAGTCCAAATAAATTTATCTTAGTGTGAAAGACTTATCATTGTGATTCTCAAATATGTGTTGTCTTATCTCTTGTTTCATTTCGCAACAATCTCATATGAATGGAGTTTCTTGCTTCACAAGTATCTATGTCATCCAGATACACATGCATTTGGCATTATATTGGAAGCACACATGCCGATTACAATTATAAAATAAATTGATGCCTATAGTCATAAAACTAAACGTTAAGAGTAAATAATACAATGTGTCTAAGTTACTGATGTAAGCTGATACTTCATATAATAGAGTAAAAATTGTTACATACAAATATTGTTACATGATTCGACTTAGACGATTAAAACATGTAAAAGTTGGCCTATAATCGATCTCGTCCTGTGGCTTGGGATGTTGTGTGTCCGGTGAAGTGTCGTGTACACTGGCCCCTTGTGGATGGCAACTTGATTGCCGAAACGTATGTAGGGGTTACTAATATACTTTGTTAATAATTCTTGTGCATTGGTTGGTTTGACTTAAACTTGTCGAATCTTAACTTTTCAAGTTATTAACGGAATGTAAAGCAGATTAATTCGCACTAACAAACCCACGTTGCCCTCCGCCATGTTTATGAGCACAATTCAGAGTCCTCTAGAGGCAGAGGCTTAAAATTCACCCTGCGGTGCTGAACGTCTAGCGAACTGAAGGCAGGTCAGTTCCTACTGCGATGTTTACTTCTCTTGAGTAAAAGATTAGGAGGCAGCATTTTATGTTTGCAATTCTTTTATCTCAATAAACAGCTTATGCTTATTTTGTCTGAATATCTACTATATCTATAACCAAAGACTTCTTAAGGTAACGTAAAGTTCACCCTAGAACAGGCCATGAAGGCCCAGAGAGGGAGTAGAGGTATAGCTCTACTCTTTCTTTAACCCTGACACAAGATGAGGGTGGGTGGTCAACTCCACGCCCTGGCCGCTTTACCCCCGGGAAAGAGACCCGGAACCCATTTTATAGGAGACTGGGTGGGCCCCAGGGCCGGTCTGGACGGCTGCGGAAAATCTCGCCCCCACCGGGATTCGAGCCCGGACCGTCCAGCTCGTAGCGAGTCGCTATACCGACTGAGCTATCGCGGCCCACCCAAATATTTCTTAGTGCGTCTTAATACTTTCTTATAGGCTACCTCTTTTTTTACATTTAGCCATTCCTTAGTTAAAAATTCTCTTCTACTTTCTAGTTTTTGAACAGCCCAGCACTATATGTATATTTGACATCGCCTTTACCTAAACATGACTTTCTCTATTCTAATACCTCCCAATTTCCACTGTCCTAATCAACTCCTAACACTGTACCGTGTTTCCTCCCTTCAACGTCCAGCGGTGTGCCACCTAGTGTCATCATCACAACATTGTCATCCTCGTCACCATGAGGTAGTCTCTTTCTCCTTACTTCGCCGCAACTCGCCACTCCATCAGCCGTCAGTTCTTTGATATTCCCCTCTCCTCTCACGCCGTGGCGTAGCAAGTGCTTACTGCTCCCTCCGTCTTCGCTCGCTCACGCATTGCACTTCTGTTCTCCTGCCCATCCGAACGACGATGTACACACTTTGCGTTATACTGACCGGGTTGTTTAATGAACCTCTGAGTAAGTAGGATAAAATTCAAGTTTATTCTTCTTCGAAAAAAGTTTTTAAAAGCTGTGATGTGCTGAGGAAAAACAAGAGTATAGAATGGGGGATGACGTAGTGCTGATAGCGGACAGATGGGTTAAATATATAGAATGGGGGAAGACGTAGTGCTGATAGCGGACAGATGGGTTAAATGTATAGAATGGGGGATGACGTAGTGCTGATAGCGGAAAAATGGGTTAAATGTATAGAATGGGGGATGACGTAGTGCTGATAGCGGACAGATGGGTTAAATGTATAGAATGGGGATGACGTAGTGCTGATAGCGCAGATGGGTTTAAATAATAGAATGGGGGAAGACGTAGTGCTGATAGCGGACAGATGGGTTAAATGTATAGAATGGGGGATGACGTAGTGCTGATAGCGGAAAAATGGGTTAAATGTATAGAATGGGGGATGACGTAGTGCTGATAGCGGACAGATGGGTTAAATGTATAGAATGGGGGATGACGTAGTGCTGATAGCGGACAGATGGGTTAAATGTATAGAATGGGGGCTGACGTAGTGCTGATAGCGGACAGATGGGTTAAATGTATAGAATGGGGGATGACGTAGTGCTGATAGCGGAGAGATGGGTTAAATGTATAGAATGGGGGATGACGTAGTGCTGATAGCGGAGAGATGGGTTAAATGTATAGAATGGAGGATGACGTAGTGCTGATAGCGGACAGATGGGTTAAATGTATAGAATGGGGATGACGTAGTGCTGATAGCGGACAGATGGGTTAAATGTATAGAATGGGGATGACGTAGTGCTGATAGCGGACAGATGGGTTAAATGTATAGAATGGGGGATGACGTAGTGCTGATAGCGGAGAGATGGGTTAAATTAATCAAGTACGTATTTTGATATTTTCTGCAGTAGAAACAGATGAATAAGCAATATCTGCTTACTGTGGAAAGTTATTTTTTTCCATGGCGCAACAGCCCCTAGTGAGTCAGCGACTCCTCATTATCGAGGCTTCACGATCACACTCATTTAGACACACCACACTCGGTAGGACTCCTCCAGACGAGTGATCAGCCCGATGCAGGGACCTCTACCTGACAATACACAACATTCACAAGAGACAGACTTCCATGCCCTCGGCGGGATTCGAACCCAAATCCCAGCTAGCGAGCGGCCGCAGACCCACGCCTTTCACCGCGCGGCCACTGGGATCGGCCTGTGGAAAGTTATAGGCCTTCCCAACTCAACTGTAATTGCAGGGCTATGTGTCACTTAACAGACGAAACTTGCTCTGCGTATCTCCTAGCACTTAGAAACGCATTTACATGACATAAGTACGGTGTCACGGCACATAAAACGAAATTGCCTTCATTTCAGAAGTGACGTAATGCCGCCAAGTCCAACTCCGAATGTTCTTAGTCTAAATAAGACAAAATTACAGCAAAACAATTTAGAGTATGCTAAACAGTGATAGAAAAACACTAAACTGTGACTGTTGTTACACCCTTAAGAGCTCAAATGATAAAGTAATAACTATGATAAGATACGTAATAATTTGATGATGAAGGTTCTGCCTTACTAATGAAATTAAGAAGTGATGAAATTCGGAGAACAGTTGCCGCCATTAGCTACAGAATTGTTTTGTATCCCCTTTTGCTCTATAACATAATAAAGATTAAAACATGTTAATTACAAATTTTTACTGTCTTCTACTATGACGCCATACTTTGTCTCTCATATTAAAGGAAGAGGAGGAGAATGTTTGAAAGTGACAAGGAGAAAGTGGCGGGAGGTATGTGTGAGAAATGTGTCCCTGTAGTAATGTGTCCCCGTAGTAATGTGTCCCTGTAATAATATGACCCTGTAGTAATATGTCCCTGTAGCAATGTGTCCCTGTATTAATGTCCCCGTAGTAATGTGTCCCTGTAGTAATGTGTCCCTGTAGTAATGTGTCCCCGTTATAATGTGTCCCCTTTAGTAATGTGCCCCTTTAGTAATGTGTCCCTGTAGTAATTGTCCCCGTAGTAATGTGTCCCTGTAATAATATGTCCCTGTAATTAATGTGTCCCCGTAGTAATGTGTCCCCGTATTAATGTGTCCCTGTATTAATGTGTCTCCGTAGTAATGGTGTCCCCGTAGTAATGTGTCCCCGTAGTAATGTGTCCCTATAGTAATGTGTCTCTTATAGCGTAATGTGTCCCGTAGTAATTGTCCCCGTAGTAATGTGTCCCTGTAATAATTGCCCTGTATAATATGCCCCTGTAGTAATGTGTCCCTGTATTAATGTGTCCCCGTAGTAATGTGTCCCTGTAGTAATGTGTCCCTGTAGTAATGTGTCCCTGTAGTAATGTGTTCCTGTAGTAATGTTGTAGGAAGACATTAAGGGAAAAAACCACTCTGAAGACCAAGTAGTGTGTATGAGACTGAAGATACGAAGGACCTTAAATAAGGAGAATGGACAGGCGTGAACTGGATTAAGTGCAAACAATTCTTTGAGCAGTTGACTAAGTCAAGAAGGACTCTGCTCTTTTGAATTACATGAGTAATAAACATTTAGACTGTTCTTTATAAAACAATAAATTATACATATCTTTCGAAAAAGTATAATTTAGGCTTAAGGTAAAGAATGCCTGGCCTCCAAGAGGGAAGAAGTGCTGGGAACCTAAACGTCCTTGTCTCTTAGATTCTTCATGATTAAGTTCTTAATGTTTTTCTTGTAAGTTACATTGCGGTTTTATCAATGACTCAACTGCTGTTAGCGTTAGGTCTTCATGAGTGTTTCCACAGTTCCAGTGCTCTCACCTAGCGCGGGCAAGACCTGGTCATAAGTGAATATCGTAAGGGATTTAATTTGTCAAGATACTGAGCATGACTGCTGGACTCAATTGAGGTGATGCCTTCTCTCAGTGGCCTTTGAGGAAAGGCATTGTTCCAAATTGAGTTTCTGAGACGTGTACTCTTTTGATTACCAGACACTGGACAAAGTCCAAAATTCCAACAATCTTATACGTCTTACTGATGTCCCGTATTTTATTATGGTGTGCAGGGTCAGAAAGGAGTGCTTAAAATGAAGTTATTTAATAAAAACACGGAACATTAAGTGACAATGTTCTATATTCTGGTTGGTTACCTTTCGAGAGTGAGTAGATCTCTGGACAGTAATGGTACCTTCCTGTTGTAACAAACAATTGAACCCATATTTTTATGAAACTTGTCTAAAATTGTCGCATTCTGAAAATGTTTTTATTTAAATTTATGATTTTAACATATAATTTGCAGTCAAATATTTAAGTCGCACTTGTAAGAATACACCTGTTGCGCTATACACATAATTTATCATTAGTAGACAAAATTTAATTCCGTAAGCTTACTATTACTTCATTACACAAATTTGCTAGCTTAACCATCGGCTGTGTGTCCAGTTCTGGAATTAAAGCCTGCAGTGGTGAAGGCTTGTTCCTGTTTTTCGTCGGTGTTGGTTTACAGTTTCGTGTAGTGGTGCAATTACCCCTGCATTAATTTAGTGCCGTACTGATATTACTTCGTTATAAAGGATTAAAAATGCTTAATGCTTGGTAATTACATTGAAATGCACGATTAAAGTTTCTAGGAAGCATCATATTTTAATATACTTTATCATGCATTTAGAGTTACCACTTAATTTTACTGTGTGTTAATTCCGTACGTGTGATGTAATAAAAATGGGCGTTATACATTAAAAATAGGAAAAAAATAAAGGTTCTTAATCCAAAGTAATAGGAAAATATAAAAAGCATTGTCGCCGTACTTCTTTTCGATCTCTCTTTTGCTCGTCTCTTATTATCGCAGGAGAAGTTTACAGAAGCAATATGTAACGCAACCCTATTTATGTTACGCTGTTTACTGTATGTAATAACTGAGTAATAATGATTGTAATTAAAAACGAAATCGAGGTATGTCAGGTACGAAGAGCAAACATGATGTTACGTTTTTAATATTATGACCTGAACAAGCACCAGTAATAAATTTGAGTGACAATGTACATATGTAGGCCTATATAGTCTCCTATCCAATGGATATGGGGACTTAAATTTGGAAATAAGGCACTCAGTATGTGAAGCTCACCGTACGTTTCGATCTGGTGTCGAGGTTAAGAGTGCGAAGAACTATACCTCCATTCCCCCATATGCGCCTTATTCTCAATTAAGCATAGAACCAAGAGCACTTGTTATAGTAGATATGTGATAATTGACTGACTAAGCTTGTATATTTCTCACTTAGAAAGGACGTAGATACTAGCATCGACATGTACATACTTTCACTCTTAAGCGAATATTGTCGTTAGTGTCTCACAAATGGCGTTAATCGTCAAATGCCCTCGACATATACAGACCTTCATCTGTAAGATAACTTCAGCTGAATAATCTCCTGTCTCTTCCTTTCCTACTATGTAGTACGTAACGAAATTTATGATCATAGCCATATTACTGTAGGTAAACATACAGCGGCGAATACTACAATTTGTTTACCACATACAGTATAAGATTTATGTCTACGGAAATATGATCTACTAACTCCTTCGCTGGCTTGAAGAGGAATGTAAAGACACAAATTGTCTGCGCTGTTTTGCAAGTCCCACAAATACCAGCTGGATGGAAAGACAGTAAGAGCATTTGTCTTACATTCGAAAGGTAGGCCTACTAGAATCTTGTCCTGGCATGTTCGACTAATTAGGTCATTGTGGTTTTCCTCAGTTTCTGTAATTACAGGCTTTATAGTTGGCTTGCCGAAACACAATTTCCTTCCACATGCCTTTGGCGCATGGCTTGCACGCATCATTCCCTATGCACTTTAACGCTACAGAACCACAGTGTTCTATCAAATTCAAATTAATCAAAAAAGGAAAGAGCTATCGTAAAAAACTGCAAACGTTAATTGTTCTGCATATGTGTATATATATATATACACGTGATCTTCTTTCAATTTCTCTTTTAGTTTCTTTAAATATTACCACCTTTAACGGAATGAATTATATTATACATCTTTATATGAGGCTATGTGTTTTCCTATATACAGTTGGTATCTATTTTCTCCAAATACGAGGCCGTTCATAAATGATTGTCACTCGTTGTTGTAATGTGTGAACGGATATACGTAGACATTCAAAAATTTCGCGTGTTACGGGGCAGGGGCAGTTGAACATTCAAGTGATAAATGGCAGCAGAGGATTGCGTAGGTTCCTTTTTAGCGGGACGATTGCGTCAGTCAGTGGTGCGCTGTCGTGGGCAATGGAACATGAGTATCATGGACAAAGATGGGCCACGTGGTTCTTGTGGAAGGAAGATGTGTCAGCTACCTACATCCATTTTCGGCTGGCAGCCGTGTGTGGAGACGCTGTCCCAAGTCGTAGAACAGTGTTTCGATTAGTGGATATTTGCAACAGTGGGCATGAAACTGTCAAGAAGGGAAGCAGTCCAGGCCGCCCTCCAACAGCCCACACGTCGTCAGCTGTGTAGCATGCCTCCCGCATCTTCATGCAGAACAGGACTGCAACTGGCAACATCTCTCTGTCGTGGAACAATTCCTGCAATAATCCACGAATATTTAAAGTTGAAGAAGGTTTGTGCAGGCTGGGTTGCAAGCGATCTCATGCCCGAACAAAAGGAAAGAAGGGTGCCAGGAGCTGCTCGCTCTTCTCAAGGACCCAGATGAATTCTTTGGCAGACTGGTTACTGATGACGAGTCCTGGTTTCATTATCAAACTCCGGAGATGAAAAGACAATCCATGCAGTGGAAACATGATGACAATCCTTGTCCAAAGATGTTTTGGACAGCACCTCTGCTGGAAAGCAGATAGCCTCAGTGTTCTGGGACACGGAGGACTTCCCGTCAGTCGAGTTGCTTCCCCAAAGGCAAACAATCAACAGTGAGTGTTCTGCAACACCCTTAAGATTGTTCGTCGCAGAATTCAGCTACTGCGCCAAGGAAAATTGACACGCCAGTTTATGTTGCTGCATGACAATGCGAGACCGCACAGCATTAAACAAACAACACAAACATTGGCGTCCCTTGGATATACCGTCTTACCACATCCACCATATTCTCCAGATTTTGTCCCATTTGACTATGCCTTGTTCAACAAAATGAAAAACCATTCCGCGGTAGAAAATTCCCTACCACTGATGACCTGGAGAGAGGTGTCCGCGACTCTGTGTGCAGTATCCCCGAAGACTGGTACACTTCCGCTATTCGAAAGTTACCAGAGAGATGGTAAATGTGCATAGACCTTGGTGGGGAGTATGTCGAAAGTCCTACAGTGTGATTTGTCGCCAGTCATCAGTAGGAGGCTTGTAACCCAGGTGAGTGTCAATCATTTATGAACAACCTTCGTTTTCCCCGAAACAATTACTGCGCATTATACGCATGCGCAGTCACGTCTATTACTCCTTGCAGTAAGGCGAACAGCGGAGTCGAACGTCCGCAAATGCAGTGCGCTATCAAATATTCAGCATGGATTTCGAGGGAAATATTTGCGCATTTATTGGAAGAAGCACATTCTTACGAAGACCCACAGTTCTCTCAGTGGGCCTCTATTAGTTAGCTCGTACGTCAGTCTGTCAACTCCACCGTTAAATTGTGTACAACTTCAAAGTTATATGCACTAACTGATAAAGTTCTTAAACCACGGTGGAATCATTTCGGCTGCAATTAAATTATCGTAACCAAAATTACCAAGGTACTTGTCATGCGAAAGTATGAGGTGGAAGTAAGAGTGGTGACATTGAAGCGAGTCTGAAATTTTCTATTGTGGAATGCTTTTGTGAACTAACAGATTTGTCAAGAAATTATTTTATTAAAACGTAAAGTAACAATATACAAGCGGGGCAGAATTAGTCCTCCAAATTCAATGGCCTTATATTACACTCATGTTTACCAATATTTCGGATGATTTTAAAAATTAAACATTTTAATCCTTCGAACCACTGAAATGCATTATGTGACAGAAGTTCGTGTGTCTTTAGTTTAGTGTCTACACTTCTAAATTATCGGATATTGTGAATCCATTTGGCATCCACACACGTACACTGTAGATACCGCACACTGTAGACACCGCACACTGTAGACACCGTACACTGTAGACACCCCACACTGTAGACACCGTACAATGTAGACACCGCACGCTGTAGACACCGTACCACAGCTGTTAGCAGCAAACCTTCTGTTTATGTACACCCTCAAACTGAGCTGAATAATGAGGCCTGTTATGGCACATTGGCTCCAAGTCAAATGACATGCAATAATTCAGTATTCCAGCGGTAGACATTTTACAGGTTGGAACAAAAAAGAAGATAAACACATTGGTAGAGACCATGTTGCCTCTCCGTCCTGGCAAAATATCAAATTAAATGCAATGAGGATGTAGGTATTTATTGCCGCAAAACAACACAGTGGACAAAAGTGAACATGGCTGTCAAATAAAGTGGTCGTTGTGTTGACCGGTTGTATAGCACCAGTTTCTTTTAAATCGTTGAGCATGAATAATTGCTGAGATCAGTTCACACACGCATGACGAATGTCGCTGTAACGTAGAACATTTATTGGTAAGGTTGGGGCCAGTTGTGGCAGCTCGTGACTGACATGGGTCAGAGCGGCAGGGGTGTCACAGACGATTACAGTCCGAGGGTAGTACTGAGCCTCGAAAGAAGGACCAGACAATAGTAACTGACAGTTCAGGCAGTAAAGTTGTAGCTTATTAACTCTTAAGGAGGAGCACCGAATGTATTGACTGACGTTTTTCGTGATCTTTCTTGTTCCCTCCATAAAAGTGCTAGGACGCTTCCTTTCAATTCCCTTTCAATTCATTACTTACCAGTAATCGAACTATTTAGGCCTATATTCTGAGAAACTGGTAGCGTAGTTAAATAAAGTGAAATAAATTATTGACTGACTGACTGAATGAATAAATAAATAAATTACAAGGCAGTTGTAATACAGGCCTTTGCAGTATCTCCTCCTGTGCTTAAGTGTATATTATTGCGAAGTTAATTATATTCCACGAAAGAAAGTGCTCAGTAATGAATTGTTATCCTCGTATTTCATTAATCTTTGTCTTTCTCGCCTCGTATATGAGCATTAAGCAACAGCGAGAGTAGATTCATATTAAGGCATTTTTAGTGAAACATGGATCTCTATGACAGACGACTCTGATACTTTTAATTTTAGGTTATAAAATGATAAATAAATTAATATGCATATAAATTAATAAATTCAAATTTATTTCTTTTGGTGGTGAATTTTAATCGTTATTGTTCGCTATGATTCTAGGAATGCAGTTTGTACATGCTTCACACTTCTTGCTTGCGTGGTTATTATATATGTACATATATTTTATACACATATATGTGTGTATACATATATATGTACATCGACCCAACAGTGCACGATGTAACAATAAAAAATGGGAAGTGGTGGCGTTCTTGCAAGTCTAGTGCAAAATGGGAAGTGGAGTTCTGTTGATTAAGAAGAGATATGAGACAGTCGGGCACTCGTGTGGCAGGGTTGTCCATTAATCCAGCCGCAGCTTTTAGGCCTTGTTCTAATAACATTTCTCTAGACTGGGATGACTTTTTGCCCGAGCAGGAATAAAAGCGATATTGTTTGTCATTCTTTGGGAGCAGTTACTGCTAGTAAAGTCTGCACTAGTCGAGACCGGGTTGACGCCGTCTTACGCAATCGTCTGTGGGCTGGACAAGCAGCAAATGTCTGGTTGATACTCCTTAAATTGTTTTCGGTCTTGATCCCACTCAGCCCCAAGTTTTCTGTTCTTGGAGGAGGCCAGGTAATTGAGTATTACAGCAAACTGGAGACACAGTAGTCAGCCTCTCAGCCTAATTATGGCTATATATAAGCCGAAACACGTAGCTGATTTTGAATGACAAATAAATTGTGTTGAGGCTGAATGTATTGTACTTCTGATTATACTGAAAGCACAAAGGGGATGAATTGCCTTAAGATAATAGTATTTTTTAAAATAATCTATTACAATATACAGTTTTTGGTTGTAAGTGTTGTGATAAGTGTTATTTTATCGGCAGACACCATCGTTGCGATTTAAAGTCCTGTTTGCTCCATAGTGTTGAAGAAAGAGGCAGAAGACTCCGCCGAAACTTTCGCATTTGTCAAACTGCACCGTGTCGTATCACCAAAGGCTGTGTTGTTGATTCCCGCCGCCACGAGAACCGGAAGTCACGCAGTATGCAACGTAGTTGCGAATGTCAGAGGGAATCAGCATCTTTTGACGTCTTAAATTAATGTTACTGGAAGAAGAGCAGACAATGTTAACACGAAGTTTACAAATTTTCTGCCATAATACATTGCGCTCAGCAACATGCAAATGGACAAATGAAAGTAAGATATCAAGAAGGAGGCGGTATTATTAGTCATATCACGCAGGGTAGGAGGATTGTCATGCAGGATCGCCGAGGAATAATTATCTGAAGGCTGAACGGAAATGTCACTGGCCTAGCAGCATCAGATGGAGCACCTTGAGGTTTATTGTATTATTGACACATCTGGAATAAGAGGAAACATATTTGTAGCCATCCTGTGTTTATCAGCAATAATAAGAACTGGTCATTTCTAAGAAAGGCGAAATAGGGTAGTCGGTGTAGGGGCTAGACTAGGGGTTGGATCCCCCAGGAGTCGTGGTTTGAACACCAGTATGTGTAAGAGATTTATCCGTTCTTCAAAGCTTTCAGACGGCCTCTGAAATCCACCCAACACTTATTCAATGGGCAGGGGGGGAAGCTTTCGCCAGAGCTAAAACGGCCGGTGCGTTAAGCTCTGCACTCAGACATAGTGCGAACTTTAAGAATGAGTGGAACTATTACCTCTAAGAATTCACAACTTGAACAGAGAAAAAATACCTTTTCCTTTCTCACTGTCTAAAGTACTCGAGGGTCAGGAACGTGCCACCGTGTGATTTGGTATCTTACGGCTTAATATTTCATAGGACAGTGATCTTAACCTTTACCTCCCTGAGAATTTTGAATCTTATCCTTACTTTTAAGATTTGTCACCTTTAAATGTGTTGCTCTGAAAATAATCTTGAATTTCTAATGAAAACTGTGTTACGTGACATGTTTTCCTTGTTAAACCAGCCCATACGTAATCATCCGAATATCCAAAGTGGCATGGTTTTAAATGGTTTTACGGACTGGGGGCCTAAGCCACGAAAACTAAAAAAAAAGTCCTACATCAACACAATAACACCTGCTGTTACTGTAGAAATTTTCACTCACTGAATTATCCATCTATATATTAAACTATGGTGTCACCCACCTATTCCTTTATTCATTCATCCATCTGAACTTCGGATTATATTATTTTATCCTATTACCACGACGTATAACAAATAATTTAATTTTAAATTAAATTAAAAAATATGCACTGTTGTATTTTGTTATAACAAAGGGACAAAAACGGAATTAAATGCAAAAATCTGTTGGTGCGTGTTGGTGTAAAACATGTCAGAGGGCCATTGTTTGTTTTTAATTAAAGAGAGGCGCGAACTGAAAACGTTAATTACAATCTGAAAGCAACGAGGAGATACGTTGTGCCCAGCGGTCACTGTGCAAACACTTTGTAGCTAAGTGACGCCACGCGAAGTCTCCGTTTTAGAGATGTTTACACATGGACGTTGTTCTGTAAATGATCTTAAAACGACGCAGTTAAAGCGAGGAGTTAGTTACTCTCTGACCACACACGCTTGGCTTCGTATTCCGCCCAGCGCCCCCTGCTGTCAGTTTATTATGCGGGTGAAACTTCACGCCAAGTTCCTTATTTGATAAAGAGATACGGGTGCATAGTACAATCATGTCTGTTTATGAGCCCCAAATAACATGTCAAAACACTGAAGGGTTTTTATGAATTTGGCGAGTATTTAGAATTCTGTACGCACGCAATCTAAAAACTTGTATTGTAAGTGCTTTATAAACCATTGTAATATGTATTTGAGGTTCTTACAGCAATGAATATGAAAATTGTGGTACTTAGACACTTGTGTAACAAGCTAAAGTTTCCAAATCCCAGAGGAGTTTAATATTATATTTTTAATTTCGCAAATGTATAAATATCAATGGTGCAAATCTTTGGGAAGTTACACTGGAAAATGTTTGCTTTATTAATCTGTACTGTTAAATTTTTTTCTTAAAGATGGATTTCTAAGTATTACAATTATTTATTTGTTATTCGTGCTAGCATTAATATATAGAAGTTGCATACATGTAAAGGGAACGAGGCGCTAAAATTTTTTCAGAATTATGTATAATATTGCTATTCTTAAAACAAGGGTTTATCCTGCATTAATAAGCAAGTAATATATCAGCACTAACTAGATCTGAGTTCAGAAGGTTTTACAGTACCATGTGCAAGGATTAGTCTGAGCTTAACAGCCGAGGGGAGAGTTGTAAGGGATGTGGAACGAGGCTTTGTATTTTCCAGAAATGTAGGCCAACTCTTGATTTGGGAGAATTTATTTGAAGAGGCTCAAGTCAACCACAAATTTGCATCTTGCACTAGCCAGTTCTTCCGCAGAAATTTTCATGTTGTACCGGCTGAAGTTACAAGACTGTTCGGCCGATTGCAAGTCTGAATTCCTTACACATTTTCCTAACCGCATGTCTTTATGCTTGTTTAGCTTGTTAGCTTTACCGCCTTGTTAGCTTTCAAAACTCTATCGTCTTCAAAACGTGTAGTGTCTGATTGTCAGTATAATCAAATAAATTTCAGGACTATCAACAGCGTGTAAAGAAATTACTTTTCATGTATTGGAAGCGATTTCTAAAGTACACGAGGATATTAGTATTTTTATGTCAATAATAACAAATGTTTCTTTAACAGTATTCTCTAAGTTACCACGAATTATGTTGAAATTAGGTATTTTTTCAGACAGTTTTGAAACAATTTTATATTATTTATTACATACAATTTTACTTTTGTCAATTTTTATATTGTCATCAAATAAATTTAGCTGTATCTCTAAGAAGAAACGTAAATAAAAATCTTCGGTTCAATAATTGTATTATTGTCACCTTGATTTTAGTGGCATTCTGTTTAAAAATGTATTTTCTTAACTAGTCAGTAGCATGGTTTTATTGCTGTGAATGAAAGCACTTTCGCAATAACCGCTTGTCACCATTTAATGCTTATGTTCAGCCTTCCATTTTAACATAATGACAAGTGTAAACGCTTTGATAATAAAATGTAGAATTTCACAAAATATCCTTTTACTTAAAGTGTTGTGTAACTCAAATGTTCAGCGACATATGGTTCGTTAACTGAAAGGGGCCAATTACTAACATGTAATGGTCACAGTTAGAGAACGATTACACCACAAAACGTTATCCAGTAAGTCCAATTGTAGAGAGTGTCCTAATTGTTATGCAAATATCTTCACAACAGACAGCATGTCGAGGCATTCGGATTACAGAACGTTATACAGCCCTTTATGGAATGTCATTATTGCTGGACATAAAGCTGATGGGACTCATTAATCTAGCGATTTAATTTAACCTGTTTGATTGTTCATTAAGTTACCTAAAAATTTCATGGTGTCATTACAGTGTTTCGACCTTCCGGTACGGGCATATTAGATTTAGTTAAGTAAGGTATGATTTTCTTGGTTTATTTAACGACGTTTACACAGTTAAATGGAAGTTGTTGAATAATTACCGAAAGTGGATTGAGGAAGATATATTAGGAGGTGGACGTGACTTCCTTAAGCCGGCATTAAACAATTTGCCTTGGAAGATTAAGGAAGCTACAAAACGTCTACTTTAATACTTCACACTAAAGCTAATAATTGTGTCGTGAAGATCCGTTGTGTGTTTACACTTAGATCTGTAGTTAAAAGTGTACATGTACAGATCTATAGTTAGTAATGCCTAAACCAATATACAGTACGTTTCTTCTTACGCTAAAGTATCTCTCACGGAATTAAGTTTCGGGTTTTTTACATGCTTAGGACACGCAGTGGCTTACAGGTATGACGCTGATTTTTCTTTCAGGAGATAACGTATTGGAAAACAGCCAGATTATTTCTTTCTCCTGATTGCTTCTCAGACAGTGCAATGTGAATTTAAATCATACTAAATTCCCACATTAAGTTTTCCCTCAAGGTCATCGTCCTGCCTTGTAATCCCGCCATACCTCTCAGTCTTATCACACAATCTTGGTTGTCACAACAGAAACAATAAAGCTGCAACATCAGCGTTGCCTAGTTCCATTTCCTTGAATTTTGAACACCATTTTGAAAGATTTACTAAAGATTTATCCGAAATGACCTGGCTTACTTCACTTTTTCTCTAACTAATATCCTTACTAACATCCATCAACTTTCAATACGTCAGTTCGCTTCTTATTAAAGCTTGATTGATTCTTTCAAAGAATTAAACTCGTAGAAATTTAAATACATCACATTTTTTAAATGGGATATATTTGATTCAGATTTATAAAAAAAATTACAAATATATGGTAAGACCACTTGAATAGAAATCTTGTTAATTACAGAGATGTTTTTATTTAGTGTTTATTAGAATGCCAATACAGGACATAACTTTGTCACTATAGGTGTATAACTCTTTTCGCTAGAGAATTGGACTTAAATTTATGGAAGAAACTAGTAAACTGCTACATTTGGAGCATATCTTTGTATGGTGCTGAAACGTGGACACTTCGGAAAGTAGATCAGAAGTATCTGGAAAGTTTTGAAATGTGGTGCTGGAGAAGGGTGGAGATGATCAGTTGGACCGATCGTGTGAGAAATGAAGAATTATTACACAGAGTCAAGGAGGAGAGGAAGAAACGCAACAAATTCTTCGTGTGCAAGAGAGTAATTAGGCGTTTAAAACAGGCGTGTAAAAATCCTGGGCGCCAGTTCGCCGTGGCGACAAATTTCGTACTGTGGCCCCTAATATTTTGGGTCCTCAGTTTGGAACTGGATTTATTTCACCCTCCCGACGCCTAAAATTTTAAAGTGGCTGCTAGATATTTAGAGAATCTTACATCTCTGATTTAAACCTTTCTGCAAGAAGGTCATAAAACCATACCAGCAAGTGGCATGACAGATTCTGACCGAATGCGTTAAAAGCGTTAGCGAGTAAATCTCTCACTTTGGTGAAACGGCGTTAGACCATTAGAACAGCACTGTCATTCCCAAGCAAGGCTCGGAGGCTGCTTTGTCACAGCAACTAATGCTACACAGAAAGGCAAAAACAGGATATCCGCTGCAGGAAATACTCTAGTTCCGCGACTACAACACTTGCTGAGTTGAGAAAGCCCTACCGGTGATAACCTTTGAGGGAATCCTTCACATTTCCGACTCATCACAGAGAATTACGCAACCGTACACTTGAGGTTCTGCTAATGATGGTAAGGTAATGATAAAGAGCAATAAGTCTAAACACCGCGTTATACGGGAGTATAGGGGACGTTACAGTAAAACTACTTGGATTCCTGACATCCGTACTGTGTGTGTCCGACGGGGAACATCGCTCGTTGGGGGCAAGAAAGCCAGACAGCAATGGAAGATGGTTGGACCAGGGTCGATAGTGACGTAAAAGCAAACAGAATGTTAGTTTCCTTCTTTATCGGCAGGCATAATCGAACAACGTAGCCAGTGTTTTAATCGGTCGCGAGTGCTTGATAAGTGCCTGATGCTACTTTTACACACACATGTTTAGGTATTTCGTTATTTTGTTGAGTAAAGCTAATTGTTCTCTAGACATGACAGAGAGGAGAGTCCGAAATTATTTTTCCATGCATTTAAATAAATACCATCTTGAAGTATGTTTTAAACATACCCTTAGGTCTCTGTATTCATAAATTGTTAACTGTCCTTATGTACGTCAGTAGTCATATATGTTAGTAATTATGAATAAGAGTAGAAGATTTCAGCAGTATAAAGCATTGGATTTTATGCTTGGATATGTATTGCACTGTCTACTTTTGGCAAAACATTTTCATAGATTGCCTCTACACAGCAGCACTGCTTAGTGTATGTTAGTCAAAGTTACTGAAGTTAGATGCAGCACGCAGTTGCATTAGAAAGTAAGTTTAGAGTATTCGTAAGCCACAGGCAATGTTCTAATAAACTAATGTGTCAATACACAAAGAAGCTGTCGCTTGCACGCTGTTTTTCGACATACTGCCTTTGATGGTTGAGGCACTTGTCATAACGGAGGTATAAGACGTATGTTGCTGTTGCCTCGGTAACGTGATGGTAGCACGTGTGACGTCTTCGTGGCAGGTAAAGCGATGTCCTGACAAGTGCTCCATCAAGGCGTCAAGCAAATAAAGATCGCTGGAGGCCAAATGCGAAACAAACTTATGATGGTTCAGCGCTCCTTAACCGAAGTTCTCCAGCAAGTTACAAGTCTGCTGTGTCGTGTATACAGGACAATCACACCACCGCCGAAACGCCCAGGACACTTTCCACGCTCAAAGAAAGGTCCTTGAGTTCCAAGCAAGGCCAATTTTCCAGTTCGGTCACCACGGTGAACTGCCCTAGCTGTGCACCTTCTGCGCATGTGCCCCGAATCACGTGACCTTGAAAACTAGAGCCCTCTGCCATATACTATATATATATATATATATATATATATATATATATATATGCTGGAACATGATATTTTCTCTGGGCTCTTGTTTACATATTTATGTATGCTGAAATGCAACCTTCTTGCTTTGTGTATTTTTACAAGTACATGTATGCTAAAGCATGAATTGTTGTGTATGTATGTATATGTGTATGTATATGTATGTATATATGTATGTGTGTATGTACGTTACGTATGTATATGTGCATGTATGTATGTATGTATGTATATATGTATGTGTGTATGTACGTACGTACGTATGTATATGTGCATGTAGGTATGTATGTGTGTGACCTGCAGTAGCAGTATCACAGTTCCATCTTCCCTGAGCGCTCGGTCCTGCTGTAGCCAGAGTTCATTACGAGGATATTCCAGCTGAAAGGAAGCCGTGCGGCAATACCTCCGACCCTCACACCCTTCCTCCTCGCCCCTCTGTTCTCATTGTCTCCCCCGCAAAGGACAGACCCTTTAATCAACAATAACCCTAGCCAACTTAGCCGCGAAGGGAAAGGGGTTGGGCGGATAACGAACTGGGCGCTTTGCAATGAGAGATAGCGGGCTGGAATGATACTAAATGGAGGAAGTGCCTGAAAGAGAGACAAATACACAATTGTAACTACGCATCTGGTCTCAAATTGAATAGTTGTGTGCCAGAATGGTACAGCTTTGAAGTTCTTGATATTTGACCGCTAAGATCTTGACCAGTGTCGCGTATCGTCGCATCTTTATGGACTCTTTGCACATTTATGCAAACGTAAACCAAAAATATGGTTCTCTATGTTTTTGAAAGCTGGTAGCCAATATAAAAGTAGGTCAAATGGAAAATCCGCGCTGTGCATGCTAGGGTAATGCTACTGAGAATGAACTGTTGTCTTAACGCAGCCTGATCAGTATTGCTGACGGCAGTTTGCTTCGCTATCTCGAATGGAGCTTGGGAAGTAAAATTTAAAGGAAGCCGTTATATATTTTCAAATATACGGTATGTAATTTATCCCCTTTAATTCGGCGTTGTGTCATTAAGGCTACTGCGAAAACAAAATAGTATTTCACTTTTCACTGCTCTAGTTAGAAACACACAGTTGTCGACAACATTATCTCTGAACCCGTAAACTCGTGTTACCTGAACAGTAACTAAATATGTGAAACAGAAGTTGAGGTAATTCAGTCGCTGTGACACTCCTGGCTATGACAGCACTTTTCTCCCACGTCAATGACCAGTTCTACTTAGCCGCTTGTCTAATGTGTACTGTTTTTAAAATTATTGTCCCGTTGTGTATATATCCGACTACTTCAGTCTTTGTCACAGTAAACACAACACTTCTCACATGCACTGTTTACTTTCTCCACAACATGTTTCGGCCACGTACGCCGGCCATCATCAAATAGAAGTTACAAGATCATAAAATGAAAAACATGTGTTGAGGTGGAGACCTCCCCTCTGCAATTAAAATATATCCAACCATGTAATTGCCTATTCCCTACAGGGAATAATACGTATTTTCATGCATTTTAATAGTTAAACTTATCCAAGTATAATTATTAAAACACTGGCATGGGCGAAGTCTCTGTCACTCAGAAGATATGTAGCGGATCGATTCGCTAACAGTTAGTGTTTGACACAGTCTTGTTTTTGCTGCGTTGTTTGTTGTATGCGGTATAATGATCTTGCTGGAGGGAACGTTCTTGGAAGGCTTCTTTATTGAGGGAACACCCTGTGTTATAGTGACAGTTGTACGGCTCTGTGGTATGTTTATTAAACACAGAAATCTGTACATTTCTCCTCTGAAGGTAGTGAAGTGTATATCTGCCTGTAAAGAATGCGGGACTTTAGTTATTATGATAACTTATGGGGGCGATGTAAGCCTTGTTATGTGTTATTGCTCGACTGAATTTGACAAATGACAGAGTGCTGTATATATCCTGTTCTGTGTCTCGCCCTTTAAAAATACATTCTCCCAACGTTTAGATGATCACACTATACCTACAGAACTGTTGTTATTAAGTATCGGAAGTACACTCACAGTTGTTGTGTGTACAGCGTGTAGATTGTAGGTCTTCATGTATGTGAGTTCCGTCCACTTCTGAACATAAGTAATGAGGAGTTGCTGTTGTTCAGCTCAAACGCTATCTAGGGTGAATTCGTTGAATTACAGTTTCGAAAATTCTATTATATCCTACCGTGGATTTATCATTTAATTGGTTGTTCATGTAGGTTTCTTTATAAAGATAAAATTTTCCAATACATTAATCAAATGGAATTGTGATTTTCCTGAAGTTGTTGCGCAAATTTTGAATTTTGTTTTAGTTGTTTATAAGATAGAAAATGTTCTTTAAATCAAGTCGAAAAGACCCCCTGTTTGTCCCAAATACCGTTTTTCACAATCCGGGCACTTTAGAGCATAGGGAATAATACGCAATTATATGGTTTGATATATTTTAATTGCAAAGGGGAGGTCTCCACCTCAACATACATTTTACATTTTACGATCCTATAACTTCTGTCTGATGATTGCAGGCGTACGTGGCCGAAATATATTGTGGAAAAAATAAACAGTGCGTGTGAAAAGTGTTGTGTTTACTGTGACAAAGCCTGAAACAGTCGATGCTGGGGTATTCCGTCGGAGATAAAGAAAGCAGCCGGAATATGTTACTCAGCTATATTTAAAGCCGAGGTCTGTAATATGATGTATATCAACAGAAGTTGAAATTTCATGGAATTTGGCCTTTCAATTGATAAGACTGATAAACTTGCATTTCGTCCACCGTCGAATTGCTAAAGAAGGGCACTTCTGTAAAAAAGAAAGTTGCATTTGTAAAGAAATAATTCGCGCTATACATATTATGCTCGAACTTTAATGATAACGAAGATGACAACAAAGATTTTCAGTTTAATTTTCAAGGTACTTTACTTTTCTGCTTTAAATATGTACCAAAATTATGCTGAGGAGACGTAGTTCACTAATGACGCAAGTAACTTCCTATTTGGATATCACGTAACGTGTGGATATCAATGATCAGCACGAATCAAAATTAAAACCGTTTAGAAATTAAATTATAAATCAAGCCAAATTTTAATAAAACTTGCTGGTCACTTCCAGTGATGAAACATGTGGGTTGATGAATATATATATATATTATATATATATATATATATGTGTGTGTGTGTGTGTGTGTGTGTGTGTAAATCGCATTACACCTTCTTATGTACTTGTTCAAATAACGTACGAAGAACACATTGCTGTTAGTTATTTTGTGCATTCCGTTCTTGTTGTGAGTACATAATAGTGACTGGGGTTGGTAGAACATACAGCAGGTGTGGAATATCCAGGAAATGCACACGAAATTTTGACTTGAATAGGTCATATCCTAGAAAAGAACGAACTTGTAAGCCGAGGCATGGCGAGGAAGAAAATGTCAGAAAAGATTTCAGAGAAGTGGGATATTAACTGATTTTTTGTACGTTACTAACATGAAATTTGTTCTTCAAATGGTTGAAGGTGTTTGATGTTCCGAGTCTTTTAAATAATTCTTTGTACTAATGGTACTGTTCTGGCAGAAAGAGAAAGTTTATCTATATTCTGGCAAAACTGTCCTACAGTTGATCAGGTAAAGTTAGTAGTGCAATAAATATAGAGACAAAGCTGGACTTTAGCTACAACTGCTGTAGTTTTGTTGTGTTAAATAACAATATGAATTCAAGGCTTCCTCTTCCTACTAGGCATGAAGAGGACAACCTGTAGCACCATGAGCTAATCCATTTCGGTTACTTGTAACCTGTTCCTATTTCTCAATGATGGAAGCTGTGTAAATCAAGTTATACTTTGTTAATGGAATTCACTCTACCAACTGCTATTATTATTTACTGCTACATTATTGGAAACTCTGGTCTTGCGTAATCGTAGGGCGTGATGTATCGAGAAGGTCGCAGGGGGTCACGTCATGTCTGCTGTTTGCAACTTTGTCATCAGAACGCCCCACTTCAGATGTTTTGCAAATGCAAACTGCCTTCACGTTACCCACAATGGGATTAAAGTTGCAGTCAGTTACGTCTCAATTCCTTTAAGTGTCACGGATTAGGCATTTTACACTTATCTGTTTGTGTTTGTCAGAGTATACCAAGAGGTCGTGGGGTCATTTCTTACTTCCCCATTTACAAATCGTAAATTGAAATACATAGAAAACAAAAAAAAAAAAAAACTTGGAAAATTCGCACTTACAGAACTCACTACACTTACATTATGTATATGTTATGCAGACAAATGTACACAGTATTATGTTATTTAACACAATTTTATTAAATGTTGCCCAACATGTTTCTAGCCTATATAAGCTCATCTTCAGGGGCTCTTTTGTTGAAATTCAACAGCTATAGCTGTTGTAATTTCAACAAAGAGCCCCTGAAGATGAGCCTTATATAGGCTAGAAACATGTTGGGCAACATTTAATAAAATTGTGTTAAATAACATAATACTGTGTACATTTGTCTGTATAACATATATATAATTAAAAATGTACGGTACAAGTAACGTAAACTTACATTATGCTTTGTTAATTAATGAACTAGTCAACTTATGATAAAACGCGTAAGTCTGATTGCAGAAAGACAGTAAATTAAGAGAGAAACAGATAAATATAAAGATATTTAAAGTTATGTCCAGGTACTAAATTGTGATGAAAATAAAACAGGGCACACGATAAGAGAAGTTATTTATTTGAATCCAGTGACTTATTAGCAACAATCACATGATGTCAGTCGAAAATACATGTTCAGTATCATTAGGTAATTAACACTTTAAAAAATTTTAAAGTGGTTAGCATATGTTCCACCTACCTAAAGAAATAAACTATCTGAAATTTTGCCACAGAATGTACTTACGTGTCTCGTGTGATTCTCATAAGGAACACGGATCTTTTTAAACAAAATTGACTGATTACTGTGAGGATCAAATAAACTGTATTAGTTTCTAACCGAAATTTTTGTTTCAGAGCATTACAGTCTGGTGTAATTTCACCCGACCTTTCGAGGGGACGTACTGTCTCTGATGAAGTAATGAAAACGAAGGCAGTATGTCCCTCCGAATCGTCGGTGAATTTCTACAAGATTACGTAGCGGCACATCGCAGAAGACGGCCATGTGCAAATACAATGTGAATGTAAATGTTGGTGAAGACTAAAATCTCTATAATGATAGGCCTAGGAGTTCTTTCTTTTTTGCTTTATTTTGCAACATATAAGAAAGTAGCGTAAAAACACTACAAATTTGTTATGTCGGACTCTAATCAGACACTTACTCGTTGTGTAGTTTGATGACGTCAAAAGCTATTCTTACAGCCCACCCTAAATTACATGTCTTCCAGGAATCCAAAAACTTAATTTGGTTTCAAGCGGACCTGAAAATTACGTAGCCTTATGCCTGTAATTTGAAGTAACGCAGCTATACAAATTTACACAGTGTTCCTCCATTACCAACGACACCAGAACTTCGATTATGATTAAATTGATGCGCTTAATACATATAATGCTGTCGCTTTTTATGACAGGGTGTTATATAAACTCATCTTAGACATGGATAAGAATTTGGGAATGTATAGGCTAGCTATCTCATTTTATAGCATGTTTTTACTGTATCTGAATGTCGGTTGTTCTGTTAGACAAATGTTATAAAGCGATATACACATGGCTTTAATTATATTGCGAGACCTGCATTACTCATGATTTATTGAGAGAAAGCTAAGAGTGGCTGATATGTTTTGAAATTTATGAAATGTTAACTTTTAGAATCAATCCAAGACCTTCTAAACAGCGATATTTTGGATATTAATCTAAATTTTTATTTTTATTGAATTAAAAAAGCACATACCTTTGTCACTGATTATAAAAATTCACTGCAGGTTAAATATACTTTTTGGCTTTTCGAATAAATCTGGTGCCTTATCTGCAAACGTAGCAATTCAACTCTACAATTAAGATAGGCATCACGTGAGGCATAGTGACAGTGTATTTCGAATTAATTGAAAGTAGTCTATTAAAAATTTAACAAATATCTTACCACTTCAGACAATGAAGTTGCTGTTATGTTCTTCCAATCTGTCCAGGTTTAGGGGCACTGGTGGAATATTAAATTTATCATTCATGAAACCCTGCTGGAAGAATTTGTAGGTGGTCACATCTGGAGATCTGGGAAGCCAGGAAGCACATAACCCTCGGCCGAAGCATCGCTCAGGTAAGTACATATCAAAAATTTTCTCGCCTTATTGTGTATGTGGGATGGCGCTCTGTTAGGTTGAAAAACAAAATTAATTTGTCTTTCAGTAGCTGCACATTAACTACGACTTCAACATACAGCGGTAGATAATTTAATTAAATCATTGACACAGGGTCGAGTAGATCTTTATACGTACAAGGCAACAGATGGAACATATATTGGCCTTACACGGAGTAGAAAATGATATATTCAAAGTCCGACAAATGTACAATTCAATCACATTAATTGTGCACTTTCACTGTCCAACATGTTTCGAACCCTTAATTTGGGTTCATCTTCAGGGACACATTATCTAAAATCGCACACTAGTTACACCAACTGGCAGAATTATTTACATGAATTCTTTACAATTGTAACAATTGTAAAGAATTCATGTAAATAATTGTAACAATTGTGCCAGTTGGTGTAACTAGTGTGCGATTTTAGATAATGTGTCCCTGAAGATGAACCCAAATTAAGGGTTCGAAACATGTAGAACAGTGAAAGTGCACAATTAATGTGATTGGATTGTACATTCGTCGGACTTTGAATATAAAGTTAAAATGTACGGAATGAATAATATTAAGTTTAGAAAAAGATACTTTTTGAGTTTTCTTACAGCACACTGCATTTAATGTTTTTCTACGTATTATTGTCTTACCACAAAATTTGTAATCACTCTCTACATGTGGAACTCTTTACTAAATACTGACATTTAAAACAAAGAACACTGTAGTGCTCTACTGGAATTCTAAGAATTTACTACCATTCATTTCAAGTAATATGGTACCGAAAACTAGGTCACAAAATAAAAGCATATCAACTTACAACTTACAAGTTGCTAAGATAAAAGTTCTCCGAAATAAAAATTCATTATCTAGAAATAAGAAAAGTTTAAAATATGTCCTTCATAAACAAAACGGTGCAGAATTAAGAGCAAATCTTCGACTGAAAACACGCAGAATATATACTCGTAAGGCATTAGAATGCCTACATTAATTACATGCAGTTTCAAGGAAAGGGGAAATGTGGGACAACCAAGGAAAAGATGGAACAGGAACAGACACTACTGCCTTCTTCACGAAGTACGAAAGGACCAGAAGTATATGTCTCTGTCTTACGCGGATTTTAGTTAGAAATTTCTGTCTTTAGCCATTTTTAACTGAATTATGCTCAGTAAGTTGAACTGCTTTGTAATGTAGCGTATTTTTATTTTGCTTCATAAGGAAAGTATTTCATAGGGAGGTCTCTGGGAGCTTACTGCGTTCACCGTGGATAAGTCTGTCTGCACAAGACGAGTGCAGCAAGAAATTCTGAAGCACTCCTTCTTCTGGCAGAGAAAAACTGTTTTATTTTTACAAGAAGTTCTAGACTTCTCTTTTAATTCCCCTCCAGTATATCCTCGTCACAACCAAAGCAGGAACACTGGCCTGTAACTTTACGTGACTCTTGTTGTTCTGCTGAACTCCATCTAACACTTTAATTTCATTTTCGAAAGTCAAGAACCATCACCATGTAAAGTATAAAAGACCACCCTGTTTTTTCCACCACCTGTCTTGTAATAAGTTTCTTATCTCGGAAGACAGACAGGGGAAGAACAACATATTCTCTAATAATTTAAAGTAGTTACACAAATTTAAAATTAAATTTTAATTTACACTTCTGAGTCACTAACGTTTTTACAAGAACCGTCAAATTGAGTTGTATGCTAATGTTATTTTATGCTAATATTATTGTATGCTAATGTTATTGTATGCTAATATTATTGTATGCTAATGTTATTGTATGCTAATGTTATTTTCTACTCACATTCAACATGACAGGTATCAACATTTTTCCGGAGACATTCTCAAGGGTTATGTACAGATAAACAAACATACATACACACATACTATACATACATACTACATACATATACATACATACATACATACATACATACATACGTACATACATACATACATACATACATACATACATACATACATACATACGTACATACATACATACATACTACTATACATACATACATACATACATACATACCATGGATACGTAATCTGTCGAAGTGACAACTGGATGTGCAATAAGTCGTAATATACAAATATACAGCTATACAGACTATAGAATTTTACATTTGAACACTATAAACTAAAACACTATAAACATGTTACATACCTCACTATGAACCATCTTTATACACAAAAAATTCATCTACTGAGTAAAAGCAGTGTGTATTTAAGTATTTTCTTAATGCTACTTTAAATTTTGTCTTTTAATTCTTAAGACTTATGAGACTCAGAAGGAGTCTGTTGAAAATTCTGATACCGGTATAGAAAACTCTTTATTCAACTGTATATATCTGGATGCTAGTAATGAATTCAGTGTTATTTTTAAGACAATGAAGTGAAATTCTCTATTATAGTGTGTTTAGTTTCACCAGCACCCTGTTCTCTAATGCCATTCTCGATATATTGTCGCAAATTGCTGCGAACAAAAAGTGCGCAGTATCGGGCGTTGTCTGCGTATGGAAAACAGAATGAACTGGGAGAAAATGATATAATGAACTTACTTTACCAATGAAATGGAACACAGGCGACTCAGATATGCATTGCACTTATTGAGTAATTCATACATGTGCGAAAATTAAAGGTATAATGCAACAAGTCGAAGGAATCTTAGTAAGCCTTAAGCGAAACTGCCAGGTTTTGACATTAGTGCATGATTGTGAGAAAAATCTCCGGGAAAAGTTATTACGTTTCTCGTGACGTACGTAATTTTTTTTACACCTATCATCTCTTTCCTTTAAACGTGATTATTTGAAGGAACTAATTTGTACCTAAATACCAAGCAGTTGCGTGAGAAATTAAACTCTAAAATTTTGCGCAATACTGTAACTCACACACTTACTTAACTGTCTAATCTTGATGGGACTCAAATGACGTCAGTTAACGCGGGTCTGGGTGTGTAAAATTATTTTAAATTATGTTAAATTTATTCAGTAAAAGTAAATTTCCGAGCGATTTAAAGAAAGGGAGTGTGCCTTCAGTTACACGAGTATTAAAATCGTTTTTGTTAAACAGAAAATGTATAACCATATGAAATGTTTAAATAGCGTTTTATAAAGGCGTCGTATCAAAACCTCGTTTAAGTTAGAAGGAGGAGCAGAATAAAAATAAAATTTGAGGATTTGAAGGGCCTCCATGAAGCTTGAAACAGAAATTTTAACCGACATTTTGTTATAGGATAATACTGTATTCTATTAGTTCAGGCGTTTAGTGTATAATATTAGGCCAAGCTTCCCTGCCATCGTAGTTTTTGTAGTTTTAATGAAGTACAATAGACCGTGTTACTACAAAGAGTTTTAAACGAATACTATAACACAATTTAAGAATACATGACTAGGCTACAGGATGGACAATGATAAATCGTAGTTTGATTCCCGGCCGGGTCAACATATTTATCACTTTTGCGAAGCGCCCACACGAGCAGTGGAGTCCATACAGCCTCCTATTCGATGGAACTTGGAATTTTCGCCAGGAGTAAAGTGGCCAGGGTTTGAAGTTGGCCACTCACATCCATTTAATGGAAGGGTTAAGAATGAGTAGAGGTTATGTCCAATCTCCCACGTTTCTTCATGGCATGCATAGATCATCCTCATTTTACCGAAGAAACATTTTAAACTGAGGAATGGAAAAAGTCTCTGTTCAGCGAACCGCTTGTTTTCTGTGAGTGAGGCCGTGGGCATGGGTAGATAATGCTAAGAAGACATACACGTAGTCCTATTTAGTAGCGACAGATGTATTTGATATGGATATAATTTACATAGACTGAGATCCAGGGGACTCTTCTGCCTGTGGCATGGTGTCCAGAGTAGCACGGTTTCCATCAACTGCTGCCTGCGGGGGTGCAAAACAAACGTTCGCTGTCAGGCGTGTTTCTCTCTATTACTAGTGCATCAGGGGTGGAATGGGAACTTAGGTGAATGTCTGGTTTTGTGCTGCAGTGTTTTGATGGCTGCAAGAAGTCGTAAGCCACCGTGACCACTTTTAAAAGTGCTTAGGAAAAAATGGGAAGCTTATGTAACTTATCGCTTATGGCTCAGGCTGTTAGTAGCCGGTCTCCCACGCGGAGGTCCGTGTTCGGTCCCGGGTCAGTCCATGTGGGACTTGTGGTGGACAAAGTGGCACTGGGACAGGGTTTTCCCCGAGTACTTCGGTTTTCCCCCGTCAATTTCATTCCACCGGTGCTCCATAACTTGGAAAAATAAAAAAAAACTGATCATCTTCCTCTCATCTTTATCACAGGGTTGCACAATAAACCTTAAGGCTGCGGTGCGTCCGTAGCTTCTGCTGCGGGACCCTTCTCCACACAAAAAAATCTTTTATTTTTTCGTATTAACTTCAGTAGGCCAACACGTAACGGGGTAATGGTGGAAGTGGAGTGGTAACTGCAAGTAAGTAGGACATACCATTTAATTTAGCCTACTTCTTTGACGAACGTAAAGTACTTTTCAAAAGGGATTAATTAATTATGTAGTTTTGCATAGTAAACCAACTTGCGAACTGCTTGTTTCATTCCGTTAATTCAACTGCAAACGTCAGTGTCATAAACACATACATAACGACTCTAATAAAATTCGGTATATATATCACATTTCTGTATGTCTGTCTGCCGATCATGTCGGTGCAGCAGTAAGACCCTGGCACGCCCCGGGTCACAATGTCGGCTGGTATATCGACTATCTTAAGTGCTCATTTTTCTGATTTTCGTCAGACCTCCAGGCACATTACGGGACAGGAATTTGAGTAATTCACGACAGCATACTTCTGAATCCTTTCCAATTCATAATTTAAATTTCGTCTTAGCATTTCGCGCTGAAGAGTCTCAGACACTGCCAGCCTTGTAGAACGAACAATAGTCTGACGCTATCCATCCCGTTGTGTATATAGACTTACATAAATAACTCCACGTTTTCCGTCTGACACAACCTGTGTTTGTTATTATTATTATTTTCTCAAACACTACATGTTTCGATGAAGCCGGTGATGACCGACTTGATCGAAACATGTAGTGTTTGAAAAATAGTAATAAATACAGTTTGTGTCTGACGGAATACACAGGGTTACTTAAGTAAGAGCAAACCACAGATAAAGGTAAAAGATAAAGGTAAAGGTAAAATTTTCCCTAGAACAGGCCACGAAGGCCCAGAGGGGAGTAGAGATATAGCTCTACTCTTTCTTTAACCCTGGCACTAGATGAGGGTGGGTGGTCAAATCCACGCCCCGGCCGCTTTACCCCCGGGAAAGACACCCGGTACCCATTGTATAGGAGGCTGGGTGGGCCCCAGGGCCGGTCTGCACGAGTGCGGAAAATTTCGCCTCCACCGAGATTCGATCCCCGGACCGTCCAGCCCGTAGCGAGTCGCTATATCGACTACGCTAACACGGCCCACAGATACCTTTCTAAATACTCTTTACACTCTGTGGTTAAGAGTTTTAACGTGATTGGCATGCGAGCTTGTGACGTTGCAGACGTAATGGTGTCATTTGACCCAGAATTTAAAGTTTCCCAGTTAAATATCCCGATTATAAACTAAAAGGTCCTTCTGTAATTTTTAAGATCGTTCTCGGAATTGTTACAGTTTAAAGAAATATGTGTTTCCTTTCCTACATTGTTTCCTTCGTGTAATTTATGCAAATAGCATACAGAAAGTGCTGAGTATTTAATGTTACAATTAAACGTGGGGAGGCCAATATCATGTCCGTGTCCAAATCGTATTCTTTATTTCTTTCACATTCTGAACTCTTTCTACGCTGTAGTTGTAGAGGGTTACTGTTGAACTTGATCACAGTTAATGACACACCACACTCGGTAGGACTCCTCTGAACAAGGGATCGGCTCGTCACAGAGACCTCTACATGACAACACACAACACTCACAAGAGACAGACATCCATGCCCTAGGCGGGATTCGAAACCGCAATACCAAAACGCGAACGGCCGCAGACCCACGCCTTAGACCGCGCGGCCACTGGGTTCAGCCCAAATCGTATTCAGCAAGCTAATTAACTATTTGCCGACTGATCGTATTCTTTAAGGAAGACGACTGCACTAACATAGCATTCAAAGGCAAGGTTTTTGCGAAATCATTACGTTAAAACGAAATGTTGCGACTGGCTGCGGAACTGTAAGTTTTTAAAAGAGGAGACTATACAGTGTTGCTTTTCAGATTCGAAAGTCAGAGATTTTTAATATGTAACCATTTCGATGCGTCTAACACTAAAGTTTCAGTTGCTCACAGAGCAAACAATACAGATACCAGACATTAATGGCTTTATCTGCAATATGAAACGCTTACTGCAGCAAATGTGCAGTGCATATTAACGCTATTAAACTTAGGGTCTAATAAGGCAAATTGATTGCAAATTGGTTTAATTACTGCTTAACACTTCAAACGTAATTCAAAAGATTCTAGCAAGTTTAGTGTTAAGCAAGTATAGGTAAACACACTTTGTTCAGCAGGTGTCGTTTCACTGGTTCTGTTATATTTCTAGTAATAATAATAATAATACTAATAATAATACGCGATCAGCAGTTAGAAGTGTACGCACTTTGTTGAACCGGGGGATTTTACACTGGGTCTTATTACATTTCTAATAACGCCAACATTTGCTACACAGGTGTGAAACTTGGTCTGTCACGTTGAGGGAGGAACATAGGCTGAAGGTGTTCGAGAATAGGGTGCTGAGGAAGATATTTCGGCCTAAGAGGGACGAGGTGACAGGGGAGTGGAGAAGACTACATAACGAGGAATTTAATGGTCTGTACTCATCACCAAATATTATTCGGGTGATCAAATCAAGAAGAATGAGGTAGGCGGGGCATGTAGCACGTATGGGTGATGTGAGAGGTGCATACAGAAATTTGGTGGGGAGACCTGAGGGAAGGAGACCACTTGGAAGACCTAGGCGTAGATGGGAGAATAATATTAAAATGGATCTTCAAGAGTTTTTTTTCACATACCCCACCATCAACACTAAAAACTGCATTATGCTCACATGCTGTATGTATTTTTTGTTGTTGTGATTTTTACAATTAACAACTCCTTTCCTACACAGCATTCGCGGAATGTTTATTATAATACAATAATAATGTGTTATTTGTTAGTTATATACAAGTTGTGCACCTGAAAACAGGACCCTTTCAGAGACAGTGAATTAAAATGTGTATCAGAGATGGTTTCTTTCCCGCGGGACACCTTGCCGTAGAGCGGACGACATCGTTGCTGCACAGCGGAAGTTGATACTCCGCGTTCTGCAGTGTTCAGTCCTCCTCAGTTCCGCGTTAATATTTTGTGTATAATAATGCAATTATTGTATAATGTAGATTACTATTAATAACAATCTTCCGCTAACACGAGACAGAGTCAAAACGTAAAGTGGATTTATTAATTAATTCATGTAGAAAAATCTGCCACAAATGTAAAATGTATCATTTCTGAACATAATCACTATTTTTAAAGAATATTGCGGTTCACAGTCTTTCTGTTTGCATCTGCGAAGAAAGTTTTCGGCTGTGATTCAAGCCGCATATACACCGCTCCTTAGCTTCGTCTGACCGAATTTTAAGACATACTTAGCAAACATTTGTTGCATTACGCATAACAATGCTCCAATAAATCACAAATAAAAATGTTTGTCAGTAAGCTCTTATTTACATATTCGATTTTATTACATTAGTGAAAGTTAGTTTTACCTTCTTATCGATTTGGTATTTAGGATTTATTTAGTTCTGCCCGCATCGAAACAGCCGATAAATTTTTCAATAACATTCCCTTTGAAATTTCACATTCCAGACGTGACTCCACCTGTAACTAAATTTTGTTTAATTTATTATAGGTTTAGAAGTGGTAAAAACTGAGCAAGTGATGTCTGTTTTAGCCTGTTTCCCTAACTTTCTCTCTCTAGCTTGCACTTTCTTTCTCATTATTAATAATGTTTTCACTGCCCATATATGTTCCTGTCACCAAGGATGGACATTTATTGTGACATCACGGGCATTGTTCCATGGTGTGACATGGCACATGGCGGGAGGTCTCCAGTATAGTGGACAATAATTTTCACTTGTCGTTTGATTTATATGTGCTGTACCACTAGAACTGTCTGTAGGTACCATTCACACTAACCCAATGTGTAGTTGGCCGTGACTATGGGCTCTTACACACGAAAGCAAAATTTTTTTCTCTTTCCGTAATTTCTTTGTGTGTTCTTTACTTTAATTCGCGGTGACAAAGAATGTACTAATGGACTTCTAATTTTGAAGCCTTTTCATTATATTGAAAGTTTAGCAGATTCGAATACAAAGAAGTCGATTTGTCAAATGTGCAACTTCAACTTATATCTGTTTCTTGAATTTGGTATATTTAGATTCAGTTCTTCAAAGTAAATATTAACCACATCACATCACGTAGACATCCATAGACTAAAGTAGCTACTTCTACTCTTACTTAGACCTGACTATGTATATACAGGGCATACAGAAAAGAATGGTGCGGTTTCAAAAGTGAATAAAAAATTTATTTCGCACCTTACACGGGCACAACATACACCGTCAGCGGCGGCAACTGTCCAATTTGGTAATTACAATCCTTCAATTTGTGTACCCTGGGTCACACGACACACATCCACACGGTGATCAAACTCATCCCAGACCCGGTGTAGCATGTCCGCTGTAATGGCCTGCACACGAGGTCGACCAGGACTCTTGCCTTTACACAAGCATCCAGTTTCTACAAACTGTCGGTACCACCTGCTTTGTTATTCTTGTGTGGTGCGTCTTTTTTAAACCGTGCACGAAACTCACGCTGCACTGTAATCACAGATCTGGACACCTCAAAACGGAGCACACAGAAAGCCTTCACCTGCTGCAACGCCATCTTTGAAACTGGCCCCGCGGCCACGCAGTAAGCATGAGAAGCGAACTTCTGGTAGCGCATGAGAAACTTGGACAGTTGCCGCCGCTGACGGTGTATGTTGTGCCCGTGTAATGAGAGACATAAATTTTGTATTCACTTTTGAAACCGCACCATTCTTTTGTGTATGCCCTGTATAATGTTATAAATGTACAAAATCGAACCCGGAATTCCTGCAATTGAACAACAGAAGACTTACGCCTTAGACCGCACGGCCACCGGAATCGACCAGAAAAGAAGCCTAATTCGATAGAATTAAGAAACACAACATGTAGATTGCATAACCTGACAAACGAAATTCGGTATCTACCACAGAACAAGAATAATGTAAAAAGTAACACAATCTGCTCGATACAAAATTTGGTGGAAGTAATATTCAAATATATGCAAAAAGTCTGCAGAGAAAGAAAACAAATTATAAAACACGTACTAGAATAATAAATGAGAAAAATGGATATATGTACATATAAAACCAGAAGCCTCAAAAATAAGTTGTTACACAACATTTTACTGAGCAAGACAAACTGTCCTGTACGTACGTGTATATTGGCATGTAGAGAAATCCTATTTATTAATGTGTCTATTTATAGTCTCTCCTTCTTTTTGTGGCCGTAATGAGCATCATACTACTATTTATTTTATTCAATGTATATGTACATAAGACCCCCACAACCCCCTGCACGGGGGATCCCTAACCCAAAGAACACTAAATTCTTTGTGATTTTTTCGGAACGAATTGTGTTTTTCCTGACAGAAGGCCTGATTGTAACTTTTCTATAGTCTACTCATAGCTTCTGGTGACTCCTAACCAATTATTTGCAACACTGGTGGAAGCTGTGGATGTGAGACTTTGGGGTTTCTCACACACTCGTGTGTGAGAATCCACAGGGGTGTACAATTACAGCTAAGCCACACTGAAGCCAACAAAAGTGGTAGCTTGCCCATTACGGCCACAGGACCCAGAGAAGACTATAAATAGACACAATGACGAACATGATTGCTGTACGTGCTGACACACGCACTGGACAGGCAAGCTGAAAATGGCTGTAAATGCTAGAATTACATGATATGTGTAGCGGGAAATATTTTCCCAGTACCTCATTTGGTAACCCTGCCCTGGCCTCCGGCGCGCGCATCGTTCCTTTCCCTCCCCTCTCCTATTCCCCTCCTACTCCGAGGTTTCCTTATGGGTACGCAGGTTGTAGTTTGTTACTCCGATCCTGCGCTGACCTGGGAAACATCAAAATTACGTCTCGGCTGTGCTTCTAAATTTCGTCTGGCGAGGCAGCCAGGGTTGGGGTCCCTTCCCTGGTGCCGTGGCAGCTTTCTTTGGGTTTCAGTCCCACGGTACCAGGAAGGTACTTTGGTTTGGTACGTATGGGCCAATAATTATTATTTTGTTAGTCACATGTGGCGCTTTGTGTGGAGAGTTATTCTATGTAAGATCTATTTGTCGTAATTATGTTGTTTTTTTATAATATATGTTCATTTATTCTGTGAATTTTGTTGTGTTGCTACCCCGAACCCAAAACTGAAGGGCCCAGTGCGTGGGGGGTAGTGCATATGATAAAAACGATTTTTGTGTAATTAAGAAAATATTCTTTTAATTGTAACACTTTGCTATTGTTATTACAGGCAGTAATTTCATATAATATTGGTGCCATGACAGATATAGTGTCTTTAAATAGCCGGAACGCGTGAGCCATAGTATAGGACACTTATGATTAAAGAGCTGAAATTCTGTATAATACTTGTATATCTACGTAAGTTATATGAAGCCACATGGCATGCTCAAAGTACAAGAGGTGGTTAAAAATAATGCCTGCCTCTACAAGTGCGTTATCCCATAACCAGGATCCACAACATACAGCAGCCTATCTCATGTACTCTTACCAACTAGCAACATTTATCTTAATTTTTCTACCACAGTTTGTCTCTTCGAAGGCGTGCAGCTCTATACGAGTAAGTTATGTTAGTATGAAGTTCTGGAAGTGCAGCACAAGCTCAGTCAACGCTCATTGTAAAGTCTGTCGCAAGTTTGATTACTCCATACAGTAAGTATGATGACAAAAGTAACAGATTTCTTCATGACTATATACATGCTTACATTAGTCAAATTTCGTGCAATTAGAATTATGTTAGCAGATTTTGTTGTGTGTAATCACAAATTGACTTAAATAACCACGGTAGTTATTATATTGCTAATACATAAAATAATAAGGACGGGAAGACGAGGAAGAAGGCGTAAGCAGCTACTGGATTACCTCAAGGAAAAGAGAAGCTACTGGAAATTGAAAGAGGAAACACTAGATCGCACCATGTGGGGAACTCGCTTTGGAAGAAGCTACGGACCTGTAGTAAGACAGACTGCAGAATGAATGATTGAATGAGCATTATTTTCATTATGTTTGTATATTTGTCTCTGTATTTATTAAACGTTCAGCTGTTTAACTTTTATTACATAAAATGACACAATGCCCAATATGCTGTTCTCACAAAGGGTTTACCGAAGCTTAAGCCTGCTGATATAGGACGCCGCATCGAATGCTGCGTGAATGGAAATAATGAATTGGGAAGGCTGCAGAAATAGTAGTGGTGTCAAATTTAAGGAAATTTGCTGTTATTTGAATGATGTTCGGAAAATAGACACAAAGTGTCAGGCTAGCCGCAGTGTTGCTCGAAATTCGAAACCGACGATCTTTACACTAGTCCGTAACTACCGCTTAACTGATAATACTTAAAAAGTTCTCTGTTCTTGCTTCAGTTCCACGAAAATCAGATCTATTGAGAAATAGAGGTGTTGGCGTTTTGACTCTACGCGCTTGCTTCAGTCTCTACGAATGACATTTTTAACCTTTGAAAAGTTTCCTGGAAAACAACTGCCTCGGTGTAGGTAAGTCAGAAAGATTTGTCAAATGTAATTTGTCACGGAGTGTACCGCAAACCCATCTGGAGATGACGGGTAACCCCAGTGGCCTCTTCATCATGATAGTTCAGTGAATATTTCTTCCTGCCATGTGTTTTTGTTTCCCACACTAAAAACCCGTCTAATATATTGTTACCTTTTGAGATATCGAGGGAGGCAGGGAATTTATTTTCTGGAACATTTCCAATGCTCCAACATCTATACAATTGATATTCACCGAACATACCTCACATTTATATAAAGTTGCCCACCAGCTGCCATATTTTGCGTCAGAACTGTTGCTTTCCTTGCAAGGGGGAAAGATATAAGGGAATGGAATCTGTTTCATCGACACAGTAGAGCCTGAGGTTTACATTTGTTATGCATGCTAGCTAGTGGTTGCGATAAATTTAAGTTTTTAAACATTAAAATAAAGTTAAAAATTTTCCCCTGCGCCTGAGCACAAGTCTGTGACCGCAAAAAGTCAGGTTTGCGCAAAACCCGTCTCACGAATTATACTGCAGCCAATGCATGCTCGTAGGAACCTGTCCGTAAAATGTAACTTTCTTACCTGTAGCAAGAATGGCAATTACACAACTAAAGTCTACAACACATTTTTGTATCTTATTCGAGACAGCTCACTTTATAAACACGAACGCCCGTAGTCTGATTTTTTCCTTAGTTTCTCCAGGCAGTACGTTAATTTTGCAACGATAATACATGAAATGGGTCACGAACCGTGCTGTTGAAATACTTATCAAAATATCACTTCTAATAGTTCTTTCATTTCTTAACCAACGCTACACGTGGATCAGTGTCATTAAAATTAATGCATATTACCTCACACACAGTGCGCTATGTTCAAAACCCAATAACAGTATATAAAAATTCTAATGCTATAAAGCACACTGTTCAACTACTCCCAAGGTTACTTTTCCCGCTCCTTTGTGCTTATACAGCATCAGTAACCATGAGCACTGGCTAACCGAAACTGTGGTTCAACGGTTTACAGATTTGCTTCCATATTTTGCATCTTATGCAAACGCGATACCTTTTGTAGCTACTTTTCACATGATGGGTAAACTGAAAGGTACCAGAATGTGTTACTTTCGCGTAAAGACTAAGTCGGACGAATTATTAATGAAGGTCCATCCAGTAATTGGACACGCGGTGGCGCAGTTGGTTGAGGCACTTCGCTACAAGCCGGAAGGTCGCGGGTTCGATTCCCGATGGTGTTATTGGAATTTTTCATTGACATAATTCCTTTCGGCCGCACTATCGCCCCGGGGTTCGACTCAGTCTCTAACAGAAATGAGTACCAGGGATATTTCCTGGGGGATAAAGGCGGTCGGTGCGCAGGGCTGACAACCTTATCACTTCCATGTGCCGATTGTCTTTAAATCTGGAAGCCTCAACCTCCTGGAACCCTCAGGGCCTGTCCAGGCCTGTAATGGGATTGCTTTACCTATTTTACCATTCAGTAATTGAAATTATTCAATTTAAATGCTGCGTTACGCTATTTTTGCACGCTATACCATCATGATACGAAGAATAAATTGTCTTGAAAGTCTAACAAGAATAGGGCCTTTGAAATATTTTGAAACTTTGGGTATGCAGAACAATGTAGTTGCGTGCCTTTAGCATGAGTGCAGTATACAAAATTGTGAGAGGTAGTTTGGAATGGTTGGGTTTAAAGCTAGGTTGATACAAAGGGACGCAGTAGAGAAGGGCCAGTCTCTCTAATGAACTTAGGAAGACCCACAGCATGCGACGTAATGAGATAATATCAATAGCAGTGGAGTTGCTAGAGATAAATGTGAGGAACCTATTCTCCTACTGTTGCTACAAAAGGATACTTTTCTTTATAGTCATTTCGCCTAGCAAGCTGGTCTAAATTCCTCGTTCCTTCCCCATCACTCCCTTTGTGTTTATCAGAAAAATTCCCTTTGTGTAAAGTCACAGAAATAACTGTACAATAACGAAATAGCTCTTTGTTAGATTCTTTATGGGCGGGTGACTTGCGGTGACCTTTGACCGTTTTATAACGACGGTGTTCCGGTTTACACGTTGACTTTTCCCTGATGATGGTGGTGCTGCCATCGAAACATATCGGAATATTGTGTGATTTTGTAATAAGTTTAAATCATTAAACGTGTGGTGCATATTGTTGGGAGTTTTTAGACAATAACTTGGTAACAATCTTCACGGTGTAAATAACAATGTGAAAAATACAAAGTTTGGAGGTCAACACGTTGATGCGCCTTACCTCGAAGTCTGTTGCGGACATATATTAAAATTAATTTTTTTTTCTTGTTTTTGGTGTGCGAAACTCGCTCCTGAAATTTCTTTAAGCCTTTTCGATGCACGTATAAATTAGGACCTATTGGCAGTGCACAAATCATACGTCTATCAAATATTAATAACCCATATTTATATTACTATTCTACATTTTACTTGGTTGTTGATATTTTAAAATATGCTGTTGCCAACCAAAGATGCACACCAAATATCTCTTGTCGTCATGTTACAATTATCAAGCCTAACTTTGTATTAACTTAATACAATGAAAATATTAATATCAGGATAAGCTCTCTAGATTCGTCTTCCTAATTCAGCACATTTTGAATATAATGTGTGCCCTTTTAGATTTGGTGTAGATAATGGAGTAAGCCTACGTTTCGGTACAATTTCGAAGATTAAATTTACACGGGCAATAATTTTTAGCATTTGTTGAAGCACAAATTATGACCCCTGAGCTATAGCGCTTCCTGTTTCAAGAAGTCTCCATTACTTTAAAGGTGAAGGCTGGAAGACCAAGGAAAAGATACATTGATCAAGGAGATTTTACTTGACACGGAACATGCCATGGACAAATATTGCAATTATTCTCGTCAATTTCATAGACACTGCAATGAAGCCTGTACACATTTTAGCTTCATATAGTCCGTCGCTGTAGAACCTGCTTTCGCTGCTTTTGAATCTGATGAAGCAGAATTCCTGTAGAATAGGTTTCTGAAATTCTTGAGCCCTTGGAAGCCAAGGGGATGATCATTTATGATAACACTGCCATGAGAATGACCTGCTAACCATTTATTTCCGTGTGACAGCCTCAATTCCCATAAGTCATCTTTGTTTACTGTGGATGTCAGGAAAAAGTTTACTCCACATTTTGCAGAGCAAAAGAGAGATTTAAACTTCGGAAATATCCTGTTTATGGCTAACCACTGAATAAGCGGAAAAAGTAAGAAATTCAGTACCAGGGTACAGAGCTGTCGTTCGGTTATGAAAGTGTTCCAATGCCGTTAATACTTGTAGATGGCATATTTGTTGTCACGATTAATTAGTGGGTTATGTAACTACGTTCTCGGTCTGTCAAGCTTTATAGTGCCGAATGGTGGGTAACGAATTGGTAAGGATTTTGAATGAAGCCGTCACCACGTAAGCGGCGCAACACGACGTCTGAGATTCAAACAGAATTTGTTGAATACAAGCCTACAGCTTTACTGCTAGAGAAATTTCCCTTTATGTGATGATAATAAAACTTAGATCTAATTATATAATTAGAATTTATATATTTGTGTCAGTCTTTACAAGTGCAGTTGAACTCAGACCTGTAATTTTTAGGTATGAAATTTCATTTGGTATTAAAATAGAGTGCCGATCCCAGTGGCCTTGCGGTCCAAGGCGTGGGTCTTCGGCCGCTCGCTTACTAGGATCGTGGGTTCGAATCCCACCTAGGGCATGGATGTCTGTCTGTTGTGAGTGTTGTGTGTTGTCAGGTAGAGGTCTCTGCGACGAGCTGGTCCCTCGTCCAGAGGAGTTCTACCGACTGTGGTGTGTCTAAAGTGTGTGATCGTGAAGCCTCGACGAAACGAGGAGGCCCAGGCCATATAGGGCTGTCGAGCAAAGAAAAAAAATAGAGTGGCCTATGTGTGAAATACGAAAAATATATGATAAAATTAAGATTCAAAACTGCGAATATTATTTTAAAAATTCGTGCAGAGAATACTCATAAATATCTCTTCCGTGTCTGTGTTTTCTGGCTAGATTGAATGGTTGTTTCTATAAATGACGATGAGGACCCAAGTTTACAGTTGCGTATTTCATTGTATTTTACCTGCTTGAAGAAAACGAAACGGGAACAGAAATGAATGGAGTGAGTGAAACACCAGAGAGGCAGATCGGATGTTACAAGCAAAGGAAATGTTGAGGGAAGCGAGAATCCTAAAAAAGGCTGAAATAAGTATCAGGTGTATATTTTATCAGTTCGTCGGTCACACCCAACAAGCTGTATTATACAGGCTTTTACTTGGCAACTCGTTTCCGTTGTAATGCAGAGCCATCATCAGGCCATTAACAAAAACTGTAAAACTGAAACCTGTATGTTATAGGAAGTATATTTCCCTCTTTACAAGAATGCATACATTATAATAGTACATAAAACAGTATGTGTGTTGTGTATATATGTTGTGTAAGCAGTATGTTGAAAACTGAAGTAAATTTTAAAGTGCCAATGTTGTTACAAAGAATAGAGAGGAATTTCACATTATATTCACCGTGCATTTTGTCTTTAAGTAATAGCTTTATTTTTACCAACAATGCACTACAATTATGTAGGGGTGTAAAAAATACGACATAATTGTAGTGCATGTGTTTGTAAAAATAAAGCTATTACCTAAATAGAGAGGAATGTTTTAGAAATGATTTTAAAATAGTAATTAAGTGACATAAAGAGTCAAGTGTAAAGGTTTACTGTTATATATATGAAGCAGCACTAGCATGAAACATAAACATGCTACCGATATCACCCAGTATGTTTGTTAGTGGTAGTCGTGAAAGTTGTCTTGACAGGTTTACGTGCACAAACATATGTATATACTCTCCCACACTCCCGGTACTTCTGACAATCTCCACGTCTATATAGACCTTCTGATAGACCAGTTAGTCCGTGTACACGAAAGTTGGTTAGTGCTAGATCATTGCACTTCAGGAGGGAAGTGTTCAGATACGTTTTGTTGCACGGTTTTTGTTCGGTGTGTCTGTGGCCGGTGCTTGTTATATTACTGCTGTTGGCAGTCGACTGCACTGTTGCTATTAATATCAATAATAACAGAAAAATACTTAGTAATTATGAAGAGTAATTTTCAGTTTGATAAATCAACAGCACCGAGGAAAACAAATATATGACGTCATTCGAAAAATTTGCTATTATTCGACTCTTTCATGTTTAAGACCCCAGTCATTGGAGTTACAGATGAGCCAGGTTGCTTTTTCAGGAATTTTACAACGAAGCCCCGAACTAATGGCTTTGTCTAATACTCGACAGTATCAAAATAATTGGCCTGCAGGAAAGAGTATTAAAACCGGCAACATGAAATTATTAGTGATATAAGACAGAGGTATGTGCCGCTTTCTTCATCATTGAAAATCTCTGTGTTTTGCTCAAGCTCTATATTTATTTGTTCATTGCGATATAAACTGATGTTACTTTCCAAAAAGCTTTAACAGGTCGTCCTTTGTAGTGGACATGCACTGTGCTTACAGTGCAGTGAGAAGTAATTCTGAAAATAACATTTAGTTGAATTTTGCCTTATAAATACAACATATGATTTTGATTTTAACACTGTATGTTGTTAGCAGGCTTTTTTAAACATCTCAACCCTAAGAAGTTTTCTTCAGAGGCTTTATTTATTTACTTGTATATATTGCAAATCTCTTGCATGAAACATCAAATACAGCGGAACCGAATCGTCTCCTTGCAGCAGTATACCTCCTGTTGACATATTTGTCCAGTTAACGGATTGCCGTCTGCATCTCATTTTATCCAGAGGAATGTACTGATAGTGTACTGCGAGCGCTTCCTTCCAAATCATTACACTCTTACCTTTCATGAAGTTTTTGGATCTTATTTGATGTGATATAACGCTGTAAGATTAAGATATACAGAACTATAATTTTGCCTGTTGTTGTGTACGGGTGTGAAAATTGGTCTCTCACACTGAGGGAGGAACATAGTTTGAGGGTGTTTGGGAATAGGGTGCTGAGGAGAATATTTGGGCCTAAGAGGGACGAGGTAACAGTGGAGTGGAGAAGACTACATAACGAGGAACTTAATGATCTGTGCTCATCACCAAATATTATTCGGGTGATCAAATCAAGAAGAATGAGGTCGGCGGGGCATGTAGCACGTATTGGTGGGGGGGGGGGGGGAAGAGGTGCATACAGGATTTTGGTGGGGAGACCTGAGGGAAGGAGACCACTTGGAAGACCCAGGCGTAGATGGCAGGATAATATTAAAATGAATCTTCAAGAAGTGGGATGGGGGCATGGACTGGATTGATATGGCTCAGGATAAAGACAGGCGGCGGGCTCTTGTGAATGCGGTAATGAACCTTTGGGTTCCATAAAACGCGGGGAATTTCTTGACTAGCTGACGACCTGCTAGCTTCTCAAGAAGGACTGTGCTCCGTGGAGTTAGTTAGATAGTAAGTTAGTTATAACCCTTGTAGCTGAAACAGCATTGTTGAGGAACCAAACACTCAGACCGCAAGATTTACAGTTCATTAACACATGAAGCCTTCAGCAAAGTAAACATTACACCAACAGGAACAGATGTGAAAACACAATGAGTTATTGCGACACGACTTCCTATTGCCTTTATTACCTTTGCATGCAGCGTATTAATTACAATGAATGCGGCCGCCTGTTCAATAGGAAACGACGTTGTCACAAAAAACAAAAGAACTGAGATGTTTTCAATTTTGAGGTTCTCTCGGCGGTTATTATGAAGATTAGCTGGTTGCAGGATATCTCGCCATGTATCTTGGTAGATTTTTTTTTTCCTATGGCTCAACAGCCCCTAGGGGGCCTAGGCCTCCTCATTTTTCGAGGCTTCACGATCACACTCAGACACACCACACTCGGTAGGACTCCTCTGGACGAGTGACCAGCCCGTCGCAGAGACCTCTACCTGATAACACACAACACTCACAAGAGACAGACATCCATGTTCCCGGCGGGATTCAAACCCACAATCCCAGCAAGAGAGCGGCCGTAGACGCACGCCTTAGACCGCGCGGCCACTGCGATCGGCATCTTGATAGATACCCTAACATATTTCTAAATCTACGTACCGCCTCACTGAACATGTAGGCAGCAGCTACCGCCGAAACTTTTATACATACCTACCAGAATACGCGGTTTCCCTTTCCAGCAGTTCCGAAACGTCAAATGAAATGTGTTGCATATTTCTTTCTTAATTGGAAAAAAAAATCCGTATCTACTACGGACGAAAACTCTACGCGGCTTTTGTGTCGCAGGTAATGTAATTGAAGGAGACGTCTTCTTACAATGGTTGCGGGAGTGGCCTTCTTCTAAAGTTAACTTCATAAGCTGAAGAGCAGTGTAAAGAGTACCGTGTCTTATTTAGCCAATCAACACATTACGTTGAACAAGAAGACCAGTTATCCACCGAAAACAACTTTAAGAGCGTAGAAGGAAACGTAAAAGAAATACTCTCTTGTGGTCAGGAGAAATTACTAACAGGGAAAAGAATAGAAACTAAAAGGGAAAGGAAGAAGGTCTTTGACGTGGTTCAACTGGCTGCTAATTGGGCTTAATGACGTTCTGTTTTCACTTTTCGTGGCTCTTCTGTTCTATACCAAAGTCTGTTTTTTGTCCTCATTCCATCAATATTATCCACAGATTTTTATTCTCCGGTTTATTTCTGATAAACGTCTCGGCCTTACTGAATGCAGTAGCTGTGTGCAGTTGATGGTGAGACTTGTCCATTTACTTGAATGTGAGAACGTAATTTTCCAGCTGTGGGTAAGACCTACTATTCTACCTAAAGTTTTTGTAGCAAATAATTGCCTCTGTGTGCCATAAATATATCACGGCTGTTTGTTACGAGGGACTAGATATGAAAATGGGGCTCAGTGTACCCTTTATGTTGGACAATGAAGGCCCAATCTGACACATCAATGCCTACTAACTCTTTTCATATAAATTGTGAAAAACTCTAGTTTAAAGTATACTTGGTACTCTGTCAACGGCTTAAAAAACTCATTACTCTAACACTTTAATATCTCCGATATTTAATAAATTAAATATAATGGGAATTGGAAAATATACGAGTATATACCTAAAGTAGCATCTTTCCACAAAACTCACTTACTTCTACCGCAAACCATTTCTGGCCGCATGAAGACAGAGTGAAAGTAATTTACATTTGCTGCAACGCACGAAAACTTTAAGAAAGAAAGACATAACTCTGAATTAAATATTTTACTGTTGTAATTTTTTAGCTTTATCTTTCCGGACTTTCTCGTAAACGTGAAATAAGCAGGTTTGAGTGATGACGACGACAAGGGTTGCCCAATACCCTTTACTGCATTACTGACAAAAAGAAATAAAGGTAAATAAACCGATTACGTGTATATAACCTACTTCTCAGTTAGCGTGCTCTGTTTCTATGTGGCAATAATACTATTTGTGATTTAAAGTACAGGCTAAATGTATGGGAACTGTAATGATGAAAATGTTTATACTGAAGTAATTATCCATAGGGCAGTTTGCGTTCGGTGAGAGGTATGTGCTTCTTCTGACGTCTTTTATAAAAAGTGCTGTTATATTAATATCAGCGCATTCAATGCAGAAATTGTGTTATTATAATGAAATCCTGAAATTCAAATTTTTATTTTGTTGAATATGAATATATGTGAAGGGTGGCAAAGAGTGAGGTATGATGTTATATTTGAGGGTCACTTGTGGATGAATATGAACTGGCTGAGTAGAAGTTGCAGCTGTAAAGCCTAAGTGGTGACTGCCATGAACAACATAGACTTTAAGGAACATTTGTTTCTGTGCAGACTATTCGAAAAATGTTCTGTAGTGAGTTTGTTGTTCAGCTACACTCACGAAGTTAAGGAAAAATACCGTTGAGCGCTGTGGACAGGAGATTTAATATACACAGTTAGGAAGTTAATGTTAATTATCATCATGATTATGATAATGTAATTTCAGAAGTGAGCACTGCTAGACCTTAGGCGAGGCCTTCAACTCTTGTAGTCATCAATCATAGGGAGGGCCTACTGCAGTGGCATTTCAGAAAAGGGGTCGCTGTGTAGGGCCGGTACAGAATTGAATTAGCCGAAGCTGCAGTAACTAACGGTGGTGGTCTGCGCTGTGATGAGGGGCTAACTCAATCAACAAGACCACAGAGCGATGTGGCTTGGACAATGCGAGGCAAGTCTACACCCTTCTGCGGGATGCCCGGGGATTCATTCTGCAGGTATCAGCAAGCGATCGCACTTGTTGGCATTCGCGCGACCCTAATGGCCGATTTTATTTAACAATTTGTTTATCAACGCGGCTATAAATTGTAAACGTTTTCCAACAGTGTGTATTTATAGGACTAATAATATGAAGAAACAAAGATGTATTCAATATTTTATTAAAACTAGAGGAATGACTTGGTGGAGCTCGTTAGTTGCACTGCGGTTTGTGAAAGAGTCCACATTTACGGAGACACAAAGCTGAGCACGATCCCGAATACAAGCACCAGTAGAAAGGTGAAGTTGTGTCTGTCCACGCCAAGAAGGCATATCGTAGTAGTAGAGGTATAAGCTGCAATCACGCTTACCCTTATCTAAAGTTGGAGGTGAGTGACTGACTTCACGCCCCGGCCGGTTTATGCCCAGGACAGATCCAGGTACCGATTGAGTAGTATACTGCTTGGGCTTCTGACCCGGTGTGTACGATTTTAGAGGAGAAAAACCTCTTGCCATATCGGGAGTTGAAACCCGGACCATCCAGCCCGAAGCTGATCGCCATACCAACTGCTATATCCCAGCTCCAAGCATCAGTATTTTACAGGCAGCTGTAGCGAGTAGGCTTTAATTCGACTTAAACGGATTCGGATAGTGCGCCTGTTGACACGTGTTAGTAGTGGCATGTCGGGTGGCAGTGCCAATAGTCACTGTCAACAACTGGCCAGCGGTTCGCACAATGCCGCGCGATATTGTAAGACTGCGGTTACCAGCCTTTTGTGTGTGTGACCCTAAAGTAGCAAACGGTATGTGACCGCGACCCTACGATGTATATGGCAATAGTCAGTGATGTTTACTGTAAATGATCGAATATTAATGCCTTTTGTTGAACACTACATAACATTGCCACTTATTTAAGTAAATATTAAATTTTTAATGTTACTTGTCAAAGCCAATACTTTTGGGACAATATTAAACATTAAAGCATTAGAAGTACTATGTTGTACCGTACAATAACAAAGTGTGTTCATTAGTTATTTAAAATATAATTGCTCCAGTATGTTTAAACTTAATAAACACATTTTCTAGATCATTCGGTTTCAATTTCGATACAAATTTTTATTTTTTATATAATTATCGAGTCCTCCATAAAACACTCTCGCGACCCTACGTCAGAACCCCCGCGACCCTGATTTGGGTCGTGACCTGAGGTTGGGAACCACTGCTGTAAGAGATAGGCCAGCGGACCCTGACCCTACCAACAACGTCCAAGAAATGCCAGTATCGTCCCGTCACCGTCACGCCGGCTGCAGTCGGTGTGTGCGAGTTCTCTTGTACACGAGAGGCGAAACTAGGTGCCTTACAGACAGACACTTGCTGAAATTTTATTCTGCTGTGGACAGCAAGCGAGAAAAATACAATGGCAGGTGGCTTTATTCGGCTGGAGGAGTAGGAAAGCCATTACATGTAACTTGCTCAGTGTAAATCGACACAACATTTATGTGCGTCGGGATGATGTAAAGTGAAGAGTGAAGTGGAGTGAAGAGTGAAGTGGAATGAATAGTGAAGTGGAGTGAAGAGTGAAATGGAATGAAGAGTGAAGTGGAATGAAGAGTGAAGTGGAGTGAGATTGAAGTGGAGAGTGAAGTGGAATGAAGAGCGAAGTGGAGTGAAGAATGAAGTGGAGTGAAGAGTGAAGTGGAGTGAAGAGTGAAATGGAATGAAGAGTGAAGTGGAGTGAAGAGTGAAGTGGAGTGAAGATTGAAGTGGAGTGGAGAGTGAAGTGGAATGAAGAGCGAAGTGGAGTGAAGAATGAAGTGGAGTGAAGAGTGAAGTTGAGCGAAGAGTGAAGTGGAGTGGAGAGAGCGCGAGATCTTCTGTTGTTGGGTCCATGCATTTGTACTTGCACCGAGAAATGTAAATGGATTAGCGACGTAATGGTCTTTACACTGCTCACAGCCCAAGACTGGCGCGTTTTGCTGGTTTTCTCGTTTAAACACTGAAGGACATTTTCAGTAAGCAAGGTCCCGTAGTTGTATTAACATCTTAGCAGTGGAAGTGAACAGCAACTTCGCGTAGGTTATCGCACTTCAGGAGACTTCGAAATTTGCATCAAGTAACTGAATGATGAAACTGAAATTGAGGAGGAAGTGTCATTGCGTTGTTCACACCGTGCACTTTATTGAATTATTAACTAGAAAGTACAAACAGTAATGCACAAATTTAATATATGACACAAATTAGTTACAGGGTCACTTTAACTCCGTCATGTTTCGGTGGCATATATACCACCATCATCAGGGAGAAAGTTCACATACCGAAAAATTTTACTTGTACTTTACCTTACCAGCGGTGTTCCAGCTTTAAGTGTGAAATTTCTCCCTAATTATGGTGGTATATATGCCACCGAAACACGTCAAAGTTAAAATGATTTTCTAACGACTTTGTGTCATATATTAAATTTGTGCATTACTGTTGGTACTTTGTACTTAATAATTAGGGAGGAAGTTTTCTAGGTAATGATGGTAAAATTGTATCGGTCTACACGGTGTCACATTTTAAAAAACAATTTTAATATTCAAGTCTTGATAACCTCACGTCTTTCACAAACTGGGAATATTTGAGGAAATGTGTGTGTGGTGAGTATTGGGACTTAAAACAGCAGCAAATTTATGTACGTACGTACAATTTAGTGCGCACAAACATACCGATTTGTGTTACAAATTGCTTCAGTGAAAAGCGCAAGGAACATTGAGTACAGCTGTTAGATACGGCGTGCCGTCCGATAACAGTCGCATCTTCAACTAACTATCGGCCAAAGTTTTCTTTACTTTTTGAAGCCCAGTTATATCTATACGTACCATCCGCTGTCACATTAAAAAAAACTCAGTGTTTTGTCCCATATTGTATGTATGTGTGTTCATAATTCTTACAATGAACACAAATGTTTTCTACACTGTAATAACTGGCCCGTTTTTATAACTCACACTAAATGTTTTCACGTGACGTAGGAACTGAATTAGTATGATAATCTGGAAATTAAACGTTTGATGCCACAAAATGTAAATGATTGTTTCGTGGCCGACTGAAAAAAATCTTGATGTTTCTGTCGACTCCACATACCGACGTGCCTTATACACGAGTCCTCATTTAATATTTCGGATATAAAGTCTTGGTAACTATGCCATAGAAGCACACGTAACTCAGCGCCTGCAGCACCATCACTAGATTATAAGCACAACTTCAATATCGGTGTGGTTGCAGCTCAGGCAGGGGTTGCAGTTTCATGGCTCTGGGCCTCATTCATCTGACGGTTTCACTCTCAACCTATGCCCCTCCCTTTTTTACTTTTTTGGATATTCTTCATTCCTATAAAAAGTTATTGATGTCATAAAACTGTCATTCTCTAGTCTGAGCGTCGTCACCCCCCCCCCTACCCCGGCATATTTCATGTCGCTCTTAGTTGGTGCTTTGCATGGCAAACCAGAAAAAGCCTCTGGGTAAGAAAAAGAAATTGTGTCCTTACTTAGGAGCTTTGAAATTATCGATTCCGCAGAAAGAAATTTACAGGCCGATTTCTTTCTTCTTAATCTACTTTCGTGACATGTGTAGCATACAGATATATGCGTATGTAATATGATTTAATGTTGACGTGTTTAGCGTGTTTGTTAAATAGGGTGAAATGGGAGATTAACTGTGAATTATAAACGGAGACCGACGTGAAAGGTAGCGATCCTGCTTTATTTGTAACGCAAGTAGATTTCAAACAACGAACGTCTGAACTCCAAAGTGACCAAGGCAGGCAAAGTTAAAAACTGCGTTCAAAACGTGTTATTATACCTGTTTTCTTTTCCCTTCAAACTAAACCTCTTAAGTTCAAGATAACATCCATTTTTTACTTTCGCCCTCTTGCAGAGCATTTTATGAAATACTGTCTTAAATTACAGACGTGTTTCATAAACGTGCCTCTTCCACTAAAGTCAGGTACGGATAAATACATACTTCTATTCCGCTGCCATAAGTTTGTGACAAAAATTGGTCTATTGCTTAACAATTTTTTAATCCAGTGCAATACTGGAATGCCTTATCTAATAAATCACTGGGTTTTTGTGTCCGCCTTGTAGTACTATGACTCTCCTTTGCTTACGAGTTAAGACAATACTAAATAGAATTATACAGTGTAAAATAAAAATATATTTTACTCTTTCTGTGTTGAAGTAAGCACCAAACCCTGATAACGTTTTTGGGTAGCGGATGATTACTTACACGGTATTTAACTTGCACTTTAGATGAGAGTTTTAGCGGTCAGCTTCTCGCGCCAGAAAATTTAACTTGGGGAGTGGTCCACAGATACGCATAGGGCATGAGATATGGGTGTGGGGGTGGCGGTGGATGTGGATGTGGCAGCCTGTGTCCTGCCTGGCCGTGGTGACAAAGACGTACGCCCCTGCTAACCCATAGTCAATCACTCTACTGACTGAACTCTGTTGAATCAAGTAAAAAAAAAATTTACACCTGTAGTATAATCACCCAACTTCACGGTACGAAATGTGCTTGATCAACGGGCATGTATGTAGGAAATATGGACCTTCGTGACATGGGACCTTACTTTCAAACAAAACGTCTCCTTATAAGGATATACTTGGCTAAAAGACTTTTTTGCTACTTTCGATCGCACTGTCATACACATTGTATATGATTATTATATTATGCGCAATTATACTTTGTTACACAGTGTTGGTTATAACTCAAAATAAACATCCTGTATGACAGTTTTCCTTTTCTATAACTGATCCTGAGTTCACTTGCTTTTTCCGTTATGAAAATAATACATCGAGTTTCATAACCCGTCCATTCTTATACGCCATTTAAATGATGGGCATTTCGAGCTGGCCAATTTTGAACATTATTCACTAGCTGTCCCTTGAAAGACCTACGAACCATTGCATTTCTCATAACAATAACTTTCGTCTTACAAAGTAAGGCACATTAAACTAAATGGTACGCAAAACACTTTATCCCTTATAAAAATTTTAACAGTAATACGTAAACTTCCTTAATGTGTGTAAACCATCTATATAGGTATTTGTTTTATGTATTTAAAGAACACAAAACTCTGTACTAAAACACATCTTCAGGCCTTTAATATTAATATTCACGGACATTCTTTCACTAGTATTATGCATTGTGTGAGAGGTAGCGTTAATGAAAATTAAAATTTTGAAATATGACTTGTGACGCTTTTAGCTTCCTTTCTTGTTTCATAAGTAAGATATGAGCTACTGAAATCATGTCTCTACTTTTACGTATTAGAACTACAATTTCTTAGGTACAGTGTAATCTGTCGTCAAAATTTAATTCTTCAAGGTATGATTTGTATAACATATCTCGTAGCTCAACGATAGCAATGAGAAACGTTTTTACTGAGAAAAGAGTGAGCATCATATTTCTGGAACCAATGCTTTTCTTCACGTGGTATTAACATAGAGTTTAGCTGTCAGACTGCTGAAGTCTCTGCTCTTGAGTGTGTATTTAAGTAACTATGGTCGCTTATATGTGGAAGAAATGGCTGAGAGAAGAGCCAAAAGAAGTTCAAGTTAGAAAGGAATATTAAAAGTGGAAGAAGGCAAAGCATGGTGGCATGAGGGCACCAGAGCATGAAGCAAGTAGGCACATGACGCCGGTACGTAGGTGGTCCTCAATTTGAATTTGATGACGGGAGCTGTCGCGGTCTATCTCCCACAGGGGACCTCGATGGTTATCACTGCTCCCACTGAAGAATCTTGAAATGCAGAAATTCCCCATTTCTTGAGTAAGTTAAACTTATACACACTTTTTTTTTTTAATTTTACGGTGGATATTTACCAAGATGACTTTCTGTGTTCTTATATCGTGCAGTAGAAAATGGTGTAAGAATCCAGGAGGCCATAATTTGTATATTTTAATTTTCCCTTAAGGATATGCTGTTATTGCCAAATGAAACATGACTTCTTGTACAGAGAAAAAGGTACTTAAAAATCTTCAGTCTTACTGATATTCCAGAAAAATAACCAAGCTCAGTTATTTGTATAAATAATCCTCAAATATTCTCCCTTTTCTTTCGTCGACTATACTCTCCAAACATTTGCAACGTAGCTATATATTGATATGTTTGATGTATATCCTGCTAACGTAACACGAGCTATGTAACTCTACATGTTACAACTGCTGGCTATGTATTGTGGTAGTAAAGAACCACGTCTGCTGTATTAACTCTACATCATACATCGCATAATTAAATATATACCTTTTCAACAAATTATGTTATAAAACCCCACTACGAAGGATTTGACGTTATGAAATCTGATTTCAGTAAATAAAACTTTTTTATTATTGCGATGGAATATCTCATCTTCGTTGAACACCTATTTGAAAAATGCCTCTTGTTTTTCGAATGTAGACGCAAAAATTGACTGATACATAATAATATACTAATAATAATAATAATAATAATAATATGAGTTTGTAATATTTTGTTTGTGAACAGCATGCATCTCCACAATAACGCATCTTAGTACTTCATTCTGTGACAACAATATTGTCAATTTGCCTGTCTTGACGAGGGAGTAACTTTGACATCATTCAGAATGCAATCTTGAAGCTACTTATTAAGTTGCGTTGTGTTTCTTAGATGTGTCAAGTGGTTCTTGAACTCAGATATCTCTGACTTCTTTGCTGTAGTCCTGTTTTAGAAATTACAGAAAAGCCTAACTGTTTCTGAAGAAACAACGAAGTGTCCATGGGTTTCTGGAGAACAAAATGAGTTTATCTTTCTTTTATTGCATCAAACAACGGTTCAAACTACCTTCTCGTTCAAACTACACAACTCGAATAGTAATAGAAATGAAACGGCTAAATTGAATCAAACAACACTGTGACATGATATTTATTGACGGTCTGACATGCAGCGAAAATCTGTGACATGGTAAGTAATGACGGTCTGTGACATGCAGTGAAAATCTGTGACATGGTAAGTAATGACGGTCTGTGACATGCAGTGAAAATCTGTGACATGGTAAGTAATGAAGGTCTGTGACATGCAGTGAAAATCTGTGACATGGTAAGTAATTACGGTCTGTGACATGCAGCGAAAATCTGTGACATGGTAAGTAATGACGGTCTGTGACATGTGGTGGTCTGTGGAATCATATTTAGTGGCGGTCTGTGTCATGTTATGTAATACTGATCTGTGACACCTACTGTTGTTATGTGACATAAAATGACAATCTGTGTCATGCTATGTCATGATGGTCTGTGACATGTAAAGATGGTGTGTGATGTGATAAGTAGTGGCGGTCTGTAATATGCTTGTAGTGACGGTATCAGGACTTTTTTCGGGCTTTATGTTAATGGATAAATGATTCTCTTTGTACATTAAAATTAAATTATATAAACCTCTGTACCTCCAATTAGTACTGACTGCAGTCACGTATTTTCTGCCGTCGAAGCTGAATTATCTTCGCTGTCTTTTTTGTATGACATGAATGTTATCCTAATTAGAATTTGTGAAACTTTGTTCTTCTGAAATCTGAATGCACAGTGTTGACTGCGATAATCTTCCATTTTCTTGTGTTTTACATTCTGGTCTGTCTTTCGCTTCTGCTCTGTCCAATGAGCGTTACATCCTAGCTGCCTGATGTCCTACAACAGTCCTGTGTTTTAATAGCCTGGTATGATATCAGATGACAGAGGCTTTGTGTATGCCCCCCTTTATCTCCAGGGAAATCGATTCCTGATTTTACTAGATGATACACACCAGGGAATCCAGTATTCATGTATCATAGATAAAGAATGTCCGTATATTCAAGGACAGTATTACAAATTTATCAGAACTTGTAAGCAGTATATTTAAGCAGGACTTCTATTATACATTAATAGAATATATTTCTTGCTATCAGCCGAATGTCACCGCAATGAGTTTACACCACTGCGAACAATGATGATATATCTGAACTCAAAAGAAAGATGTATTTTTAAGGTACTTAACATTTTTCCTAAGTCGCTTATGTAAGCCGTAAAATTAAGAGGCTTTTTTGAGGGGAATATTAAACTGGCATATCTACACAGTTAAAGAAAATTTATTTTTTAAATGTATGTTTTATATTCGTATAGAGGCTGTTGGCATAACGTGTGCCAAACATTTTGAGTAAAAGTTTCTACAGTACAACAATACCAATGTCTGCCCCATTAACAACCGTTATATCGCTACGAGCATTTTGTGGTCCCAAGACACTGTACAATACGTATGTACTTACGGTCGCAGCGAAACATGGAGACTGCTGATCGCATAAGGGCAAATAACTAAGTTTTCACAAAGCCAAAAATTGTCTTCTAAGATGTCTAAAATGACTCTTGCAGAAGGGTTGAGGTGATTTTTAACAGTAATCAGTACAATATAACTGAACATCGACGTTCTTTGCTATCATCTACACAATACTGTTTTTTTCCTTCTGTGTTGTAACGTAGCTACGTGAACTAACGAAAGTAACGTGCTAACATAACTAGAGATTGAAGCTGACAAATAACTTAATATTCTGTACATATAATAGGGTAAGACTTAATTTCTGCCTTTGTTTTGTGAAATTATCGAACATATACTGTATTTTATAATTTGTTACGACTTAATGGATACCTTTTTTTGTGGTTTTATCTTACCCATATATTTCGTTTTATTTGTACAGTATGATAAAATATATGTGCTATAAAATTTTCTGGTAGAGCTATGTAGTTACGTTAAAACGCTTTGTAGCGGTAGAATGGTTGACAATTGGACATTTGTTGACGTAACGTCTTTATTCAAAGTTACTCATATAACAACGTTCTGAATTTTGTCACACCTTACGCGAAACAACCGGTGTATAATAAATAGATTCACGAAAGTATGTTTATGAGATGATGTGTAAACATGATTACATTTGTACGCTTTAATGGCCACCTTTCATTATCAAAACATTAATCAGCATAGTTAAAGTAAGTTTCTGATCATGGCACGGAGTTCTGACAGATTTCAGAATATATCAGTAGGCCAACATTCTTGTAGAATAATGGTGTTTAGAAGCTTAGTGTCTGTGGAACCCTTGGCACTAAATACGAATTTTCTCAAAACACTTGTAAAATAAAGAAGTAATTTTTGGATGAAAAAGTGAAATGTAAATTAAAACAAAACACGTTTTAGTTTAAAATACAAAACTTTTACATTTTTGCGACAAACAAAATTTTGTTTCCCGTAACCTATTCTGGAAATAAACCCAGCACCGATTATGCAAAAGCATCGGGAGCAAAATAAAATTTCATTCAATAATTTAATTACAAAGGAAATATGCTTGTGGAACATTTCAAAGTCGCTGGCCAAACCTGAGGTTTCGGGGAAAACGGTATGAATGCCTTTGTTCTAGAGCCACCTCCTGTCAGATATATATTTATTCAAGTGTCATATTAACAGAAAGCCTTGCAGAGTTACAAGTCCCTTGATTCGCAGTCGAGATTTCGTCTACTGTCACGGAGGTAGGAAGTCAGCATGTCGAAAGATCGCCTGTTGTACAATTACTTTCTGAAGAGACACGAGCGTATAATATACATACTGCCATTATATTTGAAGTTTTATGCTACGGTAAAATTGTACATTGCGATCTTCTGGCCCACGAAATACCTGTATTAGGACCCTATTCGGCTGAAATTTCGACCAGATGCAACCTATCCTGATTGAGGTTTCCGTGGTTTTTCTCACTGCCTCTAGAAATATGCAAGGATTAGGCCCAAATTCTTTGTTCCAAGTTTTTCCTGATTTACAATTTACTAATCTTCCAGTCATCGAGAATGTATAGTCTGTGATACTGAGAGCATCTTAAATTAAGCCACATGACACTAAAGAAGACAACAAATTCTCACACATTCAAACCCACAAAAGGTAAATAAATTCACTAATTACTAAATAGATATAAAGGTAAAGCAATCCCATTACAGCCTGGACAGGCCCTTAGGATTCTAGGACGTTGAGGCTCCTAGATTTCAAGACAATCGGCACATGAAGGTGGTAAGGTTGTCAGCCCTACGCGCCTGCCAACTTTACCTGGTACTCATTTCTGTTAGAGGCTGATTCGACCCCAGGGCCATAGTGCGACCGAAAGGATTACGTCAATGAAAAATTCCAATGATACCAGCGGAAATCGAACCCGCGACCTTCCGGTTTGTAGCACAGAGCCTCAACCAACTGCGCCACCACTAAATAGACATACTCAGTCACTTTCTTTGTTGTTCAGGAAAACGTTCAAATGCAACGAATACTTCTGCACTGCGTTAGCAACCACACTCTTGCCTCAGGGCTCGACTCTAAGGAAAAAGGTGAAGCTGAGATCTATCAGGATTTTGTGAAGAGGAAAGGAGAGAGATATGCTACAATCTAGATTGACTACTGAGCTTGAATGTCGATCATTTCGCCATGCCGATATTCCAAACCTGTCAATCGTCCGGGGCAGTAAAATATCACACCGCCTCGTGTATTTCCAATCCTCGCAGCAAGATTTCCGCTCTTTTTTCATCGCTTCTTCATAGTGCCATTCTTTCTTTACCTTAACTGGGACGCTTCTGAAACGATTCCTTCTTCTTAAAAATTGATTGCCAAACAAAAGGAAGTTTTTACAAGATTGCAGACGAACATATCTGTTTACTGTTCTTGCATTGTGATGTTTCCTTCCACTTTTGCAACCTTCTATTGAAACCATTTTTATTTCGTATGTAGCAAGTGCGAATCCCTGCCAGTCCCCTATGGAGTAATGGTACTATTATGAGTTGTCCTTGGTAATGTAACAGGTGTTTTTATCAGCAGTTTTTTGTAGTGCAACAGGTCAGTTTACACTCACATGTTGTCCTTTTTAGTGTACTGAATAGGCTCCTCGGTAGTCATTGTAAGGTGACTCATGATGACATACTTCAGCACAGCTACGTAATGCAGCGGTACACTTATGATGACATTCTTCAGCACAGCTACGTGATGCAGCTGGTATACTTATGATGACATACTTCAGCACAGCTACGTGATGCAGCTGGTACACTTATGATGACATACTTCAGCACAGCTACGTGATGCAGCTGGTACACTTATGATGACATAATTCAGCACAGCTACGTGATGCAGCTGGTACACTCATGATGACATACTTCAGCACAGCTACGTGATGCAGCTGGTACACTTATGATGACATACTTCAGCACAGCTATGTGATGCAGCTGGTACACTTATGATGACATAATTCAGCACAGCTACGTGATGCAGCTGGTACACTTATGATGACATACTTCAGAAAACCTACGTGATATAGCTGGTACACTCATGATGACATATTTCAGCACAGCTACGTGATGCAGCTGTTACACTTATGATGACATACTTCAGCACAGCTACATGATGCAGCTGGTACACTTATGATGACATACTTCAGAAAACCTACGTGATATAGCTGGTACACTCATGATGACATATTTCAGCACAGCTACGTGATGCAGCTGTTACACTTATGATGACATACTTCAGCACAGCTACATGATGCAGCTGGTACACTTATGATGACATACTTCAGCACAGCTACGTGATGCAGCTGGTACACTCATGATGACATACTTCAGCACAGCTGTGTGATGCAGCTGGTACACTTATGATGACATACTTCAGCACAGCTACGTGATGTAGCTGGTACACTCATGATGACATATTTCAGCATAGCTACGTGATGCAGCTGTTACACTTATGATGACATACTTCAGCACAGCTACATGATGCAGCTGGTACACTTATGATGACATACTTCAACAAAGCTACGCGATGCAGCTGGTACACTTATGATGACATACTTCAACAAAGCTACGCGATGCAGCTGGTACACTTATGATGACATACTTCAACAAAGCTACGCGATGCAGCTGGTACACTTATGATGACATACTTCAGCACAGCTATGTGATGCAGCTGGTACACTTATGATGACATACTTCAGCACAGCTACGTGATGTAGCTGGTACACTCATGATGACATATTTCAGCATAGCTACGTGATGCAGCTGGTACACTCATGACATACTTCAGCACAGCTACATGATGCAGCTGGTACACTTATGATGACATACTTCAGCACAGCTACGTGATGTAGCTGGTACACTCATGATGACATATTTCAGCATAGCTACGTGATGCAGCTGGTACACTCATGATGACATACTTCAGCACAGCTACGTGATGCAGCTGGTACACTCACTAGCTCTACCCTGCAGTGTGACTGATAGTCCTTCAGCCTGATTTTATAATGTAACCGTCACTCCCATAGCCAGTCCTTTGTAATGTAATTGTTACTCTCTTAAGTAGGCTTTGTGTGTGGTTCATATATACAATGATCTCAAAATCATCGGAAGACTAGCGCACGACTGTCATCACCATACACATTTTTCAGTTCTTGGTACACATGTGTGACAGTTTTCCCAGATTTAAAGTAAAACTTAATTGCGGCACGTTGGTCCATGTCGATAACTTTTACACACGAAGCAAACACACGCTTACTCGGACGGCGATAAACCGACAACTACTGACGCTACAGAGCCGAGCTTGTGCTCGTTGGGAAGAGCACACTCTAGGGGTTACAACCGTATACTATTGTGTTTAATCTGTTTGCAGGGCGCTCAGAAAAATCATTCTTGTTTTTTAATGGGCACACTGTGTATACCGGTGTATACTGTGTATACTGTGTAATTACTGTAAAAGTACAGGATAACTTATTTTTACAATTTTTTAATATTATCTCATTACAGGAACTATGTACTTGCTGTTCGAAGAAGATAATCGCAATTCAGCATGTCTTAGGTATATTGTGTCATACAAACTCCTCACCAAGTACAATACACCGGCTACTAACAATAAGAAAGTACCCTGTTTAGCAGATAAGTAGATTTCTTTTCTCTATAGGAAAATAAGAGTAAATCTAATACGTCAGCATTGTCACAATAAAAACCACCTAGTGGATCGAGCTATCGAATGGTGATATAGGTCTATGTACATAAAGTACGTCAAACTTATGCAATTAGCAATGTCTGACATAACACTTCAGTGAGCCAAATGATTTGAAATAATCTTTCCCGTAACTTATAAATAAATTGCAATGGCCAATACAGAAAACGATGAAGAATATAAATTCTACAAGATTAAAAATGGACGTTATAAATTTCATTACTTTCCTTACAGAAGTATAATTTTGCCTCTCGTTTTATATGGGTGTGACAATTGGTCTCTCACATTAACGGACGAAAATACTCGTAGGCTGAGGGTGTTCGAGGGTAGGATGCTGAAGAAGATATTTGGGTCTAAGAGGAGGGAGGTAACAGGGGAGTGGAAAAAATGTGGTGGGAAAATCTGAAGGAAAGAGGCCACTTGGAAGACCAAGGCTTAGATGGAATAATAATATAAAAATGGATCTTAAAGGAATATTATGGTGGCCGTGCACTGGATTGACCTAGCTTAAGATAGGGGCAGGTGGCAGGGTTCTATGAACACGACAATGAAACTTAATGTTCCTTAAAATGCGGGCAATTTATTGAGTAGCTGAGGAGATATTAGCTTTCAAGAAGGATTGTGCTCCATGCAGTTCGTTGGTTAGTTAGGTAGTTAGTTAGTTAGTTACCATGACTGCATCCTCAGGAAACCCTTCTCTAAATCCCCAAAGAAAGTGGTAAAATGTGCAATTGTGACGAGCGTAACTTCGTGAAGCACGAAAATAAATCACGCTGCGGTACACAGGTTTGTTTATTCTTCCCGTTTGAGTTTCACTTGCAAGGCACACAAGTTCAAACCTTGTTTGAAGACATCCCGCAGTAATGAAGCAAGCCGTGTCCCGCATACCGTTACACTCATTTCTAATTAAACACAGATGAAAATGCCTGCGCAAAATTATTACATCTCTTGGCTTGAGGAATGGCTGAAACTTACTACGTTCCGTTCTTACGCCTTCGAAATGTAAGGTATAATTTGACGTGTGTTGCTATAGTCGCATGTCGTGTGCGAGAAGGACGTGGGCGAGGCGTACATTGTGGGCGTGGCGGACAAAGTTTAAATTAGCGTGGTTCAGGCGGACAGCAGCAGTGATCCGGGTTACCTGTTATAATGTGATACTAACACATTTTCTATTAATTGTTTATAATATTTTTCCAGTGGCGCAACAGCCCCTAGAGGGCCGGGGACTCCTCATTATCGGGGGCTTCACGATCACACTCAGTTAGACACACTAAACTCCGTAGGACTCCTCTCGACGAGTGATCAGCCCGACTCAGAGACCTCTACCTGACATACACAACACTCACAAGAGACAGACATCCATGCCGCCGGCGGGATTCAATCCCGCAATTCCAGCAAGCGAGTGGCCACAGACCCACGCCTTAGACCGCGCGCCCACTGGGAAATTATTTATAAATATTCATATGTATTTATGTATCTTAACGTTTTTAGACATTTGTACAGATAATTTAATTTATCGTATTCTTCCACATTTTGTAAATCATCTCGCCTCGTTTTACGTAGCCGTAAGACTTTCTTCGTTCTTGGCCAGGCTTACCAGGTTCCTTTGATTTCAGTTGCCAAGATACCAACTCTGCTTCTTCTTTTAATGTCTGTACCAGCAGAAAAACATTAGGCTGATGCTTTCCTATAATGCTGTTTAGTTTGGAATTTCAACCCTCGACTGCATTGTTTGTCCTATGCCGATGCCTTTTTTTATTCCACATCTCGAATAGAGCATTCTGGTTCTCCATCCACTGCTCACAAAATAATCGAGAAATAAGGTTAATTTCTCATTCTGCGGGACATTTTTATTATCATAAGCCAACCTTCTTCTACTTTATTGATAGGTATATATGCCACAGCAGCACACATTCTGCATGTGAGTCAGACTTTTTCATTTTCTTTTTATTCCACCGTTAAGACCAATATTTTGTATTTGTCTCCGACTCGCTACGGGCTGGACGTTCCGGGGATCGAATCCCGGTGGGCGCGAGATTTTCCGCACCCGTCCAGACCGACCCTGGGGCCAACACGGCCTCCTATACAATGGGTACCTCGTCTATTTCCCGGGGGTAAAGCGGCCGAGGCGTGGAGTTGACCACCCACCCCCATCTAGTGCCAGGGTTAAAGGAAGAGTAAAACTATACCTCTACTCCCCCTCTGGGCCTTCATGGCCTGTTCTAGGGAGAACTTTACCTTTACCTCCACAGGCACTGATTAAAATGAAAATTACAGCCAGTAATAACGGAGTCTAGGAAGACTTTATTTGTAGCACTGATGACCGCTGCTTCAAAATCGACCTTTATAATTTTTGGTGACCAGAAGGAACACCAACTCTTCAGCACAGTTAACACATAGTGATGTGTTGTTCCTTTCTTATCCGGTAAAAGTGCAAACATTACCGGTATATGTATTTGTCATGCGATGTGCTTCCGAGATCTACGTGTAAGCTATACAACTGAGCGAACTGTTTCGGAAAACATTTAAATGTGCCGCCTAGACAAAAAGAAGCTCTGATACTAAGCAAATATTCACTGTCTTCCCCAGCGAAGACGAGAATTACTTTTGCTGAGTCATCATGTGATCGATTGGAAGAACGCTGGAGTTATTTGCCAGACGTAAAACGTCTTCCGAAAATACAATTTCGAAATGTCTTCCGGATTTTACTCAGTATCCAGAACGTTTCGCTGTTCTTTACACACTGAGTCTTAACATAATCTTATTTTGGTATTTCAGTTACCATGTCACACCTGCCACGTAAGTGTCTGACAGTTCTCCCTTACAAATTGCATGTACAGGCACAGACACGTATACATGTATCCTAGCTCTCTACCTGCAGTCATCCAGTTTTACTTTAACCTCCATTCCAGCTACGTCTGGAACGCAACTGTGGACGATTTACTAACGATGTCATGCTGTAAAGTAGTTGTCAGCTTACCCTTGCAATTACCGCACTTGTCATTAACACATACCCAACTTATCAACGTCGAATTTTTCCGATGAGCTCGATACTCTTAGCCACTACAAATCTAAGAAGTTTTCCCATTCTCGTAGAAACTGCAGTAGTCCGTCGGTAATCCGGACCCGATAATCCGTGTCCCTCGGTAGTCCGGACAATTTAGGGCCAACTGTAGGCTCTCTTTCACCCCGGTGATCCGGTCATTGTCCGGATCACCGGGGGAAACTCGAAGACAATCCGTACTGCGAGACTGTTGGCGTGGGTGCAGCGGGTGACTGTAACTGCTTAGCAGTAAGGACGTGATGTGTCGAGTGTCGTAGCTGTCTTTCTACTGTGTAACTGCTTAGCAGTAAGGACGTAATCTGTCGAGTGTCGTAGCTGTCTTTCTACTGTGTAACTGCTCAGCAGTAAGGACGTGATGTGTCGAGTGTCGTAGCTGTCTTTCTACTGTGTAACTGCTTAGCAGTAAGGACGTAATCTGTCGAGTGTCGTAGCTGTCTTTCTACTGTGTAACTGCTCAGCAGTAAGGACGTGATCTGTCGAGTGTCGTAGCTGTCTTTCTACTGTATAACTGCTCAGCAGTAAGGACGTGATCTGTCGAGTGTCGTAGCTGTCTTTCTACTGTGTAACTGCTCAGCAGTAAGGACGTGATCTGTCGAGTGTCGTAGCTGTCTTTCTACTGTGTAACTGCTCAGCAGTAAGGACGTGATCTGTCGAGTGTCGTAGCTGTCTTTGTTCCTCATTTTGCTATTAGAGTGAGATTATAGCGACAAAATGTCACGTTGTGCTTTTAAGCCTGCACGTTAATAAATACCCATTGAATTGAATTGAAATTAATTATTATTGCACAGTATTTAGGCTTCAAGCAGTTATACTTCAGCTTTGAGTAATGATTTTTTATGTTACCTATAAGAAGGATTTTCCCCTCGGTTGTCCGGATTCCCGAGTAATCCGGACCACCCCTCGCCCCATATAGTCCGGTTTACCGAGGGACTACTGTACCCCAGTTTAACCAGCCATTATTAACGTACTAACTCGCGCACGCATAAGTTTTTTACTGTTTCAACACCATATGGCGAATGATGAAGACAAAACGCAGGCAACCCAGTACTTCGCGTGATTTCAGGCTTCCGCCGCGATGTAGTTGAGATCTGCGCTCTTCTGGGACATGGCGCAACGTTGAGTGGTAGTTGTCTACCGACGTATCGAGACAACCTATCGGTTCCATCTCCAACGGTCAAGACCCCTGAAGATGGGACCCAAGTAAGGCTTGTATCCAAGACTGAGTTTTTATGAATATGGCACAGAACCTTCGGGTTCCATAAAAAGCGGAATTTCTTAATAGCGGGATGATTCTTAGCTTCTGATATAGGGCTGTGGCTCACGAAGTTAATTTTCTATTAAAATAGTGGACTTGAGAATTTTATTAGGACTTGGCAATAATAATAATAATAATAATGCATTAATCACTCTTTCTTAGGCTGAGAGAGTGTTGCAGTTCGGATCTCATTGAATGTGTGAAAGACTTGATGCGCCTTTGTGACAATGTTTGCTCTCATAAAATTCTTCTGTCCTCATTTTTTGTGCTGTATCACGGTACTGATAAAACAAGAACCTTGAAACCCTTGACAAGTGACACCAGGACTTACATGGAATTAGAAAAGTGCACAAAGCAAATCTCTCTGGAAAAAGCTGTCTTTCATCAAACGCAGTAATACCTACGACACACACAGCTGCACTTGTGAACAGTGCTGTCTCCTGGGATGTGAACCCGGTAGTCTTACAGATCGTTTGTCCTGGCGAAGAACTGATGTTTGAACTTCAACCAGTGCCCCCAAAGGCTAATAAAATATACTGGAGAGTTGGACTGTTAACCCCGTTCATGTAAATTAAGAGAAACCTGGAGTTAGGGCTTTTGATTACAGTGTGTATATCTGCATTGGCTTTTTATTAATGAAAGTCTTATTGTTCCGAAGAGCGAAATGCAGCGGGTGTTTAAAAGTTCGACTGTACTGAACAGAAGAGTGGGCTGAGTGGAGATCGTCTAGTATAAAGAAATATGTGTTAAACCATATGCCAGGCTCAGGCCATCAAAAGTAGGTCAGTTGCTGTAAGCGGTAGCCAGACAGATTTTATTGGGCTTTCCGTGCAGATCAGAGGTTTCAAATGGGGACACCAGGTACCAATCACAAATTTCGATTTAAATTTAGATACCCGCTTGAAGGGCCTGCGTCCTTACATAAGGCAAAGTCTAAACACCAAGCGATTAGTGATGAATTTATTGTAATACTTATTTAGGCGCTTTAGCAAAATGGCGAAAGACGACTGTTAGTCTCGACATGTCTGTCCGTCCCTCTGTCCGTCGGTCCGCATGGAATAATTCGGTTCCCATTTGATGGATTTTCATAAAACTTGGTATTTGACGGGTTTTTCCGAAAGTCTGTCGGGTAAATTCAGGTTTCAATAAAATCTGACAAGTATAACGGGTACTTTAAATGTACACCTGTGTACGTTTATCGCAGTATCATGCTGAATTCTTCTTAGATTGAGAAATGTTTCAGACAAAGTTATAGAGAAAATCCAAACACATTTTATATTTAATAATTTTTTTCCCGAAAATTGTGCCGTTTATGATATAATATGGAAAAATATGATACAGCCAGACAGGCCACAGATGACAATATAATACGGCGCATGCGCTTTGCATGTTGGAAAACTAAGGCTACAGACACACACTGTATATGAAAGACTTATTGCTTTTCTACGACAAAAATGGTTAAGTGAACGCGCCTCAACGCCACGATATACGTACGTTGCCTCTCTTGTTAATTTATTGAAATTTCTTTGCGATTCTTTCTTCATTCTTTCTAATGTTCTGTGGGAAAAGTATCTTAACCCAGCATCTAACTCTCAGGCAGCGAATTAACTTAAAAGTGCGTCCGTCTAACCGAATATCAGGTGACTACAACCACTAATTGACTGGAGTAAATGAAGTTAATATACTTAAAGAAAATGTTTGCCTGCCGTACTAAGCACCTTACTCTGTGGATGAGGGTTTGTGGCTGTGGTCTGACGTTCCACTGTAAATAATCTCATTGAGAAAAGCCTGTGTGAAGTGAAAAGTAATCCTGCACACGTAACCGAAGGCCGGGGCATCACCAGTAATTGTGTGGCCAGGAGTACACTCCTTACAAAAGATTCAGGGGAATTTGTTCACAACATCTAGAGGTTACATTTAAAAGGAAGAAGCGGGTCCTTTCGAAACGGTAACGAGCTATCGGGACATAAGGCGGCATATCCCAGAAGATGGAAACCGCCAGGAAATTGAAATCTGCGGTTTTCTGGGGTATTACGCGGCGTCGTGTTGTATTGCTACCCCGCCGTACTTTCCAAAATCTACGTTATACTCGTAGGCTGGCATTCTTTCCTACTCGGACTCTTGACCCGTGAGGATGGGACCGATACGTTGTCCCGAAACGTCGGTAAATAATTACCACACGAAGCCGCGTGATACCCCAGAAGACCGCAGATTTCATCAACATGGCGGCGGATGTCTGAAATCAAGGTTAGACAAGAAATTACTGATTAAAGCATTAGTGACGTTAAGTTTCTTTTTAATTACGACTAGTCTCTTACTTTGGTTTCGTATCTTAAACAGAGAAATTGACAAGTGGACAGACTGATAAGATGGGTATAATTGTATTAATTACCACTGCTTTGTATTTCATAGAAATATTTTTATGATTTTTCCACGAATTGGTTTTAATTTTTGGTATCATAAACTTCCCCTCGTTTCTCACGGGAAAATTCACCGGAAAGTATCTCCAGTAGATGTTACAGTTTTTTCTAATGCGATAACAAGGCAGATGCGTCAGGGAATACCTAATTACCGGCCCTCTGACAAGCTTGCTTCTCCCAGTTTAATTAATCAAATGGCTAAGTAGAAAAAATTAACTATCATCCCGTCTAAAACTGAGAAAAATAAATTTTTACTGGCGTGAAAAGTAAAAGATACACTGAGAGCAGAATTAAAATATTTTTCATTTCGTTGACTGATGAAAGAAAAAATTATAATTCGCAAAGGGGAGAAGAGTTTTCGGACATGTCTAATTTAAAGAATTAATGTTCCTATTTGACACCTTCTTATAACACTACTTCTTCCCTCAAATTTATTTTGTTAAACTATTCTTGCTCTTCGAGTTGCTACTCCTTTGATATCATTACCTTCCCTTTTATACCTTTCATCTCTAATGTATACACCTCTTTTTACTTCTCCCCTTTTTTCTCGTTTTTAATTTTCTTCTTTCTGTATTTATTATTATTATCATATACATTAATACGGTGAGAGTTGTGTGCGGCTCTATAATTTGCTGAACTAGCGACTGGATCTTCTCTAGATAATATTTTTAGAAAGTCTGTGATACTCCATTCGTGGCAGTTTTTGCTTTTATTAGTTCCTTCTCTAAATTTGTTTTAACGTAAAAGTTTAACGTTAAGAATTGATAATGCTGTCTCAAACGGAGACCAAGAGAATCAAATTTACTTCTTGTATTTTCCTTGGCCACCCCTTGAGGGAGAAAGTTTAATTTCTGTGTTTTGTTTCTTATTTAAACGTGGTAGAAAGCTTTTGCTTTATTTACATGTTCCTCTTATCCGTTAATCTCCGAAAGAAATAACCCAGCATCAAGCATTAGTACGTACAAATTTAGGCTTTTTGGCAAAATTGCGAAAACGACCATTACCTTCGTCATGTGTGTATCTCTCCGCGTGGAACAAATTTTACTTTATTAGATTTACTGAAATGTTAGATCCAGTAGGCGTGTAGTGTAATAAGGGACCAAGCAATCAAGAGAAAATTACTTTTAAAAATCTTCTATAAAATCTATTTATTTCAGCTATAATATAATATGTTACTGAACTTTTATCACCATAAACCGCAAGTATCATAATAATGCTGTATTTAAATACTTGAGGTCTCGAATTTATTTAATACTATTCCGAAATTCAGTTATCGTCTTTCAGAAAACACTATGTTTTCCACTAAAATCCCAACGGGCTAATGCTGTCAAAGACAATAATTCTTCGATATTATGATATTCACACAGAATATGTAATTGGCCTCTGTGGGTAATGAATTTACTTTCAGTATTGGAAACAAAACCTATTTCATCTCCGAAATATTTCCATAGACGTATCTGAGCCTAGAACTAAGGAATTCTATTGAATCAGAAAACTCTTCATCGTGAAAACACAAACTTTTTGAAGTAACCTAATTAAAGGTCCGCGTGTGACACATAGAGGCCTCTCCTTAGAAAATTATAAAGTAGTTACTGCAGGAAAATCATAACTACATGTTGTTTGAACTGAGAGTAAAACTTTTTGCGGGAGAGCGACTTCCCAAGCTAAGACTGAATGCGTTCCACTGACCTGAGGAGCTGTTCCTGAAACTAAGACTGAAGGCGTTTCTAGGAAATATAGAAGAAGGATTGAAAAAGAAATAGACTGTTGGAAGCTTAAATTGACGCCCGTAGAATGAAGTGTAAAAAGGGAAGAAAAAAGAAACACAAGAAACGGAAGTGTTGTGGTGGTGATCCCTCAAAGAAGGAAACACAAAGCAGTAGAAACCGATTATTTCGAAGACACACACATTGGAAAACAACACAGGAATCTCTGTTTTTTCCCCACAAAACTAATATCTTAGGCTTTGAAAGCCACACAGTAGAGATGGAAGACACAAAGAGCACAAATTAATGCAAAAATATATCGAGATTACGTACGTTGCTATATTGAGGTATTCAGCTTTTTAAATATTCCCTACAATTTCGTGGTTTATACGATGTTGAGTCGGATGATTAATATCAATGATTAACTTATAGCAACGTGACAGGAAGGTGATGATTTGTAATGTAAGATATCTGGAAGGAAGGCATGAGGCAGAATATGCTAGTACTATAAGTCGAAATAGGATATTTCATTAAAAATTAAAATTGCTACCCAGAAAACGGCGGTGATAGGGTTCACCTCGTAGATATCAGGAATAAAGTGATTTTGGCTACACATCTCTTTAGGAATTCAAAGAATGTTTTGCTTAGTTAAATAAGAAATATTCAACGGGTTGAAAAAGACATACTGGCAGGATATTTGTGAAAAACGTTTGGAAAGAAATCCTTGAAATAACAGAAAAAAATTGTGGCCTAAAAGATTTTACCGTATAATATAAAGTTTTGAGGATGTGAATTGGATTGAATTGAATAAGTATCGAGTAACACGCACGCTTATTGAGGACTTTTAGTGATGTCGAACTTCGGATTGCTTAGTTTGTAAACTAATTGCTCTATACATCTTAAACCTTAATTATGTGGTACAAACTCACCAATACCTTTGTGTTATTTTTGCGTCTCATCATGCTCAATGTTTCTTCTACGTGTGTTCTTCCAGCCCCTCCAACAAATGCATGTTTTATGTTAGTCATACCGCGCGTTTTCTGTTAATTAATACATTAACTAAACTATACACTTATTAAAATACAGGGCATACACAAAAGAATGGTGCGGTTTCAAAAGTGAATAAAAAATTTATGTCTCACATTACACGGGCACAACATACACCGTTAGCGGCGGCAACTCTCCAAGTTTCTCATGCGCTACCAGCAGTTTGCTTCTCATGCTTACTGCGAGTGCTTCTTAATCGTGTTCTTCCACAGCGCTGGATCGGACGTGCTGCTGCAAATGGAGACAAGAACCTTCTCCCTTGGCCACCCCGTTCGCCAGATCTTACACCGTGCGATTTCATTCTTTGGGGGTTCGTTAAAGACAGCGTTTATGTACCACCATTGCCCACGTCCATCCATGAAATTCGTGATCGGATAACGCATGCACTGCAGGCCATTACAGCGGACATGCTACACCGGGTCTGGGATGAGTTTGATTACCGTGTGGATGTGTGTCGTGTGACCCAGGGTGCACACATTGAAGGATTGTAATTACCAAATGAGAAATGTGGACAGTTGCCGCCGCTGACGGTGTATGTTTTGCCGGTGTAAGGTGAGAAATACATTTTTTATTCACTTCTGAAACCGCACCATTCTTTTGTGTATGTCCTGTACATTCAGAAGCAGGTATAAAACTCCTACATGTTTCGGCACCGGGGTGCCATCATCAGGGAGTTATTCTGAACAAAGGAGTACAAGGCCAACAGCTAATTTACGTATTGTGTCTCCCGTCTTAAAATGATTAAAATATTAAAATTCTAAAATACACGAAGTTAATAGTCATAAAATTATAACGTTTAAATTTAAAATTTTTAAGTGAGCCGTTCCAGTTACAAGTTTCCAGTTGTTTACACTCTGTATGGTGCATGCACACAAACATGTCTCGATTTTATATGATCCGTCCTGTAAATATGTTATCATTATGAATTTAGGTAACTGAGTATATATTAACATTATATAGGAAATGAATTTGAATTTATGTTGTATAATGGAAAGTATATATCTCAGAGTACATACCTGATAGAGCGTGTGAAGTGTATCGTGTCAGGCGGTGTGGTATATTGTGTATATTGGTATATAAGTGTGGTATATTGTTTATATTGGTATATAAGTGTGGTATATTGTGTATATTGGTATATAAATGTGGTATATTGTGTATATTGATATATAAGTGTGGTATATTGTGTATATTGGTATATAAATGTGGTATATTGTGTATATTGGTATATAAGTGTGGTGTAGTGTGTATATTGGTGTATAAGTGTGGTATATTGTGTATATTGGTATATAAGTGTGGTATATTGTGTATATTGGTATATAAATGTGGTATATTGTGTATATTGATATATAAGTGTGGTATATTGTGTATATTGGTATATAAATGTGGTATATTGTGTATATTGGTATATAAGTGTGGTGTAGTGTGTATATTGGTGTATAAGTGTGGTATATTGTGTATATTGTTATATAAGTGTGGTATATTGTGTATATTGGTATATAAGTGTGGTATATTGTGTATATTGGCCAAACGACGAAACACTTCACCAGCATCATCTAGTAAACCACCTTCATCACCACGAAGTACATCAACAAGATTCCAGCCCGACGTTGTCCACGGTCAACCGACTCCCAGCAGCGTTCTACACTCCGCTATTCAACAACTTACAACACCATCAGCAAAATAAGTGTAGTGCCTAGTGTTTTCGAGGTTCAAACTATAACACCAACAAACAATACACAAATTAACAGTACCACAGGAAGTGTACAAGTGAAGCATACCCAAACAGCAACCCCTGACGATGGCCCATTTGGACCGAAACACGTGTAGGGTTCAGTGATAAATTCCAATTAGTTATAATTTGTGCACTACATGTTGGTTATATAAGTAAATATTGGTATATAAGTGTGGTATATTGTGTATATTAGTATATAAGTGTGGTATATTGAATGAGTGTCCTCTAGCGTTGAGATCTGTGCTTCTCTGGGATATTACGCAGCGTAAAGTGGTCAGGCCTTACCGACGTTTCGGGACAACGTAACAGTTCCATCTTCAAGGATCAAGAAGAACTCGTTGTAATTCTTGGTTAGCGCATGAATTGCCTTCGGAACTTTTACATTCAACAATATCAACTTCAAGGATCCTTAATAGACGAACAAAATATCGGCGAAATAAATCCTTTATTTGCTCTCGTCCATGACTCAAACTCTTAATACGCAGGCGCACTGATACTGCACTTCCTCTAAACAAAGCTACAGGACACTCATTCAGTATACCACAGCTAACTCACGACACACTTCTGGACCAGTAGCACTGCACCACTATGCTTGGTACTCGTGTAAGATGTGATCTAACAAACGATGTTTAATATCAGAAAAATCAAGCTGAAAGAAAATATTTTCTGCGTGAAATTTTATAGCTGTAGTAGCGAAGCTTTATCAGCAACTTCAATACCCGTCAAAGTTATATTTGTCCTACAAAGGAATGGTTATAGAGAAGACTGAAGAAGTAAGCATTACCATTGATGCTAGAAGCCTCTTCCTACAGTTCAAGGAATCGAATGTATTAACTCTAGGTTCGTTTGATGCAGCGTCTGTGTCGCGTAGAGACGCATTCGTTTCAAGGGCTTCACAGTCCCTCAAATGATATCTTCTGAAAGGGAACACAACACTGTCACTACCAAGACCGTTTCCTTTTATTTCTTTTAAAGGAAGATATACCACTAAGCTGAGCACGACAACTAAGATAATAAGGAAAAGTTGTCCTTTTACTAGTATAAGGAAAAATAGATGCAGGCATGCAGTATCGTCATGTCTGGCCGCATATCCTAGTGTTTTCTGAACAAACCGGCCACTTTGCATGACATTTCAGATGAGCATTACTGCTCTGGAGACAGCCGTGTATTTAGAGACACGTAATCGCATTTGTTTAACGATTCCTTGCTTCATAAATTATCAGTATGGCGACTGTGAAACCTTCTGAGGATGGCGTAGCAGTAGACTCACCTAGGCTAAATAGAATATTTAACTTTGATGAAAGAGTTAAATAATCTATTCTTGTGGAGTGTTAGTCGATGCTCATTGGCAAACAGTTGCAAGAGCTTTTAAGAAACTCTTTACTTGTATACAAGCCGATAAGGTATGATATCTGAGAAGGTTTAAATACGCATGAACGCCGCTCTGAGAATCTCAAAACTCGTGAATAAATGATTCTTCGAAAAGTCAAGTAAGTTTTCTTTATTAATAATAAAAAGGAAAATCTTGGTCAAATGAATCTAAAATTGTCACATTCGGATTGAAGCATGTCAAGTTTAATTACAATTGCAAACTAATAACAATTCCAAATGTTTGGTGTCATAAAATTGAGATATAAAGTACACATATTCTGAGTCTACTTCTTTCCAGCTGGCGATAAAATCTCTTAGAAAAATACAAATATGGATTACAATACTCCCTTATTTGCCGCTGCACCCAGTTGGCGGAATTTCGAGTCAGTATGTATGGGCTCGTCTCCCTCGCAAAATATTTACTGCCTGCCGCTTCAGATTCCATCCTCAAAGTAGTGCAACTAGTGTTGCAGGTTAGTGAGTTTGCATGGGTTTTAAGACACTTATTTTTCTGGCTCTGCAAGGCTCTTCCTCAATAGTGATCCTCTTTACAGACGTAATTGAAGACCCAAGGAGAGTAACCAGGATATTCTAGGATCATCAGTGCCTTTGGTCTGAGACGCTGTTTAACGTCTGTGACTTACACTATTTGGTCGTCAGACGCGATTAGATGAGAGGAGTCTGCATTTATTAAAACAATGAAATACTATTTTGGTGTATATACCTCCTGTTATAAACGTTTTTCTTTGCATTTCAGCATGTTCAAAATAATTTTAATATTTCAATTAACATTCCTAAAATTTAATCATTAAAGAAATAATTCCTAAATTTCTTCGCGTAACAGCAGGCGACCGTCCGCGTACCACCAGTGGGGTACGTACCGTAGTTTGAAAAGCACTGGCTTATGTCAACTGTTGGTCAGATGCTAACAAGCAGCGAAACGAGCGCCATCATCACTTTGCACTATGACAGCAAGCCCCATGCCGAGACTCCTTACGATACTGCAGCTAAGAAGGTACTGACCACCGTTTCTACGACTCGTAACCCGCCCCCAGTGATTGCCATTTCTTGGGATCCTTTAAGACGCACCTGACTGCCATGCAATTTGCAACAGACGCCAGCGTGCAGCAGGGTGCCGTCTCCTGGCTACAGACGCTTGACAACGCTTCCTTCTACGCCAAGACACAAGCTTTGATTTCGTGGGGTGAAAAGTGCTCATTGTCACTGGTCGCCACATGTAAGTCTGACTTGTACTATCAGTTTCCTGTGTGCCATGTTTGTACTATCAGCTTCCTGAGTGCTGTGTTTTTACTATCAGCTTCCTGTGTGCCGTGTTTGTACTATCAGCTTCCTGTGTGCCGTGTTTGTACTATCAGCTTCGTGTGTGCCGTGTTTGTACTATCAGCTTCCTGTGTGCCGTGTTTGTACTATCAGCTTTCTGTGTGCCGTGTTTGTACTATCAGCATCCTGTGTGCCGTGTTTGTACTATCAGCTTCCTGTGTGCCGTGTTTGTACTATGAGCTTCCTGTGTGCCGTGTTTGTACTATGAGCTTCCTGTGTGCCGTGTTTGTACTATCAGCTTCCTGTGTACCGTGTTTGTACTATCAGCTTCCTGTGTGCCGTGTTTGTACTATCAGCTTTCTGTGTGCCGTGTTTGTACTATCAGCTTCCTGTGTGCCGTGTTTGTACTATAGCTTCCTGTGTGCCGTGTTTGTACTATGAGCTTCCTGTGTGCCGTGTTTGTACTATCAGCTTCCTGTGTGCCGTGTTTGTACTATCAGCTTCCTTTGTGCCGTGTTTGTACTATCAGCTTTCTGTGTGCCGTGTTTGTACTATCAGCTTTCTGTGTGCCGTGTTTGTACTATCAGCTTCCTGTGTGCCGTGTTTGTACTATCAGCTTCCTGTGTGCCGTGTTTGTACTATCAGCTTCTGCGTGCCGTGTTTGCGTTGAAGACAGAATGATGTTTTCGACATCAGAGCTTTTGTTGGTTTATTTCCTGAAAGTCGTTTGTGTTATGAAAATTAAGTTGCAGCTCTTCATGGATTTGGCGCTTCGTCGCTGATTGTGTTGTTTCCGATGTTTTGAAGTGCCGTAGTGACCTCAGCTTCAAGGAACAAACATACCACAAAACTTCTTCTGGGACAGTAAGAAGAGTTCTTTAATTTGAAGATGCGACAGTCCTTCGGAAGATCGGGAACAAAGCGCGACGCAGCGTCACATTCCAGAAGGCGATAGTCCTCTGACATACTGCTGTGGACACCTCAAAATTCGCATGATAATAGAACTGTGTATTTGTTATGAAACATTTGTGTATATAGGCCAATGATCTCTATTACTTTTTAGTAGATACTTTTCCTCGTACTGAGTACTGGATATTCACAATTTAAAGTCAAATATTAACTGTAAATACCGTATCGTTTAACACTAAGATATTCTGCAATATACCCAAAGAGTGTATTTGGACCTTGCACGTGATCAACGCAACAACATCCTCAAAGCAATTATTTCTTTAAGTGCGTTAGCAGTTGATATTTATAACGGACAGCCTGTGCTGTGTGTGAATTACAAACTGAAAGGCTAATGTACTGATGTCAGTCTTCAAAATATTAAAGAAAAGCTGTAACATGTATTTATTACGGTTACTTATATGGACAGAAAGCAACACATGTTTTGAATTTCCTTTTAACCTTTTACATGTAGGAATATTAAAATTCCCCGCTTAAAACTTCGGAAACATAAAGGATTTAAAAACAAAATACTTCTAAATAGAGCTAGCCTCTATGTCCTGCACCTGTAAGCCCACTTCTTTCCACCATACATGCAATAGAGAATAATTTACAAATTTATTTTCTTCAAAATGTTTGAAATTTCACTCTCGCTAAGATTTCGTTAATGAGTCCTGATTCCGCGAACTGTCTGACCTTAACACCTTTATCTTCCTCTTCTTCCCTTTCCGTATGCTTAAGAAGTTTCCAGAATCATAAATAATAATGTCAATTTTATAAACAGCGGAAGTGCAATAGTGGTATAAGTTTTATTTCTCAAAACGGATGAATTAGAATCTTCCTTCCTTTTCCGTACAATTAATGCTGTAAGAAAGCAGTTCTTAATGCTTTATTATTGGAGCCGCTTTGGTGTGTTTCATTATGTATACGTAATAGTCCTGCAAGCAATATATCTTAACAGTTATGTCTTTGTATAAGAGACTCACGTCGTTCTATGTAATTACCGGAGTAGTCCACATTTTAAGGAATTCATTCTTTATTCATTTTCTTAGCGGCTCGGATCAGAGACTTACGTCACGTCGGTAAATGCAGCAATGGGCCTCTACACACGATAAGCCCTGACGCTTACACGTGAGCGAATTACGCCTTGAGTGTATTTTCGGTACGTCCTCTGTACTGCAGTGTGATCTACAGTCAGATTTATGCGTTGGGAAACCAAAAATGTATGTTTAATTCGTTCTTTTATGTCCGTTTCAACCCCTTACACACTTCTTCTAAACCTTTACTTTTTCTAACACTTCTCCCTATTTTGTTCTTTGATTTGTTCTACTCTTTAATTTTAACTTCAACTCTTTTCTTAGTCTTCAAATTTAAATACCTGAAAATGAATAAAATTTGTATATTTAAAATTTTACTTGATTTGTATCGCTATCAAAGCTACTCGGACGGAATAATAACTACTGGAGTTGTTTCGGAAGAAAGCGCTGATATACACTTTTCAATTCCATGTTTCTTAACACGAAATAAAACAAAAAATAACATAAATGTAAAGTTGCCCGTGAGCTTGTCATTAAGACATGGGGGGTGTGAAGGTATAGTTCCGTTCATTCCTAACTTCGGCACTGCATGAGTGGAATGGTCAGCTTCACGCCCTGGTCGCTTTACACCCGAGGAAAATTACCCCTATACCTTTTAAATATAAGGAGTGTGGACTCCAGAGCCGGTGTGGAGGAAATCACCGCTGCTGGAAATCGAAACCTACTTTTCCCTTTTCCAGTCCGTAACATAAAATACTGAAAATTGAGAAGTTTCACAACAGTTTTATTTTATTCAACCCTGTCTTTGTGATTAAGCAAGAAGGATATGATGGGCTGTGTGTTTAGCACGCGGTGACTGAAATGAGATATCAATATGGTAAAATTTGTTAGGGGCCATTTAGATAACGTAATGAACGTAAGGTAATGGACCTTAGAGGAATAATGTGTAAATCCGTAGGAACTGATGGATCTGCGCTTTTTGTGACGGTAGGAAATTTCTTGCAAAGATTGCTCACTGTACAGTGCTAATAGATGATTATTTATCAAGAAAATACTTTATGCTGCCCTATTTAGAAAATATACACTCATGTAGGTCCTGCTCCAGCCGGACATTTAAAAGGAAAAAATTAAGTAAGAAACGAAGAAGCCATGGTCCACCAAAGACTGTAATGCCAGAAGAAGAAGAAGAAGAATATGATGATGATGATGATGATGATGACGAAAGAATGAAAGAAAGAAAGAAAGAAATGCATACTAACTTTAGTCCGAAAACATATAGGAAAAGGTCTACTTCGGAGACCTAGAAGTTAATGGGAGAATAAATTTAAAATTATTCTTAAAGAAAGAAATAGCGAAAGAAAATGTGCTGGATTTATCTCGCTCAGGGCAGAAACCAGTGGAAGACTGTTTTGAACACACTATAATAAGCATTTCTACTTATAAGAAATATGGTGTAGGTATTGCGCTGACAAAATTATGCGTTTTTAAAGAGGAGTCTATTACATGCAGTTAGTTATCAGTCATGCAGTTATCAGTCATGCAGTTATCAGTCATGCAGTTATCAGTCATGCAGTTATCAGTCATGCATTATCAGTCATGCAAGTTAGTTATCAGTCATGCAGTTATTTATCAGTCATGCAGTTAGTTATCAGTCATGCAGTTATTTATCAGTCATGCAGTTAGTTATCAGTCATGCAGTTAGTTATCAGTCATGCAGTTATTTATCAGTATGCAGTTAGTTATCAGTCATGCAGTTATTTATCAGTCATGCAGTTAGTTATCAGTCATGCAGTTATTTATCAGTCATGCAGTTATTTATCAGTCATGCAGTTTAGTGTTATCAGTCATGCAGTTAGTTATCAGTCATGCAGTTAGTTATCAGTCATGCAGTTAGTTATCAGTCATGCAGTACGCCAATCATGTCTGTCACGGTGTGTTCGTTATTCTGCTCCTCGAGACGGTTGTCGTGTGTCGTGACCTCGACCCTGCAGCAGACATGATGCAGTGTGCCTCCCTTACTAACCCCAATTTGCATCCTGAAAGAACATTAGGGAAAACTTATACTTTGCCTTTCTAATAAAGCACACTTCATTGACGTTATGAATTTTTTTGTTCTTCTTCGAAGTTTGATCTGAAAAGTGAGGAACGTGAAGTTCTGTTATGTCATTCGAAGTCTAAATGGGGAGTGGAACTGATGGGAGACATGAAGGAAAACTTGCACGGAAGTAACTTGAGACAATATTTTGCCCCATGTCATCATCTCCTGCAGACTGAATTAACTCAGATTCACTCAGAAAACTTTTTTTTAAGAAAATAATATTTTACGTTTTTAAAGATAACGTTATTTAACAATATCTATTCCTATCTGTCATCCTCCCAACCTCTCTCTATTGTACCCCTCCCATTCCTATTTAGACCAATTCTACTTTTTTTCGTTTATCATTCTTTTCTATACCATCCCCGATGGTTTTACTTCCCGCACGGTATGATTTTCACTTCTTATTTTCTTTTCTTTACGCACTACTATTTAAACTATACTTCTGTCCGCTTCTTATTCCTCTGTAAAGGAGATATTCGTTCTTCTGGGATGTTACGAAGCGTAGATTGGTGTTTAGTTACCGACGTTTCGGGTCAACCTATTGGCCCCATCGTCAAGTGTCAAGCAGTCCATGAAGAGTGCCGGGAACCAACCAACAAAGGAGCCAACTAATGGCAGACGATTGCGCGGTTGGCAAGTCGACGTCCTTTGGTCTGTTTGCCATTCGTGCGTGTTTCCCCATTGCTAGGCTAAGAGACGCCTTATAACTACAATGAGGGGTTGTCATTACGCTAATGTGGTTCATCTCGGCTGAAGGCTTACAATTCTTGCAATAAGCACTAGTGCTTTAAGTTGCAGATTCTTTTCTTTTTTGTCCCTTTTGGGACTGTTTGTTAGGATGGCTTTCTGGGATTTGAACCCAGACTGGTTCGCTCCTTTGGCTGAAGGTCTGCGACGGTGGGCAGACGCTGTGGTGTAACCACCGTGCTGGAGGGGAATGCGTGCCGTGCTCCGAATTTCCATTATCCTGGGGAAAATCACGTAAAACATTCACGGTAGCAGAAAGATGCCCATCTAAGCAGAGTCGGGCATATTTTGTTGCATCGACTTGACCGCCGATTCCGGAGTGACCTCGACTGGCCTGCTGAATGAATGCCGCCCTTGGCTTGTGTTTCGTGCGACCAGGTTCAGCTCGTGTCACTAGTCGCTGCCTTCTAATTGTGGAGTTCTGGGCTTCATCTTAACCAAATCCATGTCGGACTTATTTTAGACACAGTCTCACTGAGAGAAGTTTCTCTCCAAGTTCTTCGGTTCCTCCCCTCTCAGGATCATTCCACCAATGTTCCACATTCATACTTCTTATGTCTAATAGCGGTGCTGTGTGATCTTGACAACTGACATCGTAACCTTTCACACTTTTCCATGACACCAACAGCATGTAGCAATTCCTTATTCAACACATAAATATTATTCGATATAACACTGAATGGCGCCACTGGTAACCCAAATTTTAACCACATCTACCCTCCAGTTTCCTTAAACATTTGTCCATTTCGCTCTTGCTGTAAGCACAACCAATGTTGTCTATATCAGGCACTAACGGTTTACGCAAAGTTTAAGCCTTAAGTAGCAGATTAAAATGACGTCATATTCCGCCTCTATGTTTCACTTAGCAAATATAATATATATATAATATATAATAATTCTCTAATAAAGCTACATAAAAAGTGTTTTAGTGTGCATCAGTTGGTCTGTAACTTAATTTAATATTCTCTACCATTTGGAGAAGCAGAACTGAAACCTACGCACATTTTCTGTGACCTGCTAGTCTTGTAAGTAATAGAATACATGTGGACGTTGTGTGGACCATGATTTATGATATTCACAGTTATTTCATACTCAAGGATTTCTAAAATAAAGCGTTAATTACGCTGGAGCCTGGTGTCCCGTTAGTTTTCTCTAGTCCCGAAAGGAGGGAAGTGGGCGATTAATGGTTTACATATCATATAGATAAAAAATGCAAAACCGTTTCAGCCGGAATACTAGAATCGGGACCGATGGGAGGGTAATGTTAAGATGTGAAGATTGATATTATCTCAGCAGTGACTCTGAATACACCTGAATTGTTACTGTACACTGTAATTCTTAGACAGTGGTGTAACGTGCGTGATATCACTGATGTCTACTTGTACTGTTACTGTACACCGTAATTCTTAGACAGTGGTGTAACGTGCGTGATATCACTGATGTCTACTTGTACTGTTACTGTACACTGTAATTCTTAGAGAGTGGTGTAACGTGCGTGATATCAGTGATGTATACTTGTACTGTTACTGTACACTGTAATTCTTAGAGAGTGGTGTAACGTGCGTGATATCACTGATATCTACTTGTACTGTTACTGTACACTGTAATTCTTAGAGAGTGGTGTAACGTGCGTGATATCAGTGATGTATACTTGTACTGTTACTGTACACTGTAATTCTTAGAGAGTGGTGTAACGTGCGTGATATCACTGAATATCTACTTGTACTGTTACTGTACACTGTAATTCTTAGAGAGTGGTGTAACGTGCGTGATATCAGTGATGTATACTTGTACTGTTACTGTACACTGTAATTCTTAGAGAGTGGTGTAACGTGCGTGATATCACTGATATCTACTTGTACTGTTACTGTACACTGTAATTCTTAGAGAGTGGTGTAACGTGCGTGATATCAGTGATGTATACTTGTACTGTTACTGTGCACTGTAATTCTTATACAGTGGTGTAACGTGCGTGATATCAGTGATGTCTACTTGTACTGTTACTGTACACTGTAATTCTTAGACAGTGGTGTAACGTGCGTGATATCAGTGATGTTTTACTTGTACTGTTACTGTGCACTGTAATTCTTATACAGTGGTGTAACGTGCGTGATATCAGTGATGTCTACTTGTACTGTTACTGTACACTGTAATTCTTAGACAGTGGTGTAACGTGCGTGATATCAGTGATGTCTACTTGTACTGTTACTGTACACTGTAATTCTTAGACAGTGGTGTAACGTGCGTGATATCAGTGATGTCTACTTGTACTGTTACTGTGCACTGTAATTCTTATACAGTGGTGTAACGTGCGTGATATCAGTGATGTCTACTTGTACTGTTACTGTACACTGTAATTCTTAGACAGTGGTGTAACGTGCGTGATATCACTGATGTCTACTTGTACTGTTACTGTACACTGTAATTCTTATACAGTGGTGTGTAACGTGCGTGATATCAGTGATGTCTACTTGTACTGTTACTGTACACTGTAATTCTTAGACAGTGGTGTAACGTGCGTGATATCACTGATGTCTACTTGTACTGTTACTGTACACTGTAATTCTTAGACAGTGGTGTAACGTGCGTGATATCACTGATGTGTATTTGCACTTTTGACGTAAAAGTCTTACACCGCGGGTCCGGTATGGGGGGAAACTATGCGAAAGTCGATGTTACGATTTTGTGTATACCACACAAATCTTAATAACTTTAAAACTATAACACATATCCAAATAAGCAATACACGGTTTAAAAGAGCAAGGATGAGAAAATGTTACGCGACATTAACCTTGAGCGCATGACGTCACACGCCGCCACAAGATGGTCGCCAATTTGGAGTGGAAAATTACCGGTTCGCCGCGCGGCAAAATTAGTATAGCTCGGGAACGCGTATGCGTAGGACGTTGTGTTAGGTGTCATTTAACAGAGCTCGACGAGTACTATCAGATAAAACACTAATAGTGACAATAGTGAAAGAACTTGAAAAAATTACAGTGAGAAATTGTTGAACTTGGACACATTTTCCCTAAACTTTCAGAAATGTCGAAATATCTTGAAAACAAGAAGGTAAATGCCTTTCGTAAACGCTTACAAAGTGAAAGAAGAATAAATAAGGAATCCAAAAACACCCCTATGACAGCAGCAGAACGAATGCGGAGGATGAGGCAGCGTCGACAAGTTGAGGCGAGCACCAGTCGCGCGGACGCCGCAACGCCTGACGCAAGTTCACAGGCAATGGATGTCGACAGTCAGATAGAACCCAATGGAGCATTGTCAGAAATAAATAAAATAAAAGGAATGCAATTTCCTTGCGCTCATTTCTTTCTTACCAACCCTACAAACACCCCGCCCGACAACACCGCCTGGGTAAGACGTTTTCCGCCAAAAACCTCAGCGGTAGTGACTCCGACACTACCTACCCCGATTTTTTCCATCGTCACTGAGTGTACAAACACGACGTCACCAAAGCAGACTGCTTTCGTCTTCAGGTGCACTACACTCATTTTATTTTAGTTATTCAATTGAACCCAACAATTCATATAACATATGTTTTAACTTGGCAACTAGTTTCGGCTCATAACAGAGCCACCATCAGGCCATAACAAAAACTATAAACTGGAAACCCTATTTGTTGCAGGAAGGAGAGCTACCCCTTGACATTAATCAGTACATTGCAAATGTGTATAAACCAATTAGGAATTTTGTATATATAGACTAAGTAAGTGTTAGAACTAAAGTAAATATTAAAATGTCAATGTTGTTATAAGAAATAAATTGGAATACCTAAAAAATGATTTTTAAAAAGTAATTTTAAATAAGTAGTTGTATATATATATTTATATATTATATATATATGAAGCAGCACTAGCATGAAACATAAACATGCTACCGATATCACCCAGTATGTTTGTTAGTGGTAGTCGTGCAAGTTGTCTTGACAGGTTTACGTGCACAAACATATGTATATACTCTCCCACACTCCCGGTACTTCTGACAATCTCCACGTCTATATAGACCTTCTGATAGACCAGTTAGTCCGTGTACACGAAAGTTGGTTAGTGCTAGGTCATTGCACTTCAGGAGGGAAGTGTTCAGATAAGTTTTGTTGCACAGTTTTTGTTCGGTGTGTCTGTGGCCGGTGCTTGTTATATTACTGCTGTTGGCAGTCGACAAATCAGGTATTCGTTCATTTGTTTACAATAATGTTTGCGCTTTGCAGTAAGTGCATGCTTTCACCAACAGAGGCTGCTGATTGAGTTGTTACTACTTCACATCATATTTTACTGGTAAAAAAAATTATTTTATTGCTTCTTCACGTGCTGTGATTTTCGGTTTTAATAAAGGAAAATTGGTTACTTCGTTTCATTACAATTTTACATCGAGTACTGTACACACTACTTTTGTGTTTAGAGGTCTGAATGATGTGTAGGTTTTTGGTTCTTCCAGAATGTTACTCATTTTTAAGATTGTGGTTCACCTGAAAACGAAAGCATTCTGCTCTTGAGACGTCGTGTTTTTACACTCAGTGACGATGGAAAAAGTACAAATACACATCAGTGATTTTACGCTGAATTGTGACGTATGGTGTGGTATAAGCTGTCATACATCGACGTTTCCTTTACCCTGAAACTGGGGAAAGCACGATCCTGTGAAATAGTAAGTACATTTTTCTCCGAATACATGACGTCATATCCACAAATCATTCTCTTAAAGATAAAAGCAAATATTAAAGATCAGTGTATGAAGGGATGAACTTCTCATCTGGCTTAGAATTGTGCCATCTGGGAAGTTCTGGTCAACACCTTCATTTGCTCAAGCTTGATGTTAATATTACTTTATAAGCTCAAATCAAAGTAGGAATTTTCCTTCCTACTAAATTGTTGATGATGATTGAGCCTTTCTTCTGTCTGTTAATAAATACCTAAATAAATACACTTCATGCTGTATGAGATTCTCGTGGCGCTGACTATGATTCACTAAATGCCTGGACCACAATAAACACCACTATCACCACAGTCGTCATTATCAATAAACTGTCGAAACGATCGACCAGTTTTTCCGGAGTCAGGTGTCTAGAGTATTCATAAGAAGATTTTTTTTCCCTTGTTCGGGATTTATGAACTTCTGTCTTAGTAAAAATGTCACCTGATCTTTCTGTGACCTACTTGCCATATCTCAGATGGTTAGACAGCGGCTTTTCACAGCGGAGACTCGAATTCTATCCCGGAGGAAGCTATGTGGAATTGTGACTGAAGACTGTCCTGCGCTTGTATCCTCCAATGCTTGATATTATTTTTTACCATCCGAAAGTGGGCGTTGGATTTGCTAGAGATCACAGTTCTGACAGACATAATCTCATCCGTGCCCCAGAAAGCTTCTGGTATAAAAATCGTATTTGTGAAGAAATCTACCAGTTTATTTTGTGGTTCTTCCAAGTATACACTTGGCGTCTGTTTTTGTGACATTCAATGCTATAACTGGTATTACGAAATTTTTACTTGGATTTTATTGTCCATATGTTGGACGATATACTAGCTTCATGAAAGATAGGGTACGAGTATTGTAAAATTTTCAATCTTTCTTTCTTACATTTTCGTTTTTCATGTATAAAAAACACCTACAAACAACATACAATTCACATGTGAATGTACAGATGAATGAGATGGCTTATACTCAGTCGAAATTCATAGCTATTGCTTTGACTGCAGTTTAATCCTCTCTTTACTGCACGAATAAACTCTGTTTTCTTCAACGTGAAACCCGAGTTTCTTTTTCATTAAAATATCAACTGTTTAATGTTCATCTTCAAAGTGTACATATTTGATTTCTAACAGAAGAAAAGAGAATAAAACTTTTTAATTTCAAAGTTCGTTTTTAAAAATCTTTCTATTGTGCTCTGGTAGTTGACTGACGACTTTCTCGAATTCGCTAAGGGAAAAAGTACTTCTTCGGTGATTCCTCAACGAGTAGGAAGAAAAGTAAGACATAACTTTGTTATTCTTATTTCGCGAAATTAAAGTCTGTATAACGGGCATTTTATATGTGCACACATGCCCACACACACACATACACACACACAAAGGAACATTTTCTTCATTCGAACTGAAACCATTGTAAGCTTTTACTTATTGAAGAGATTGGAGACGAAACTGCACTTTACTTTTAAAGTGGAAGGTGCGAGGCAAATATTTGGAGACAGAAATCCTGCATTGCAACGTATAACAGTGTGCCTTCTTGGCTTCTCAGTGTCACTCTTACAAGAATCACGTCTGAAATCGCCTAATGGATTATCAACCTTAAAGAAAATATTCAGTGCTGTTATCAGTGACAATATTTTGTCTCCCCGTAATCTATTTAAACACAAAGAGATGAAGCAGCTGGTTGTGCTATTGTACACTGTACTTATATACGAACTTCAAACTTGGCCTGTCACCCCAATGAAAGAACATACATTAGGGATTTTTGGAATAAATATTGAGAAAAATATCTGAATATTGCAGAGAGAGAAAAAGTAATAGCAAGATGGAAATTTTGCTTAATTACAAGCTTAATAATATGTATGTTATACATAATATTATTAGATTGATTAAAGTGGGAGGGTGAGATTGCCGGGATATGTAGCACGCATGGCGGAGTAAGAAACTTATACAATTGTCGTCGGAAAACTGAAAGGGAGAGACCCCTTGGAATACCTAGGCATAAATAGAGCATACCGTCTAAAAAATAAAGCAGATTTGGACTAGAATGAAGCTTAGATTAGGGACACGTAGCGGTTTATAGTAAACGGGGAATTGAGTCTTCGGGTTGCATAAATTTTGAAATTTTTTGGCTACATCAGCACTTATCAACTTCGTAAATGTAGTTGGAAAAGTTTTTATTGATTTGTTTTGCATAGAACACTAGTGCAATTTTGTTTCTTCCATACGTAATACAAGTCTCGCCTATCGCATTCCCCTTTACTTATTGTTAATAAATATAAATAAGCCTGATATTTTATGCACAGTTTACAGGTATGCCCATATATATATATGTATATACACTTTGCAGAAATGCGTAAGGTATCTTCACGTACGTTTTATAGATATGCTTATGACGTACCGTGTCCTTGTGACCCACGTGTACATGCACTTTTAGATACGTTTATGGCACATCGCATACAGTTTGTAGATGTGCTTATGACGTATCTAACACATATTTTTATTATTTCTCACCGTTAAAACGAAGCTAATTACCTACTTGGCTGCCGATAGTTTGCTAAACCTTACCCTGATTGTTTTACTGAAATCTAATAAAATGATAAGCTCTCATACTCTACAGTACTAATTTCGCTACCGCCTCAAATTTTGCCTGGTTTCAATGTTGATTATATTCAAGGACGAAACTGATGCACGTAAATACATCTGTGAAGTGACGTCTAGTGACGAGAATTGAATACATACTGACTTTAATGAATCTCCCCAAATTAACTTTATCTTCTATATACCGTATAATTTTGAAGAAATCATTTTGCTGGAATATTCAACAGCTTTTCTACATATTATAACGAGTAATACATATTTAGACGCTTAATTTCCGCCATCCGCACTAACAATGATAGTCACTGAGAACGGCGCGACGGTAAGTGTTGGAATGCTTGCCTCTGGTGAATGGTTACAAGGAATATGACTTGTTGGTCATACCAATAAAATTATTTGATACTGAAGTTTTTGTGGGCTGAAGCCTGTGTTTCCTCATAAAATGATAAACTCGAGCTGAAAGGCGAGTAGTTATAAAATTTGCTTCAGTATGAAGTTAGATCCGATCCCAGTGGCCGCGCGGTCTAACACATGGGTCTACGGCCGTTCGCTTACTGGGATTGTGGGCTCGAATCCCCGGGGGGCATGGATGTCTGTCGCTTGTGAGTGTTGTGTGTTGTCAGGTCGAGGTCTCTGCGACGAGCTGGTCCCTCGTCCAGAGGAGTCCTACCAAGTGTGGTGTGTCTAAAAGTGTGATCGTGAAGCCTCGAAAAATGAGGCGGCCTAGGTCCCCAAGGGGCCTTCGAGCCATTGGAAAAAAAAAGTTAGATACGTTGCAGCTGCAACAACCTGCCATCGCACAGCAGTGTGAATTCATATTCGGTGGCTTACTGTTACGAAAGAAGAATATCTCCGTAATGTGCTTGGAAATTGCTGTGACAGAAATGATGCCGGATTGGTATAAAGTCGCAAAAGCTATCTGCAGTCTCTAATCGCTAATTAAATGTGGCTGGAATGAAAGTTTGTGAGAAGTGTGACTACAGTTAGCAGGGGCTGTTAGCACCCTGGGCACGTACGGTGGAAGAGCGTGTACCAGCTTATCGACAGCACGCCAGAGATTTGCACCACTGCGGGAGACACAGAACTGCCAACTGCCAACGGCAGCAGTAACCGCAACTCAGCTCAACTTCGAATTGCACTATGTCACTACACCTGATTTTAGTGCTCTTAATATTACTGCTCTGTTTCATGTGAAGATACGTACATGAAGTGACGCTTTTTACCCTTTAAAGAAAGAAAGAAAATTAAGATTTCTTGCGAAAAGTATACTGAATGCTGCAACGGATAAGCAGATACTTTGTTATGTGTAACTTATATGTATGGAGTTTGTGTGCACAATCGATATATTTCTATCCTTAACACTGGATGCTTATCCTACGATACTTGAATACACAGTGCTTAAATTACAAGCTAAATAGACTTCCACTAGCAAGTTACATAAAAATTAAGAGCTGCAGTATTAACAGTTTCACCAATACAAATTACAGAGTTAATCTAAATGATGTTTTTAAAAAACTGATATTTTTATTTGCTGGTATTCATTAAGCCTAAACTTTACTTTGAAGAATTCGTAACTACAAACTACTAACATAGTTGAAATAAAGGATTGATTCGGGTGTATCTTTATTGAAAGCACTGGTTTGTGCTTTAATTGCTATTTATTGACCTTGTTCATCAAAGTTACAACTTTATTCAATAATTTTTCCATATTCTCGTTGAAAATATCCACCCACGAATTTAAGTGGATAAAACATTTTCATTCTATTGCTAATAAATTGGATTTTATTCTCTAAATCCTTCGTTTGTTCGTACTAAATGTAGCGACGCTGTTTAAAGGAGTTTTATGTTTAGAATTTTTGTCTTCGAAACTGTATTTTTCTTAATTTTCAAATTTTCACCTTATTAAATACTTATTTTGTTTTAATTTATAAAATTCATACTTTATTTTACTTTTCAATTCCGGTGCAGAAGGAATATACAGTATTGTAAAAAAAACATTTCCGCTACATAATTCTTTACAAAATAAAGTACAATGGTTAACCATTTCTGGGATCAAATATTCTAATATTTTTCGACTTAGAATTTCGTGTTGATTACGGCCGGTGTCCTATCGTGCCACTGCATGCCTACGGGATATTAAGACTGTATTAAAATAAGTTACACGAAGCAGTATTGGTTAGTTAGTTATTTTAATTGATAAAATCCCTTAAATATAAATCATTTGCAAAGAAAAGTAAATGATATCCACCTTACGCTCAAGGTAGCCTTCCTGGTGAAAACAATTCGGGGACGGTAAATTTTTTTGATTATCACAATGTCTTCTGTTTCCTTGTAAAATGTACATCTCTAATACTGTGACGCCTTCAGTCTCTCTTCATATTAAAAAGCTTGGAGATTTAAATTAAAAGAAAAATAATAAGAGAGAATTGTGACGGGTCATTCATTAGAATATAAAATCTTTTAAGATCTCGAAAGTAGAAGGAATTACAATACATAGCCTTTGGAACTAGCGCAGTGCGCATTAGTCTTACTGCCGTGACGGGGCACGAAAAGCAGGGATTGTTTCTAATGGCGGTCAAATTTAATGTTCCGTACTTTGGACCGACGACAACGGAAGCAACGATTTCCCTTCGATTTGCACAGTGAGTTACGTCAGTGAGAGATTTTCAGAAACGACAAACATTGCTACAGAGAAGACAGTCTTCTTGGAGGATAAGGACAGAACATTGTGTCCCAGTTAGGGAAAGGATTACAGCTGCCAGATAGTATTATATTGTGCTTATTGTTAGAGTAAATGAATGAAGACTTGGTAAACTGAAGACTTTGAATTAAAAAAATAAACTGCTACTTTAGTCTCCAGGAAAATCTTAAAGCAGGAACGTCTTTCTACGCTTCACAAATAATACTGTAAAATTAAATCTTGAAGAATAAAATTGGTGTGGCGAATATTAATCACACGTGGAGGATATGAGAAGTGCTTACAAAGTTTTGTTCGGAATAGCTGAGGAGAGGAGATCGCTTGAGGAGCTTGGACTGATGAAAGTAAATTGTATTAAATGCGATGTTACACAAATAGCTTTTCGGGGCGTGAACTTGAATAACTTCCTTGACAACAGATTCCAGGTACTCTCTTGTAGACACGAGAAGGGGTCAACCCATTTTTAGAATTTGTCAATCATCCCTTGATTAAAATACAAGTTAAACACGGGACAGTAAACAAAGCCCAAAATCGAATCATTGTTAATGTGATACACCTTAGTCAGAATACTATGGAAATGTAAGAAAATGCGCTTTCTCCTAAAATAATACTTCCAATTTCTTGACTAGAGTGGGGGCAGTTAGTTTGTAAAGCTACGTCCGTGCCTCACTGAAATCCTTTAAGCTAAGGGAGTGGAGCAAAATCTATTATTGTGCAGTCTACTGTATCGCCATTTCTGAACGATTCTTTCCTTTTCAGAAAAAATTTACAAACTTAATCAGAGCTGAGCTCCGAGTCTCGAGTTTTCGGCTGACCGAAAGAATCATGTTCCAGGCAAACCGCAGAACGCATGACAAATTTTCTGTCTTCTTCAATCTCTCATTCGAGCGAAATAATCATCACTCCACCAATGAAAACTCTAAACTGCATATTTCATAGCTCTTAATCGTAACGACCGGGGTCAGATAGCAGTGTCTAGCATGTTTATTTACGTGTTTTCTGTAATTAACAAAAAAATCCTTTCAGAGGACATGTAGTGTTGAATTTTAACAGAGAAGAAGCGTGTTGTGTAAAGGTACTGACCTAAAACTCGACCTGTGGAATTCCGAAAGAGTTGGATAATAATCCACTTTCCCCAGTTTTGATTCACTCCTTTTGTGTATAAATTCTAATCAAACAAAGCAACTCTAGAAAAAAAATGACATAATTCAGCTGCTCGTCCCTAACCGTTGTCTGAAAACTCGAAGAAAATTACTCGTACATATGTCTGCTATATGGGAGTCTTGGGCGTCTATGGGATGATAGTGTTAAAATCCACTATAAGGAAATGGGGTGACACGCCTTGCACATGACTTACACTATTACGCTCGGAATTGAGCCTTGCGACAGGAGAGTAAACCGAAATGTTCTGTGAAATTTGAGGAATTTTAACTAGCTGCGCGAATATTAGCATTCAAGAGGAAATTGCTTGCCTTTCGTCATCGGTCATCGTCGTCATCATCAACATCATCATCATCATCATCATCAATAAAAGGATTTCAATCTGAGCAGTCTCCAAAATGTTCTAATCATTTCTTCCTTCATTTCTAAGTTCATCTTTCCTTCGGGTGGTTCTCCCAAGCCTGTCTTAAAAAATGGCGTTGCTTCAGTAATTGTTATGTGCAACAGGTTTTTATTTCCGTATTGTTAATTTTATCCTTTTATTTAAATATCTGGAATTTGTCTCAAAAATCTAAATATTCTCCCAACCAAGAGGCAATAACCTGCAACAGATATGAAGAGTTTATTGTCGACTCTATGTTTAATGTTGGTCTCGATTTGACGCTGACCACATTTTACTCTCAACAAATTAATGCTGGCACGGCCACAATGTGTACAAATTAATTCTGTCTATTCGCTCTGGTGACCTGTTTCAATGTCCCTCTGTTAGTTCTGCAAACAGGACTGCGTCTTGAAACCTACCTTTTATGCATTCTTCTGTTATCCTTGATGCTTGACATTCTAAGATATTTAGATTTAAATAATTTTCTATTAACTAATTATATATATGATATATGTATGTATATTTCAGAGTATCCGTCATAGTAACAATAATACATGCATAACAGGCAAAAGAGGGAGGTTTTTATGTTATATGCCTAGAAAATTAGGCACATGTTGCAAAAAAAAACTAATCTCGAAACCTTATACTCTCGGGAAAACCACTTGCTTTGATGTCTGGAAAGGCCACAGAAAATTTTTATCATTCTCGAATAGAGTTTCGTTGTAAAGATATTGAAAGACACGAATTTTAAAGTTCAGCATGTGCATATTAAGTGAAAATATAATTTAAAATTATCCCTCAAGGGCTGCAATGTGTAAGTACGGCTCGTATTGCAATAAACAGCTAGACCAAATGTAATACTCAACTACCAACATTACCCTTCAAGGCTTCAACAGACTTCATGTTAGGTCTTGATACTCTGTTAGCTAAAGCGTTTTCCATACTACTACCACTACTACTACTACTACTACTACTACTACTACTACTACTACTACTACATCTTTTGAGATGATATACCGTGTCGACTAGTAAATATGCACCAAAGTTTCAAAGGAACTTATTGCCTTCATCTTCAGGAAGATGAAGGAATTACAGTCTTTGGACACATTAGTATCTCTTCTCCAGTCGACACGCTGTAACATTCCGGAGGACTCAGATCTTCAGCAAATGACCACTAATGTCTTCACCACTGTCACTCTTAAAATTAATGTTACAGATATTTAATTAAGTCGCTGATGAAGTGAAGTACTTAAGAGAGGGCTGTGATATTACGTGCCTACCATCCCTATTGTTAGCGGCCTTCTTAACAAGACCAGATTTATGCTTCTTCTTGAAAACTGCCACGTGTTCCAAACACATTAGCAAGGAAGACCACTATACGACATAGAGTCCAGAGTTATTGTACAAACCAGAGGTGGTGGAAAAAAAAGGGGAGGCACTAAATTAACAGGAAAGCTGTGAAAAACGCGGAAGGTGTGTTGTGGTGTGGGTAGGGAAATTCCTGCTGCACGCGCCCCAGGAACAAGTCTTGTTTCCGCTAGAAATAATATTCCGGTACAGCCCTCTTCATATCATAGCACACTTGCAGTAATTTTCGACATAACACTGCTTATACAGTAAGTTACTCTCAGGCAGTGCTATAGCTCAGACGGTTAGTCATCGGCTTCGTATTACAAAGGCGCGGTTTTGGCTTGAAGACAATGTAGCATTTCTGATGGACAAACTGGCACGTGACAGGTTGAGCTCCAAGTAATTCGGCTTCTCCTGTAAATAAAATTCCATCAACACTTTATGCCACTTGTGCCACTGACGTTGAATAATAGAAATACTGACAAAAGCAATCCCATTACAGGCCTGGACAAGCCCTTAGGGTCCCAGGAGGTTGAGGCTCCCAGATTTCTAGACAGTCGGCCAATGAAAGTGGTAAGGTTGTCAGCCCTACGCGCCGGCCGTCTTTACCCTCCCCCCCCCAGGAAATATTCCTGGTATTCATTTCTGTTAGAGGCTGAGTCGACCCCAGAACCATAGTGCGACCGAAAGGATTATGTCAATGAAAAATCACAATGACCCCATCTGGAATCGAACCCGCGACCTTCCGGCTTGTAGCGCAGTGCCTCAGCGTACTAATAGAAATAATGATAGTGTCGCTAACAAACAACTAAAAACACTTTCTACTTTTCCTTCGGTTGAATTTGCAGTACGTCCAAATTCAACTTTTCTCACATTTTAAGCATAAATAAAGATAATACGTAATCCCCAACGCAGAAAGACATGGCGTGAAATCAACTATAATGTTTCCATGAATGTCCCAAAAGTTTGATTGCCTTCACCTTCCCCTATATCACGGTGAAGAGATCCGACAATAAGGCATAGACTTTAGCTTCCTAACGTGGAGGGTGATTACTGAGGTGGCCATTTTGTCAAACGTTTGTTCGTCGGGGAGTTGTTTCTGCAACCATCTGCTGTACATTTGGTGATAGCCGAGAGACCTACGTGGACAATGTCGCAAATACTGTGTGTGAGAGGCTGAGTGCAAGCTATAATTTACGTCTTACCTCCCTTAGCTTTTCATCGGAATCACTGACGAAAATCTTGTTCTCGACTGACGGCCATTTCTGCCGTCTTTCACGACACTTCAGAATGTTCCGTGTTAATAAATATCAAGCCTATAAATATTATAAAATGTTAAACTTAGTAGTCCTTACTTTCCAGTGTTCAGATAAAGTATTAATCATGAAACCCCAGTTAAAGTAACGTCTTCATGCTTGTGTGATTTGAGATTTTCGGAGTGTTGCTGATCAACATCATAGTTCTTACCTTCTTCCTTTTCTAAATTTTATAGGACCAATTTAATTTAGCCTAACAATTTTTCACAGAAACTCCTGCTGTACTTGAAGCACATACCTTCTACTTTAATTGCCGACTTCCTACTATAAGAATCATCGTGCAAAACGTTCGTACTTGACACAAATACGAGTTGCCATTACAAGCTACAATATTTAGTATTATTAATAAGTTTTTCACATCGAAAATAGCTCTATAAAGTGGCCTTGAGGAAGCAATAGTTGCGAGACTGAGGCTGACACACCAGTGCTACCGAAAATTTGTGTCTTCTGGGATGTGGTGCTGTGTCTTTGGGTAAAAGGTTTCTGACTTTTCGGTCGGTCATATTTCCTTAAGTTCAGTATCAAGTCCGTGACATGGCTCAGGCAGTTAGTCGCCGGCCTCTCACCGCGGAGGCACGGATTCGATCCCGGGGCAGTCCGTGTGGGATTTGTGGTGGACAAAGTGGCACTGGGACAGGTTTTTCCCCGAGTACTTCGGTTTTCCCGTGTCAATTTCATTCCACCGGTGCTCCATTACTTGGAAAAATAAACAAACCTGATCATTTTTAATGTTCATCATAGGGGTGCACAATAAGCCTCACGGCTGCGGTTCGTCTGTAGCTTCTGCTGCGGGGCCCTGGTAAAAAAAAATCAGTATCAAATAATCAAAGTAAAGTGTTTTGACTGTGAAGGTGAAGATGCTAGTATCCATCCTAATGTGGGAATATGTTTACCCATCGACAAATCATAACATCCCAAAAACCTGAATCATCAAGTTTAGTGTTGCTTTGTTAATCACAAAATTTATTGTGGTATGATGTGGAAGCCGAAGTTTTATTACATTATTCACATCAGTTCACCAGTCTTCCCCATGCTGACCCACACGACTGCAGTCCGTATCTTGACAGCCTGTCTAAGACCCGTTAAAATGTGGTGAATATTTAACGAATTACACATAAATTTATAATTTGTAATGTAATAAATTTGATGGCAGTTACAGATTGTTTCTCTGCAAAAAACAAACATTATGGCCAATTACGTAAGGTAATGGTAACTTTTACCCTAGGAAAGGCCGTAAAGGCACAGAGGGGGAGTAGAAGTACAGCTCTGCTCTTTCTTTAACCTCGGAACTAGAAGAGGTGGGTGTTCAACTCCACGCCCCGGCCGCTTTACACCCGGGAATAAACCGGTACCCATTGTATAGGAGCTGGGTGGGCCCCAGAGTCGGTTTAGAGATGTACGGAAAATCTTGCCCATACAGGGATTCAATCTCCAGCCCGTAGCGAGTCGCTGTACCTACTACGCTATCCCGGCCCACGCCAATGTCGTAACGTATGCGAAATCACAAAAAAATGCTTTTAAATTGTTACCACATGCAGTGCGAAAACAGTACTCCTTTCGTCTCTAGTTCTTTTTGCGAATCTGACATCTGAGGCCGTGCCATGGCTCAGGCGGTTAGTCGACGGTACCTTAACGTGGAAGCACATATTCGTTCCCAGGCCAGTCCATATGGGATTTGTGGTGGACAAAGTGTCACTGGTACACATTCTTCTCCGAGTGTTTCTGTTTTCCCTTGCCAGTATTATTCCATCAATGCTGCATTGTTTTTTCTACCACCCACGCTACATAAGCTTACCAGTTGAGTGCCTCGTTAAATAACACACTTCAAGAAATGACACCCTCTGCATTTTTCTGAGAATATAAGGCTTCACGATTTTGTACTCTTAACTCCATATTTTGCGTAATAAATAAGCGTGTTAACTAATTGAGGCTTTATATTGTACAATATACACGACAGTCGGTTTAATAACAGCGCCGGCACCGCGGTCACGGCCATATAATTTAGTCCTCACAGAGTCTAATTGGGTTTCAGAAATGCAGCGGGCATACGTAACTAAATTAGAGGCAGATTCTGAGGTATTCTCAGCTATAATGATGGTGCGTATATTTTAAAGGATATATAGATATATAAGAATATCCTGGATATCTGAACAGACAGGGACTTGAGACATGTGCCCAATTTTGTATTTTTTTTCTGTTTTATTATAAATTTATCAGAAAGTGCTTATTTGGTTTTGATTACGTGTTTATATTTAACAAACATGCAAAATTGACCGATAATGCGGTGTATCACTGAGTGATTACAAGTATTACAAAAATTACATAATCTAATTAAACACACGGCAGATTAGTGTAGTGAGGTTTAAGAGTGCTTGTAAATTTACTCTTTAAAGGATAGAGTGGCTTCGTTCTGGAATGCAGGAGAGTCTTCATAATGGCCTGTTTTGTTATATTCTTACATTAAATTTCAAGACCTTGCGAAACAAAAAACTCGAATGCAGCATGCTAATATAAATCTGGGAAGTTATTAAAATGTGACAAAATTTGTAAAATGTTGTGGATTAGAACAGCTGTATAAAGTAGGGGTCCATCTTGGTTTTGGTCATGTTCAGTGTATCATTCCAAAATTCTCCTGGGACGACTGAGTGAAATTATAGAAAAACCACATGAATCAGATTTAATTTCGGAAACGTCAAATCCCCCCCCCCCCCGGGGTCAAGAAGGAGTCTGAGTTTTTTCGGCCCCCTCAAGAGAATGTTTGGGTGGAGCCTCCAACACGTCTGTGACATTAGCCGTCGCTCTGAACCCCAACAGTTAGCAATCTCTGCATTCCTACTTATGTTATAATCAGCTGCAGCACTGCTAAGCCGTGAACCCTTTGACACTTTGAGTCTATACAGATGTAGCAGGTAGAGCCAGTTATTACGCAACAGACTTCTATGACTCTTAATCATCTTATTCCATGAAACATATTCATTTAGAGAAGCCAATCGTTCTCAACTAATCAAGAAATTCCCCGCATTTTATGGAGCCCGATGATTCGTTGCCTTTTAAGTAGGGATTATGTTATCTTGTCTTTATGTATAAAACATAAACAAAATCGAAGGCAGACAATAGAGTTTATTTTATAAACTGTAACAAGAACCCTATATGTTTCGATTCCCAATTTCTGAGTATATTTCAGCATTCAGAATTCAAATTATTACATTTTTTTATAATTTATAATTTTTGTGCTTTTGATGTTGTCAAATGACACTTTTATTTATTGCCGTGTTTACAAGAAAGTGCCTCTTACCTTAACCTTAGCCAGACGAATCCATCCCCTTCCCCTTATCATATTTCTTTAATATCCATTTAATATTATTCCTCCATCTACGCGTAGGTCTTGCAAAATGTCTCTTTCCTTCAGGCTTGGAATTAGGTCTGCTACAAAATTTGAATCTGACTGTACAAGCGACCACCTAACCAGATTGCTTTCTGGGAACACGCTTTTAGCCACCACACACACTTTTCAGCTAATGTAAAGTAACCATGTATGTGTGCGTGCGTGTGTGCGTGTGTGTGTGTTACGGCAGAGCGTGCTTTGTACGTAGAATGTCGTCTTTTTCCTGAGGTCATATTAAATTACACAGAGCTTTCTAATGGGTTATTTTCTTGCTTTCCATGTCGTAAGTAAAAAGTTTATTATGAAAGGTACGTAATATAATGACGTACAGCAAGAAAGGAAAATATGATATACGCGCGTTTTAAAGCGAAAGCCATGCACTAATAACTCTTCAGCGCATCCTTTTATATTGAGGATACTCATACTTTAACAAGCAAGACGTTGTCAAGAGACTGCACAGCAGTAAGTAGGCTATATACCCTTCAAACAGTATTCATGATATTGGTGGTGGTTGTGGTGATGGCGATGGTGATGGTGATGGTGATGATGATGGTGTTAGCAAACAAATTTTTTTCCTTTAGATTGCACGCATGTAGTACTTCCATATATGTGTGCTACTTAACATATACTACCGTTCTGTCAGGTGGTAGAAGCTAGGAAATTCTTACTGGCTGCTTTAGTCGACACCTATATCTAGTCAAAGTCCGCCTATTTTCCGTGTAACCCCTTTCCCAGTCTTATTTTTTGTGTACATGTAAGTGTGTACTTTTTAGTGTTATCTCAATACGTTGCGTTCTGTTCTACAAGAAGTAGTGTACTTGTTCCTATTTCGTCAGATAATTTCTAGTTTTGTAAATAAAAATTTATCCATCTTATTTAACTTATGAGTATATACGGACATAAAATTAAAAACATTCACTAAACTGATAAAACTCAAAAAGAATATTTCTATTATAGTACGAGATTTGAGGTTTCCACGACTGGAAAGATTAACTGTTTTCTTTGGCCATGGCTACTTATAATTTGGAAAATTTCGTAAACCAGCTAATCGACCAGAAAATCGGGAAATAAAATTTGAAGAAGAAGTAGATGCAGACCAGAAAGGCCCTTACATTTTGTGCAGTGAAGTGTAAAAATTTATCAAAGAATTCGGGGATAGAGGCGTAGCGGGGATGGCGCTGTACCTGCGGGTGTACTCAGAATGTTAGAAGGCGATGATCTCAGACTAATGACACAACTGATAAAACAGCATGCATGTAACTGGAGAGTGGCCCAGAGATTTCATTGAAGTTACAATGATTGCCTTAAAGAAGAAGCCCAAAGCTACAAAATGCAGCGACCATCGCACAATCAGCATCATCGCTCATGCAGCAAAGATAGTAGCGAGCATACTTAGAAGAAGGATTGAAAGGAAGACTGAGGATGCGCTTGGAGAAGATCAGTTTGGATTTAGGAGAGGAAAAGGAACTAGGGATGCAATTGGGATGCTCAGAATAATATCAGAATGAACCTTGGACATAGATGAGGAATTGTGTGCTTGCTTCATAGACTGGCAGGAGGCATTTGACCGTGTCAACTGGACCAAATTAATGCAGATCCTAAAGGGAACTATGTGTGTGCATTTAGATAACGCTCTTCACAATAACTTAACTGTTGCTTAATATCTAGGAGGGTCTGCCCGCCTGTTTTTCTGTCTGTGTGTAATATTAATTTACAATTTGTGGACATATATGCCTGCATAGCCGATCCCAGTGGCCGCGCGGTCTAAGGCGTGGGTCTTCGGCCGCTCGCTTACTAGGATCGTGGGTTCGAATCCCACCGGGGGCATGGATGTCTGTCTCTTGTGAGTGTTGTGTGTTGTCAGGTAGAGGTCTCTGCGACGAGCTGGTCCTTCGTCCAGAGGAGTCCTACCGAGTGTGGTGTGTCTCAAATGTGTGTGATCATGAAACCTCGACGAAACGAGGAGGCCCAGGCCCATATAGGGCTGTCGAGCCATACAAAAAGAAAAAAAAGACCTGCATAATGTAAAGTATGTGCCATATGTGCTGCGTATATATATATATATATGTATGAGTATTATGTACTTTCGTACGTAAGCATTTTGTAAGTAGACATAAATGTATGTGCGTATGTGTTTGAGACTCGGCGGAACAGAGTCAATTTTTATCTAGTTTCGCTAATCAAAATCACTTTTTAAAAAGCATGAAACAAACATTTTGTCTATGAATCAATATAATACAAAAAATATTTGTGCATTTTTCTTTCTGGGATAGACTTAGCGAAATAAATAAAAATTGTGAAATACAAATTAAGAAAGGCTTACAGATTGGCAGACTCTGCTGACGAAATACCGTTTGTTGTTGTAATTGTTTGAGTCTTTCTTTACGAATTGCAAATAAGGATCCTTTCAAGGCAATAACTGTATTACTGACATGTGGGTTGACCCAACTTTTCAGCAGCGCTAAGCAACCACTGTTACTGATGCATTAGTGAGTCTTTTTCCCATTTCAATAACCAACCCAGGAAACGTTTCAATTTGTGATACGAAGAAATCTGAGTTGTAATGAAATCAACGCTAACTACCTAGTAGGCCTGTCATGTTCAAACTTTAATTTTGTACCTATAACTTTGAACTCTTGAAATTTACTCCTAAATAGGAGAGGGTAATAAGCATATTGATTGGAATTTTTTAATCTAAATTTAACACAAAACATATCCGGTAATTAAAAATACAACATTAAAATCTGTGGAATGCAAAGAATTGTGTAATATACTCTTTAGTTTCTTGTTACGTCTTTTGTGTTCAAACGAACTTTAAAAACTGGTTGAAATCAATCGGTGTGGTAACGATATACATGACATTATATATTTAATGATATTCATTGCTTTTAAAAATATTCCCAGCCTACAAATATATACTGTACTGTAACATCTGTTCCTTTATTGCTGTTATCTAGAAGTTTTCCAGCAAAAGCAATTCATTTTCATATACAACGTAACATATTTTTATGACGGGAAGTGAGAAAATATATCCACAAAGTTTGCTTTAAACACACAAGCAACATTACTGCCACTCTACTCCGCTGCCTCTATATATTCTTATTTGGTGCAGTATTCTAGTTCAGTATGAATGCCGTCCCTATTATACACTTTCCGCGAAAATTAAATCCCGCAAACTTTTCATGCGCCTCTTTAATGTTAAAGTTCTGTAACAGTGGTTTAGTGCTTCCGAACTGTCCAGCGCCTTGGTGTTATGCATGCCTGCAGTTCATCAACGTTTCTCGACCATTCCTCGAACTTATTCTTTCACGTCATCAAAATTAATTTCATGCCCAACCCAGATGTGTGTAAATTTTTATAACAAATATTTTTGCCATATATTTTAAATTGTGTGGCTACTTTCAATTTCACCTATTTTTTTCTGAGCTGCATTTACCACGTAACACAGTGCTAGTCATTGCGGCTGATAGCAGCCAACATGGAAATAGGTCCAATTCCACTTTATCTCGAATCGTAGTAAAACAGTGAAGCATTTCTTTAGTATCAGTGTGGCATTTGTCTTCTCCAGTTAAGTCTCTGCAACATGGAGTTTTGTTGTTTAATAAAAGAGGAATTTGAGGGCTTAAGGTATCTAATACACTGCGCTACAAACCAGAAGGTCGCGGGTTCGATTCCAGATGGTGTCATTGGAATTCTTCATTGACATAATCCTTCCGGCCGCACTATGGTTCCGGGGACGACTCAGCCTCTAACAGAAATGAGTACCAGGAGTATTTCCTAGGGGTAAAGGCGACTGGTGCGTAGGGCTGACAACCTTAACATTTTTATATGCTGATTGTCTTCAAATCTGGGAGCCTCAACCTCCTGGAGCCCTGTACAGGGATTGCTTTACCTTTTCTTTAGGTGGCTAATAATGTCTGTACTCTGTGCTATTTTGCGTTTATTATGCATCGGCAACGTCTTAGCCAAGAAACCAAAAATTGAAAACTGAAACTAAATAATATAAGCACAGTGTTTAGTGTGACATACTGACTCCTATAGGAATTCTAGAAATAGATCTAGAGTGCATGCGCATTTATTATTACGCTTTAACTAAAGCAGTTTACCTTAAATTTGAGACTTCTTTGGATATAAACCCTGAATATTTGAGTGTCTTAAATGTGCACTTATACTCGTTACAGAACACATGCAATTAAATTTCTCTGTGCCGCAGGAACAGATTTACAGTCGAGGAAAATTGATGTTTCGTAAGAGGAAATTGGGCCTATTGTGTTTCTTGGAATTGTACCGGTTTTATGTTTAGACCGGCAAATAGTCTTCCGACTCAGCACATAGCTGTCAGGTAACACAATTGTCTCAATTATAGAGACCAATAACAGTGACATGTGTCGTAAATATAGTTTCTTTAGTCCGAGATTAGTGCTTACATCTTTCAAGATGTACGTATTGCAGTAAAGCTGAGAACACATACTGATAAACATAACAATTGTGCCTTAAGTTGGTTTGCTAGTCACGGACTTGTCACGGTGTTGGCCCAGTGTTGTAAACAATCTGAAGGCCAAGACTTTCTTCAGTACTATTCTTCCTCCACGCCAACAATTATACCAGTAAATTCCGCACACACCACATCTTCATAATCACATGTTAGACTAGTTGATGCCAAAATCGTCCATTCGAGGCTCTACTGCCAAGGCTGTCCGCCTGAGTCCCTATGCTAAAGCTGCCATTTTTCTGCCAAATTCTAAGGTTTCTCTTCAGTCCATAAAACCAACACAGTCTGTTTAATCCAACTTTCGTCTGTCTTCGCATGCGGCAATGTTTCAGCGCTCTTTAATACAAAATTTAAGTACTGACTTACACAGCCTCTGTAACATAACATTCCATCGATTTGTCTCACAGCAAGTTTACGTTACTCGGAACTTTGACGTATTCAAGAATATTTGAAAATCAATGCGATAAAAACTAAAACATTTCATTAATATGTTATAACACCTGTATTAATCTTCTCCCAGCTAGTAATTACCCGGTAGCCGGATTTATTGACAATTAAATAGTGACCAAGTGTTAGATTCAATAATCGAATGCTAGTGACAGGTGAATTATATTTGAGAATGCTGGTGGGTGCCAATGTTATGGTGGGAAATTTAACAGCGTTTGAGTTAATTCCTGCGTGAAACTCAGTTTACTAGCTGATGTGTTTAATGTACCTTGGAATTCAAACCGCTGGAATTATGGACAGACGGAATATAGGGCATTCCAAAAACAAGCTAGGGGTTGAATATTAGTCTTGAAATTTATTTTTTTCCCAGCTCCAAACTTCGAAAGTTTTTTATAAAATAATAAGACATGCAAAGTGTCAAAAAATCCCATTACTTTACTTACATCACTACTTTCAGCGTCTGGATCTTTTCCAAAATATTTTGTTGAATTCATCGACACCTTTTCCAACCTACAACATATCCGTGATTAAGTTTATAATTGGAAATAAGTAGAGAAATTTGTAAAGTACGAACTGAGTGTTCACCTGTATTTACGCCTGCTGTTGGACTTAATTCTACTCCGCTAGTTACTGATAATACATACACGACAATAATAACGTCAATCATCATAACTAACCTCAGAACCGTTATTTGAAGCGCAGTCTCCAATAAGACAAAATATAAACTAGGTTTAGAACTAAACTGCGTCCAAAATAAATGAAAAATGGATTATATTGAAGGAATGCTTCTTACTGTGAAGTTCAGTGTGTTCATTTCCATTAAAATGGTGTTAGATTTAAACATGCAAATTATAACTTTATCTGTCGTTTTGTGAGATTGTGATATTATGTCTCTACCCTAAGGGGAAAAAATGTAGATTGAAGTGACCTTAGAAGTGGTACTTCGTGTTCAGACTGAGAACTGTGCAGGATATGAAACGGGATTATATAATAAAAACAAGTGCATGTACTTCGCAGATCATATCCAGTTGGACTAGATAGGCGGATATATAAGGCACGTAGGAGAAGTGGGCACAAAATCAGAAACCTGATGGTAAGGGAAAACTTGGTAGAAAAACTAGTAGAGGCGGGGTAATATTAAAAATGTTTCTTTTGGAAATAAGATGACAGATTATGGACTGGATTCGGTTATTTCACAGCTGGGTCCAGTAAAGGGTATTTTTAAACACGGAAATTTATTCTGCTTCCATAAATGTGGGAATTTTCGTAACTTGCCTAGCGACTCTTGGCTTTTGAAGAGCGGTTCGACTGAATGAAATTGTTATTGTTGAGTTTGTGGAGTTTTCGCAAGTATTTGCCGCGCGGGTCACCCCTGACACACACGAACAGTTTTCATGTAATCGATACTGGTGGTTCTTTTGGGGTGGGATTAGGCGGTCACGCCCCAGAGACGTAATGCTGTGTGAGGTCCTTCTTTCAGCTCCACTGCTCTCACGTCAACACGATGAATTTTACAGCAGCTGATCTTGTTTGACCGCTGCAGAATATGTGAACAAACGTCTCATCTCTTGGTATTCCAGTGCTCGTCCATTTCACTTGGTTGGATTTGTCGCTCACTACAGTCTGCGAGTTCTCTCACACCCTTTTCTCGATCCCCCTCCCGTTCCCCAAAAATCTCTTGCAAAACATTGCTTACAGATGCAACTTTATTTTCTCACACCCTCCAAATTTATCACATTCTGTTGTGGAGATTTATTACTTAAGTTGTAATGTTTTTTGTACATTTGTTTTAAAACGCTTATTGTGTTCGCTGTGACACAGAGATTTGGATTTCAAATCCCACTCCTTGTATGGATAATTGTCTGTAATTGTTCAGTGTATGAGTTGCCTTTTGTGGGTGGAGGCTACGTAATGAACCGATCCTCCATCCAGCGGTTCCTATCAAGTATATAAAATGGATTTCCTGTTTCAATAGTTGGTTCTGAATTAGAACTGGCCAAAGAGTATAAAACTGACAGCCTAACAGAGGAAGATGCAGTTCCTTTTTTCAGTAACTTAGTTCTTACCTTACTGCCCTGCCTGACATTATTTTTGCGCACGTATGTTATTTGGCATCATTATTTAAGTAGGTATTTATTGAGAAGTAACTGTCGTTAACGGTAATATGAAGAACCAGATACTCTACATTATCACCCCGCAATATGTGGTAGACCTTATCCCTTGACATCCAGTCGCTACGTAGAGAACTTATGCACCTTGTTCCTTAAATTTAAAAAATTAACTTCCTTAGTTCCTGGTCGTTTTATTCCAAATGTTTTTATACAAAACTCTCATTTCATACAGTACAAGAAGCTTGCTTTGAATTCGAACAAAAACAGATATTTTAAAATTTCACCTTCTATGTCTATGTTGTGCCACACAAATAAAGAGAGCCCAATTCATATATTAGTTTACACCAAATATTTATTTCTTCGTTAAATCGTATAATATTTGTAGTAAAGAATGTTCGCAACTTAAAAATAACACGCTTACATCAACGCATGTCTATTCCAAGGAAACATAAAAAGTTTAAAAATACAGCTATTTTTAATATGTATAACCCTGTAACGCACAATAATTACTCTACACACTACTTGCTTTTACGTCACAGTCTCTGCAGTTAGGTTCAGAAAGCATTTATACAGCATGTGATTGTCAGATTAAAGAGCGAATACTCGTATTTTCGTCAGTACCATTTAAAGTATGGCATTTTTAATGATCCGCAGTATCTTTCTGTGGGTAGGAAGTAAATTTCTATGTACCATTTATTTCAGTTGCTTTTTTCAAATGTTGAGATATTGTACTAGAGAAGCTGTTTGAAAGGACAGATGGAAGGGAGGAGATGGAGTCGGAACGATAGTAGTAAAGCAAATTTATGCAAAAGTTTTTTGTTCTTGCTGCTGCTGCTGCTGCTGTTGTTGCTGTTGTTGTTGTTGTTATTCGGCCACTTGCAGGTAACGTCTGTGCTTATTGGATTTGAGCATTCATATTTTCATACCAAAGAAGGTGTTCATGTCGCCAGTTAATTATACTCTTTATTAATTAATATGTTACACATTTAATCCTATACGTGTATATAGGTTCAGTTCTTCAAAGTAAGGGACGGAATAATTTTTTATTTTGGACAGGCGTGTGTAGAATGCAATATTTATCTGGAAAATCACGAAGCTTTATATCTTCACAATAGAGAATATTGTAAGACCTGACAGCCCTCCTTAACTTTCTTTGTCGACATACATTCTTTCAGTTAACTCCCTTTCACACCGCAGTCGTGTTGCTGCAGAACTGGGAGAGACACGTACTCAATTGATTTCAGATGACCCTGGAAAGAAAAAAGACCCAAAGGCGAGATTCCAGATCTCTCCCCCCCCCCCCTCCCCCCCCCCCCCTTCGTCCCTGTGGTCATGCCATCCACGCAGTGTGAGCATCTCTGGTCTCCAAGATAATAACCAAGCTGCACATAGGGGTGCTAAGCAAATACCATTCTCTAGGATTTGTCTAGCAGCGTTTTGCTACCTATAACTAAAGTCGCAGTATATCGTCTGATGCTTAGATTTTGTAATTGCAGTGAAGCTTTACGATTACTGTTCGGTAGTTCTTAATTTTATATCTGTCACGTCAGTCAGGATTTTTTACAAATGTGATTAAAATAATTATTTCAAACATTGTTCTCTTGCCGGAAAGCTGCTAGGTTTCTGAGAGTGATTTTCCTAAGCATGTATCATACACTGTACCTGTGCTCTATGTACTATTATAAATAAATATATAAGTATTTAACCACTTTAACTGAAAGGTACAACGCTTTCCTTGAGATTGGGAAACAACGTGAGTCCTTAATGTTTCGGTAGTTGAGTCAACAGCTAATTATTGGCGCCTTGAATTTGTCTAAGTCCCGGAGACGACGTAACGTACAGTTGCTATCATGATTCGAGTCGTCTGCACCTTCCCTATATTTACGCAGGCATGGCGCTTCTCTCTTTCATCCATTCATTACAACAATCTTACAAAAATATGAACAAATCTTTAGACATACTACATTACATGTCGCATATAGAACAAGGAACTCTATTCAACATCTCCTAAAAACAGAAAAACCACCTAAAAGAAGACAAATTCCAAAAACCGTCGCGCAAATCAATTAACATGCAACAATTGTGGAAAAAAAATATATGAGACAAACCGGCCGTAGTTTTGAAAAAAAAATTAGAGAACACTTTCTTTATTTAAAAATAACAATTATAATTCCAAATTTTCTCAGCATCTCCTGGATACTGGCCACGCTTTCAGTAAAATTGATGACACCATGAAAGTCTTAAATTATGACAAAGAGAGACGATATTTAGATACGGTAGATACAGAGAAACAGTAATGGATAATCAATTAAATGATAAGCTTACAGTTATACGTAACAGAATATTTGACACTCTAATAAAAAGAGAGGTCATTTGACTAACGCCCCTCCTTTAAAAGATTTGCTTTCGTAAACATAACGGCAGTCGACTGTAGAAACACGGAGCAAGATCGTGCCATAAAACGTATCTATAAGAACTTCACTTCTTTAAGTAACTTTCTATAAGCATGCTAATAATTGCTTTGTTATAATATCCACTTAAATTTTTACGAATTTCGATTACATTCTTAAACTGTGATAATTCTTACATTTTTTTTATGACTCGACAGCCCTATATGGGCCTGGCCCTCCTCGTTTCGTCGAGGTTTCATGATCACACACAGTAGACACACCACAGTCGGTAGGACTCCTCTGGACGAGGGACCAGCTCGTCGCAGAGACCTCTACCTGACAACACACAACACTCACAAGAGACAGACATCCATGCCCCCGGTGGGATTCGAACCCACGATCCTAGTAAGCGAGCGGCCGAAGACCCACGCCTTAGACCGCGCGGCCACTGGGATCGGCTGTTACAACATTACCCTTCAAAAATATAGTATTCTAACACTACCCAGCACTTACACACACGAACCATTAATTAATTTTTCAGAAAAGCCATATAGAAGAAGGTGACTATCGGTACTCACTGAGAGTGCCGAGAAAAGTATATGCATGTTCTCTGCACATAACCTGTCAAAATAATAACACGACGACCCATCCAAGTACCGTACTGGGTGATGACGGTAGCTGGTCACGTTTCATACTAATACTGCTTTATACATAAAGAGCCTTTACAGTTGACTCTTCGTCTCAATTCCTTTTTAAATTACTTTTTTAAGCGTCTTCCATTCTTTTATAATAACTCTGATACTTTAACATTTACTTTACGATCACAGTTTTAACATTTCCTTAGGCCTCATTGAAAAGAACCGATTGTCTTATATACATTTATAATGTATTCATCAATGCAACGAGAGCTTCCGTTTTATAGTTTTTTGTTAGTGACCCGATGATGGCTCAGTCCCGGACCCGAAAATAGTTGCCAAGATAAAACTCATGTAATATAGCTTCTTGTGTGTGATCGAAGAGCTAAGGAAACACACACTTGTGATTAATACACCAACTGGGATGTTGTGTATTAAGATTAAGAGTTAACGTGAATTTATAACACTAACTACATAGGTGACGATAAGGTTGGTGTGGCAAACAGACTTGAATAGATATGGAGCCATAAATACTTGTAAGACGACTGAATTTTCAGTAACAATTATCTGAGAAAAATTATATCATTCCTAAAGTGCGTGTTTTTGATTATTCTACTGTAGCTCTAGGAACTGTTATTGAAAGTCAGAGAAATGATTAAGTAAGGATACTGCAGATTAAGCATTCGTCAAATATTTTCGGAGCTAAAAATCGCTGAGTGGTAAGCGGGAGATTTTCATTATTATATACAAGGAAAGCATAAAAATGCTACCATAGGGAACGCCTATCTATATTCTAGATGTTTAATGAGGGCAAGTATTGGCTATTATTTGGAGAAACAAAAAGTCAGGGAAGAAATTTAACGCCCTATTTCTTCAAATGTTTAAAACTGTAACGTTAATAGACCTATGTTACAAGTTTAAGTGCGTAATTTTGATTAGTACAAATAGACAAACTCCAGATTGTGGTATTTTGTGTTCTGACGTCATAGAGTTTTGTACAGTCGTACCGAAGACATCTTTCCGTACAATATAAAGCGGCTAGCTGCTGCTGTGGTGTCTTGTTTGTCGTCAAAAGATAGAAAGCTAAAGACGAGGCTGGAATGTTGTTATTTTATATTACAAACTTACGTTTATGATTTCCGTGTTGTTCAAACACCACATGAATTTTCAGGAACATAAAGCGCCATTTTTGAAGCGTACGTCGTCTAATTCAGAATTTTCCACATTGAACATGTTGGCAGTAATAATGTCAGGAACCAGTTTGTTTCATTTGGTCAGGTTTTATTTAACAACATGATAAGTTTCTCAGATTTTATTGCATTTAATGATAGATTATTTGGCGAATCATAAATTGGGAATAATATGGAAGGAAAAATCATGGCCGAATTAAAAGTACTATCTATGCACTTGTCTGAAGACAGTGGGAATTCTACTAAGCACCTAAATTATCCTAGTCGTTATCGTGTTCGGTATTCAAACTCGGCACCTCTAAAACATGTCAGAAGCTTTATGCTTGAAGCTGCACCATCATTTGAGGAAATTAACATCGTCTATAGTGCCCTCGTGGGCCGGGATAGCGCAGTCAGTATAGCGACTCGCTTACGAGCTGGACGGTCCGGGGATCGAATCCCGGTGGGGGCGAGATTTTCAGTACCCGTCCAGACCGGCCCTGGGGCCTACCCAGCCTCCTGTACAATGGGTACCGAGTCATTCCCGGGGGTAAAGCGGCAGAGGCGTGGCGTTGACCACCCGCCCCCATCTAGCGCCAAGTTTAAAGAAAGAGTAGAGCTACACCTCTACTCCCCCTCTGGGCCTTCATGGCCTGTTCTAGGGTGAACTTTACCTTATAGTGCCCTCATTTACCTATACCATTCTTGCCATTTTCATAAAGATTTTTCAGCTGCATAAAGCTTTGTTTGGGGTAAAAGTTAAATAGACCGTACGGTTACTTTTCTTTAAGAAATAAAGGCTGAAGGTGCCTCAGTTACGGTGTGACTATAGACAGAAATAAATTTCCCTACCTTTACAGGAAACTGAAGCACGGGACCAGAATAGGCCAACATGATCTGTGGCTATTACGTTAAATAGCTTAGCTCACTGTAGGGATTACAAAGCAAATTCCTGGTTCCATAAAAATAATTACAGAGCTGTTTGGTTCTGTAGTGCTCGTAAATATAGTGTAGTGTCACTGTTTCGTAATTGAGTATCAAAGCTCAGAGCTAAAGTACGCTTTCACTCTTGTACAGGTAACAGTCTCGTAAGTAGCATCTGCTTCAGAGCCAACTGTCAGAGGAAAGATCTCTCAGAGAGAAAAATGCTGAGGTAACTAGCAACATATTGACATAGACATAACCTGTTTAGTGCTATAACGCTTTAAATTCACCACAAAATATATATTTATTTATTTTGTATATTTATTTATGTATTTGAGGTTTACCTTACGAAGCTGTCAGTGTGTCACGTGTAGCATTTAATGGTAAAATACCAGTGGGACGCGAGAATGTGGTGGTAATGTGAGCGACTGGAGAGCAAACGGACCGAAGCACTTGAAGTAGTAACTGTATAATGACTGTAGTCTATAATCCGTTTCCCGCTTTTTGAAGATTACTTTACCCAATCTAAATAGTGAAAAAGGTCTTGGAAAATATCTGAAAGGAGGCGGTTATAACCTAATTTGAGGCATTATCCTGAAATTTGCCTGGATGGACTGAGGAAAGACAGGAAAACCTCAGTCAGGAGTCCTGATATCCTGACAGAGATTCGAATCTGGCACGTCTGGCTTCAGCCAGCTTCTTCGATGTCACACATTTGGAGAGTTGCTTTGCAAAGTGTGTTAAGTTCACAAACAATGAAACGTGAGTTGTCCATTTCACCTGAGAACAACTTGTATTTATTTTGATTTCAGACTTCCATCGCGATGTTGATGAGATCTGCGCTCTTCTGGGATATTTCGCGGTGTAGTGTGGTGATTGTCCTACCCGGACTCGTAACCCGTGAAGATGGGACCGATACGTTGTCCCGAAACGCCGGTAAACAAATACCACACGACGCCGCGTAATATCCCAGAAGAGAACTTGTATTTATTTTTTTCCTATCGCTCGACAGTCCCTAGGGAGCCTCGGCCTCCTTGTTTCTTTTTCGAGATTTCGCGATCACACGCTTTAGACACACCACAATCGGTAGGACTCCTCTGGACGAGTGATCAGCCCGACGCAGAGACCTCTACCTGACAACACACAACACTCACAAGAGACAGACATCCATGCCCTCGGCGGGATTCGAACCAACAATCCCAGCAAGCGAGCGGCCGTAGATCCACGTCTTAGACCGCGCGGCCACTGGGATCGGCCCTTGTATTTATGCTTGTGTAAATAACGTTGGGTTGAAGCATAGTTACTATAAAGAAAAACACAGCGACATTAGCTTGTCATTGAATGGTAATACGTGTGTATATTTTACCATTCAATGACAATGCGTAGGTCTATAGAAGAGGACGCCCTGATGATGGCTGAGAATACCAGCCGAAACATGTAGGAGTATATAGAATGAATAAATGTAATTGGTGTGCAGCAGCTGGTGTGAATAAACATATATATGTACCTGCCTGTACTTATTTAAGTACCACGCCTGAAGGCAGGGGGAGGGGGGAATGGAGGTAAGTTCCATATACTACTAATTTCGGTAGCAGATGGAGGTGATTGGTCTCCCTCATACCACGGTAACTTGAACTACGTTCAAGACAGATGTCCATTGATCAGGACCCTGGCTGGGCACACATTTTATATAGAAGCTGTGGAAATGTGAACATTTTCGTGCATGTGCCAAGAACCTAACCACGATTGTTACATCGCAAAGCGCGTAACCTAATGATATGACCTCCTAAACTGACCCCTTCAATATTATTCTCATGTGTTTATTTACGTCCCTCGAATTGATACTCCTTTCATGTTTTCGAAGTAAGGTTTTCAAAAATGCTGTTGAAAGGTCGCTGTGGGTGCTACACACCTATTCAAATCATGTTCTGTCTCAGGCAACTTAAATGCTTTGCTTGTAAAGTACACGTAACGAAACTTTTCGTTAAGTATGTTCCATATTTTACTATTACGTTCAATGTCGTCTTTCTTATTGTGGATGAAAGAGACAGCCAGGTAACCCGGATTTTCAAAGGAGTGAACAAAAATGAAGTTTCAGACTGTGTCTATTAAGTAGAGTCGTGTAATTTTACAGTGTGACCTCTAATACTCTGTAATGTCTGTTTGTTTCATTTTGTCCTACGTCTAAATACACGCTTTCTGCCCAACGAAAGAGCCTTATAAACAACTATAAAAAATTCTTTCGCGACTTCTAAGAGAATATTCTTCCTCATTTCTCTCATTGTCAAAGAAGTTCTTGTTACTTACAAATTACTTTTGGCTGTGAAGACTTTGCAACAGAAACCCGAAGGAAACTAGATGCTCGGGAGACGCAAAGGAATAATAGAGACGGACTTTTACTTTTCAGAGCTCCGTCCCACAATATAGACCTTACGCCAAAAAAGGAACCAATCAAGAGCAAAGAGAAGGAAAATCAAGCAGTTAAGGGCATATTTTTTTTGCTTGTAAAGTAAGGCTTGATTACTAATCGGCTTTCCGTGCATTTCAGTTCGCGTTGGTTAATCTCCTTTCACAGAGGGATAATTACAGTATATAAATTTCGTTCCTAAACCACAGAACCGTAGGCATACTTGTTACACTTTAAATGTTTGTATTCTTGTCGTGTGTTCTCCAGTTTTTCTTTTAAAATTTCGATATATGAAATATGCCATTAAATGTCACTGTCATATAAGTTTCACATTTACCACACGCTAAACAGTCTATCCGAAGAGTTAACAGATTATTTCACGACATTGCACTTATTAACCATAAGTTCATGCAGCGTTGAATGAAACGACAGGGATTTTATGTGGTGAAGTAAGAAAACTGTCCATTTTTTTGTGGTGAAGGGCCCCGCAGCAGAAGCTACGGACGCACCGCAGCCTTAAGGCTTCTTGTGCAACCCTCTGATAAAGATGAAAGGCGATCAGTTTTTTTTTTCATTTTTACAAGTAATGGAGCACCGGTGGAATGAAATTGACAGGGGAAAACCGAAGTACTCGGGGAAAAACCTGTCCCAGTGCAACTTTGTTCACCACAAATCCCACATGGACTGACCCGGGATCGAACCCGGGCCTCCGCTGTGGGAGGCCGGCGACTAACCACCTCAGTCATGGCACGGCCCACTGTCCGTTTTACTGACTGCTGTGACTTCGCCTGTATCCGAAGGCCACTCAAAGCAGTATGTAGATCGACCAACTCCACATCTTCCTGGTGCAGTTGCGCTTAACCCTACACCCTAGGCCTACTGCCCTAAGTTACCCTGCACTCTGTATCCATTCTGTTGACGCGAATATTTAACCATGCAATAACCTCGGCTAGCGATATGGCATTTGTGTTCGTCGATGTAGAATGGAGAGGAATAAAACAGCAGGCATGAAGCAGGAAGCCTTGAGCACCTTCATTCACACCAACAAACACTTTATGTCCGACCTTTAAGTGTAGTTACTGTCCAATAAAAATTCTCATGTAGGTAAAGGTGCAGTCTGTCCTTGGTACATAGAACTTGACTGCTACTGAACTTGACTGCTACATGTTTTATGGCCTAGATGATAGTGAGAAAGACATCGGCTGCTAGAACATTTGGAGGCGACACAATCACTGCAATGTAGGAGATAAATAATTTGCACAGATAGAGGCCGCGGAGCCGATCCCAGTGGCCGCGCGGTCTAAGGCGTGGGTCTACGGCCGTTCGCTTACTGGGACTTCAAAACTTAAAAAGAGATATTAGGCAACATTGAAGAAGAAAGCTTTTTTCTTGGACTTCTTGACCCTTGAAGATGGGACCGATAGTTTGTCCCGAAACGTCGGTACAGAATTACCATTTTAGGCTGCGTAATATCCCAGAAGAGCGCAGATTACTATTACTTTCAGAGCCGTACAAAAGCTTTTTGTATATCTGTGTCTAGTTTATGTTCATAAACCTATCTCTTACAAGCTTCTATAAATGAAGTTGAGCTTGACTTTCCTTCCAATGTCATACTCCTACAAGCAGTTTAAACGCCGTAGAATATCATCCTTGGCAAAAAGCAAGCGCTGCCCATCGTTTCCTGGATATTATTCTATTTCATAGGGCTTACTGCTAGAATTACGACCCTGTAATATTTCTGTAAGAGACTGAGAAAACAATCTTTTTTCCCCTGCTGGCACAGAAAACCCTCTAAGAATGTGAACCCCAGAGAGAAGTTGGCATAAACCAATCAAAATTTCTTTCATAAGTAAATTTCTTTCATTCATACATTGATTTTTGAAGAAATTATTTCCAAAAAAGTGCATTTTTACTTCCGACAAGAACAAAGTGTTCATGGCACAATATTAAGGGGCAAATATGTAGGAAAAAAACAGAATTTATCTAACCTACAGGGCCGAAACTGACAGACCTAAAGCTACAATAATTTTCCCAGTATTAGAAGCCCGTGCCCTGAATGTTTTTGCATAGATTTCACTGTTCTCAATTCGTTTTGATAAGATTTTGAATTGGATGTAACAAAATATATGCACATGGAGAGAAAAATTTAATTCACATAATTCATGTTATATTTTCTAATTTAGTGTGATTGAAAATAAATATTTTGCTGTATGAACACTACCATTCTTTATTGTTGCTGGCGCTTACTGGTTTTGTTTTAGCTAACCACCAATCTGAGTTCCTTATTTCAGTGGCTAATTTAATTTGTGTTATGTGATTTCCTCACAGACTTGTTGTGTCGTGACGATCGCTAGGTATTTAACATTATCTATTACGATCCTGAGTGTCTTCTACATGGCGGCCAGGGTTAAGTTCCTGCTCCAAAGGCGATAATGGCAGTTGGTTTAAAGGCACAACAGTTGACTTATGCTTGTATTTTACATTGATGTAAATTGGTAATGTCAAAAAACTTTTTTTTAAAAAAAACATTATCTAGTATTTACTATTGCCGATCCCAGTGGCCATGCGGTCTAAGGCGTGGGTCTTCGGCCGCTCGCTTACTGGGATCGTGGGTTCGAATCCCACCGGGGGCATGGATGTCTGTCTCTTGTGAATGTTGTGTGATGTCAGGTAGAGGTCTCTGCGACGAGCTGGTCCCTCGTCCAGAGGAGTCCTACCGACTGTGGTGTATCTCAAATGTGTGTGACCATGAAACCTCGACGAAACGAGGAGGCCCAGGCCCAAATAAGGCTGTCGAGCTATAAAAAAAAAGTATTTACTATTCCACACTGACAAACATTCCAGAAGACTTAAAGTTTAATTAATTTTATTTACTTGTCTGTATACAAGGGTGTTCTCTTTGATTATTTACTACTAAATTTTCACCTGTGATCGTGAAGCCTCGTTAATGAGGAGGCCCTGGCCCACTACGGCCTGTTGCGCCATTGGAAAAAAATTCCACCTACAGGATTTATTCAGGGCAAGCAAAAGTAAAGGTTTCCGTGTGCTTAACCAAGCGTCATTCCAGGAAGGTGATGTACAACCCCGCGCATTCTTAGTCTTGGCACAAGTAAAAGCAGTTGACGAAATTTTGGCACGAAGTTTTCTTTAAATCTTTGCATCTTGTTATCTATAAATTCCTTAGTGCATACAACAATAAAAATACTGTAAAAGTCTGCATATTGTATCGCTCTCCCAGCTGTCCTTTATAACAGAGACAACTGATAACTTGAGAAACATAGCATCAAAACTGAAATTCATCACACAGTCTTCAAGACAAATGCAGAATCATATTAGATGAAGTGAAATTTATGAGACGGACTTTATAGGCCTAAAGGAAATAGTGCCAAAGTGTAAATTATGAACCGAAACTGTGCTGATCAGTATTTTGGACTCTGAAACATGGAAATTAAACACGTTGACAGAATCCAGAGGGCTCCACACCAATTAATGACATAATAAAGAGCAAATGAAGAAATATAAGAGACTGTTACAAAACTGGGGACGGAGTGGGTCGACGAAGGGCTAAATATTTGACAGTTTTATTTTCATTTTGATGAATTTGAAAAGAATGTTGGATACGCAGGACGCACTAGCCTACATAGCTCTGTCATTTCAAATGGTAACAGTATTAGCAGTGTTATGTGTCCGTCAGCCCTGCCACTGCGCTGTCAACCTACTGACAGTACGAATTTGAATCGAGACATAGAAATTTATGAATTAATATTTAACACCACCACAAATGTGACGTACGTTGAAGCGTCATAATAATCAAACTTTCATGCTTTATATCATTCAGGCTTTCCCTTCGCTTGGGACCTGACCGTTTGTTATTTGGAATGCGTCACGTCGGTACTGAGTGTTCGATCAATGAAAGAACATTTATGGAGTTGAATTTGGCCCCCCATTTCCTCGCTTCCTTATTTAGATGCAGGTAGAAACTATATGATTTAACTGACCTTGACATTGGAAAACAAGAGAGGCAATGTACTTATTACGTAATATTGATGCGCGTTCGCGTAAGAATTATTATCGTGTGTGTGTCTCTAGCCTTAGTTATCCAGCATGCAATGCGCATGCGCCGTATTTGTTGTCATGTGTGGCCTGTCTGGCACCACTATATTTCTCCACATTAACTCTTAAAAGGCACGATTTTCGAAAAAAAAAACTTTTGAACACAAAATGTGTGTTTTCATTTTCTCTACAATATTTGTCTGAAACATTTCTTATTCTAAGAAGAATTTAGCGCGATGTTATTATAAATGTAGATATGTCGTCATGTAAAATACCCGTTATTCTTGTCAAATTTTAATGAAACGAATATTCTCGACAGATTTTCGAAAAATAGTCAAATATCAAACTTCATGAAAATCCGTCAAGTATGAGTTGAGTTGTTCCATGCGGACGGACGGACGGACAGACAGACAGACAGACAGAAAGACATGACGAAGCTAGTAGTAGCTTTTCGCAATTTTGAGAACGCGCCTATAAAGTCTCTCACTTTCAAAAAACAATATCAATTTTTGAACAGAAGAGAACTGTGATGGGTTGGGCGGATGTTAGGTGTGGGGAAGAAGAGATAAGGGTACAATTTTTGGTGCCGAAATCTGAATGAAAGAGACTACTTGGAAGACCTCGGTGTACATGGGATGATGTTATTAAAAAGCACATCTTAAAGAAACTGGATGTGATGGCGCAGAGTGGTACGCTTTAGCGAAATCTTGCAACAGAGTACTGAATCGTTGCGTTTCATAAAATGCGGGGAATTTATTGAGTCGCTGAGAAACTACGTTCTGCTCAACGAGCCGTCCCCATGCTACTGTCTGGTTATGACGAATTAGTACCTAGGGTGAAGCTGCTTTGGTATCATCCACGAAGTCTGTGGATCGAATTTGATTACCATTAGCACTAGATTGTTGGGGGTTCCTTGCATTTGTATTTACTACACCTCAATTTAGGGTATCAAAACCAAACTTATGTTTAAGAGTAATCACATTCCGTTTTCCCGTAACATGATATGGAGGCACAGAGGGGGAATAAAGTTATAGTTTTATCATTCCGAACATCTGCGCCAGAAAGGATGTGGGTGGTCAAAGCCACGTGGGCCGCGATAGCTCAGTCGGTATAGCGACTCGCTACGGGCTGGGCGGTCCGGGGATCGTATCCCGGTGGGGGCGAGATTTTCCGCACCCGTCTAGACCGACCCTGGGGCCCACCCAGTCTCCTATACAATGGGTACCGGGTCTCCCGGGGGTAAAGCGGCCGGGGCGTGGAGTTTACCACCCACCCTCATCTAGTGCCAGGGTTAAAGAAAGAGTAGAGCTATACCTCTACTCCCCCTCTGGGCCTTCGTGGCCTCTTCTAGGGAGAACTTTACCTTTTACCAAAGCCACACCCCGGCCGCTGTACCCCTGTGTAACAGACCTTTTCCCCATTATAGAGGAGGCTGCTTATGCATGAGGGCGGGTCTGGACGGCTGTGGGGAAGAGAAAATCTTGTGCCCCCACCGTGGTTCTAAACATAAACAGAATTTTCGTAGCGTTTGTGACTTCAGATATGTCATTTGTGAAAAGGAACTGGTTATTCTTGAGTAGAATCGTTGGTATTTCAACGACAAGAATTATATCCAGATTTAGGGGCCAATGCCGAAGTTCGCGCTGGCGCAGTTGGTTGAGGCACTGCGCTACAAGCCAGAAAGTCGCGGGTTTGATTCACGATGGGGTCATTGGAATTGGCCCTGGGATCCACTCAGCCTATAACAAAAATGAGTACCAGGGGTATCTCCTGGGGGGGGGGGGGTAAAGGCAGCCGGTGCGTAGGACTGACATCCTTACCACCTTGATGTGCCGATTGTCTAGAAATTCTGAGAGCCTCAACCTCGTGGGACCCTCAGGGCCTGTCCAGGCCTGAACAGGGATTATCTCTCTCTCTCTCTCTCTCTCTCTCTCTCTCTTGCCGAACTAAACCCGGCCTAAAGTAGTACTGTGCAGGTACGAATATTGGTTTATTCCTCTTAGCAACAAATTTTGTTGAGCAGTGTGATGTAAATACTACTTTCTAGAATTGAATTTGCCAAGTGCCCGTTCACCAGTTCGTTTCATTTAGGGTCTCAGTGTCTCCAGCGATTGTTGCGAGAGTACCTTGAGTCATGACATGAGGGCCTCCTGATTGCCACTCTTGATCATCATCATTCAGCTCTGCAACAGTTTAAACTGGTCTTGGGTAACAATGTGACAGAGTTTTCACTTCAGTGCTAGGACCTTACCTTACAGTGGGCCACAGTATGATTCTCATCCATCCATCGCACCCTTAATGGTCATGCTCACGTATTTTTCAACGAAGCATAAAATTTGTTGCAGATCGTTTGATTGATCTGTAGGCTATTTAATCACAAACTTTCAAGAGTGGAAGTCACGTCTCAGCAAATGAGACGAAAACTGGGCACGAATATTAAGAAATTGGGTTTTCGTAGTAGGAGGCGGCTTTTCCCATTTAAAGAAAGTGCTTGTTCGGCAGACATTAAGGAAAAAATATGATATCAAACAAAACAGACACTACTACGACCGAGATTGAAACATACATTTTTCAGAACATTAATCGAAATATTTACCTTTAAAATCGTCTAACTCAAGCACGGAAAATAGCACAAGAATTAATCTGCCAGAAATGTCAGTACGATTTGAAGCCCGTAAGTTCTTGCATGGTGTTTTGCTTCACTGCAGGACCAAACGTCTCATTCCCGTTGTTTATTTATTTATTTATTTGTGGTTCAGATATAAAGCGTCGAATAGTCAGTGAGAAAATACGTGTAAAAAAGGGTTCGTCGCCTAATTTCAGGTTACATTCGAGTATTTTCTGGAGTGATTCAGAAAACGTCAAACAAACAGTAAGGTCATCTTTTCGAAAGGAATTTGAACTGGGCAGTTTCCGAACACCAGTTAGGATCCTCACAACTTGTTCTAACTTCCTTGGCAATCTTCCTGATGAACGGCGCCGGAAGTGAAAGAAAGACTGCATAGAGCAGTTAAGGAGACTGGAGTGTCTATGCAGGTAAACGTGAGAAGATTTCCAGGACTCTCGCACGCATGCGCATTGCGTGTAATTCTGCAGCATGTCCCTTTCCGACATAGAATGGGCAATGTGGCATAGAGCTGCGAACTGTTCACATGTGGATATAAAAAGTAATTTGTATTCCATTCAGCGTTTCCTGCAACCCTCTTATCGGCTGCTCGGTTACTTGGGAGAGCTAGCAGACTGTGATATTCTCAGCTGGTTGGGGTAAATAACATCACTGCAGCAAGTCTCTTGCGAAAAGTCATCCTTCGCTTCTCACGCGTTTGTATTTCGCGGTTTCACAAGTTCGCGGGGTCACTCTAAAAATAAAATACATTACTCGAACCCTTCAATGGATAGAAGCATCAAAACTGTTCGACAACTCCAACATGTCTTCAGCCACAGCTCATGATATTCGAGGAGTTCAATAAAAAAAGAATAAGCTCTCCATCACGTTTCTCCGAAGAAAAGAAAATACATCAGAAAATAATAAAATATTTTTGGGGCGGTGGTCAATTATTCTCGGACTTTCTCTTTTTGCGGAGTGGGGAGGTCTTGGAATCTAACCCTCACGAAAAGCGATGGGTGACTTTATACATCTGTAACGGAGAAAGAAAGTACTAGCTTTTGATTTCAAAGGGCAGCCATTTTGTGACTTGTATTACGATAAGTTCTTAACTAGATTCTTCCTTAAATTTAATTCCAATTTGCAGGTCAAAAGAGTGCTCTTCTTGTTGAATGCTCCTTTTGCCATGGCAAACTTATATTCAAATTTGGAGCATAGCTTTGTATGGTGCTGAAACTTGGACACTTCGGAAAGTAATCAGAAATAATTGGAAAGTTTTGAAATGTGGTGCTGGAGAAGGATGGAGATGATCATTTGGGCCAATCGTGTGAGAAATGAAGAAATTTTAAGGAGTCAAGGAGGAGAGGAATGTCCTACATACAATAAAAAGAAGGACGGCGAACTGGATTGGTCACAACTTGCGACGGAAACTGTTATCTAAAACATGTTATTAAAGGAAATATAGAAGGAAGGATAGAATTGATGGGGAGAAAAGGAAGAAGACGTGAAGAGCTACTGGATGATCTTGAGAAAACGAGAGGAAATTGAAAGAGGAAGCACTAGATCGCACTATGTGGAGAACACGCTTTGGATAAGACTACAGACCTCTCGTAAGGGAGAATACGGAATGAGTGAATGAATGAAAGACGATGTGTAATATTTCGTTACTTGTGCATGCATATTACTGTCACCATATCTTCTCATATTTCCACAGTGTGACTCTTTCAAAACATAAAAGAGAAATAGGCCTGTGATAAGTTTTCTTAGACTTTTGCAATTCCGAATATTTTGGCTGTGTTTCAATGACCTGAACTAGCTCATTAGCACTGGAGTGACTACCTGTATGTTGTATAGTTAAGGTTTAATTCCCATTGAAATTTTTTATACTACCTCTACTAAACTGTTCTAGGAGCCACCCAGCTTTCGACACATTAGGTTTCGGGGCTAAAGCTGCTCCTCGTCTTCATCCAGTACGAAGGTTAATATTGCGCAGATTTCCCCATTCGTTTTCGTGGTTGACGTTAAAGCTCAGTCAACAACTTTATCTGTCTTATCTCTCGGTTGCAGACTTTTTAGACATCTGTATTTTAAACTGTGATTTTCAGGTAAGTTACAGACTCTTTGCTGGTGTCGGAATATGAGAAGAATAATATTTATGTTACTTTGGACGTTTCGTGTATGAATAAGTCTAATTTTGTATGTCAAGTTTGTTTCACTTGTACACAGTTTTATGGTACACAGAAAAATGGCCAAATAGATGATAAATTTATATCCATATTCTAAGATATATTCAGGGAAACTTGGTATATATTTTCAATTTGTTTTTAAGTATTTTTCTCTCAGATTGCTTTTATTGCTTCCATGGATTAATCTCTGTATGTATACAGTTGTCTTCGTAACTAGACTACTAACTGTGAATGCTGTATACTGAAAGTATTAAGACCTAGTAAGGAACTACGTAAGTCAGGACATAGACTAAATGTAGCAAAATTTAATAATCCAAACTAAGCCATAGAGCCATAAACCCATAAACATAGTTATCACTGCCTAACGATGTTGATTCATGACAGAAAAGTACACTCTTTGTACAATTTTTATATTATTGTCATTATTTTCCCTTTGAGGGAAATCCTTTTCTGAAATATTCCTAAACGCAATAATTATTTCCACTCTCTTCATAATCGCTCTGCTGACAACCAGTTGTGTAGGTAGGAGATTGACACAGTTATAACTTCTTGTGTTTGGAAATACACCACAGTTGTGTACTCAGGCCTTTTTGTTATAGGTTTTACTACTAGCATATGATATTTTGTTTAACATGAAAGGCTTAATCAGAACACTCCTGTCACTGAACATTTCATGTACTGTAACGAAAAGTGTGCCCAGTAGAATGTGATGATTTTCAGATTCACGTTATGATGAATCGCATAGAATGTAAGAAACGCAAAAATTACGGAGAATGTGAAAAAATTCCCTTTAATATATGCTGTAAAGAGTTCTTCCTGTAAAGTACCCGTTATTCTTGTTAGATTTTAATGAAACTTGAATATTCTGAACAGATTTTCAAAAAGTAATGAAATTTCAACTTTCATGAAAATCCGTCCAGTGGCAGCCGAGTAGTTCCATGCGGACGGACAGACAGACAGACATGACGAAGCTAATAGTCGTTTTTCCCAATTCTGCTAACGCCCCTACAAACGACGACGTATCTTAAGGTTATAAGAATGTGGAGTGACTCTACTGGGCAAAATTTACAAGAAGATGCTTATTTAAAACTGTAATGCGTAGTTATGAAAGGAATTTAACTGCAATTTATAGAGTTATCATTTTCTAAAAGAAATCATACGTTTCAATAGGCAATAAGTCCCGTTTGTTATGGTGACTGGTACTGGTGCGGTTTCGAGAAGCCGTCATGATCTGAAACATTACCGCCTGAAACCTTTATTTCAAACCGCAGGTCATTTCTAGAGACATGCATTTAAAGGTAGAGATGTAAAAATAACAATATACCCTGAAGTACACTGGACATTATATTCCTTCTTAAGAATCTGTGTTTATTGGTGGAAATCTGAGGACTAGAAACAACATCAATTTTAAGAAGAATAATTTTTGGAAAAGTGGAAAGTTCCTCACATGAGATGTGGGTATTGAATCAAGAGATTGAACCCGCAGTTTCTGACCTTATTCGTCCAACGCCAAATTAAATTTCTACTACTCAGAGCTGAAGCTTCCCCACTGTCTTACAAAACCAGGCTTCAGTACTGAGACGTAGTGTCGAGTAATCATTTCTTTTAGCCTTTTTTTTTCAGCCTGTCGCGATAATGCTTCACGAAATTACCGACACAAGTACAAATATCTAATTTTTGTAAACTGTAAACAACTGCCACCGATATCTTCAGTTTGTTAAATGAGGTGTATGGAAAATGGCACTTTTACTTGTAAGCACTCTCACAAAATAAATTCAGGTTAAGGTTTCCAAATTTTGAAGGCTCATATGGAGCAGTATGTAGTTTCCGATGGAAATCCCTTAGAAAGGGATAACATGAGGACGCAGTAATTTTATTGTTCCAGTACTTTTGAAATTAAGTTCGTTATTTAAATCCACTTCTATGTGTGCTTGACAAAGCAAGCTGGCCAGACATTCTCGACTGTACCAGCGAATACAGACAAAGATATCAGCTCAGGCACTTTACTTCTTAAAGACATAATAGATAGCGCTATAATCGTTAAAACAATGAGACCATTATCGTAGTTTCCGTTGGAGGTTTTGTCATCCTAGACTGTGCGCCAAGTTTAACACTCATTAAGCGGTCTGTTAATTCTTATGTACAGGAATTCAGTTGAAGATTCAGGGGGACCGTTATAATCCTCTTGTTAGCCTTCTTCGTATCGTTAAATTGAGGATTTTCAACAGTTAGGCTGAGATTATTCTAAGTTTCGATTTTTAACTACGAGACTGGCAGTAGATGAGTGGTAACCGTGGTTTGTCCGATTAGGTGTAGCCTCCCTCTCCAAATTGTGTTTTGCGGTGTCGGTGGTGGAGTGGCAGGAGTAAACCAAACAGTCGACCACAAAACGGCAGTAAAACGTCATTTCTAATTTGAAGTCGGCTGTACGAATACTGGCGGAGAGGACTTGTCAAATTTCAAACACGAAAACTAGATAGTAGATGGAAAGCTGGTAAATTTTCAGTCGAAGTCATAATTAGTAAAGTGTTGTACGGTTTGTTTTGATAACGTACAGTTAGTATGAACTGCTACAAACAGGTCTTTTGGTCACTGTATTAAACAATGTGTATGAGACTGTAAAAACCACCCTTCGCACGTAAAATATTACGGCGACTAAATTTGTGGTTTCACATAAGGCTATGGTGGAAACAACAAATCGACACAAAATTTTGACCCTTTGTCATTCAAGGGAGGGACCACTTGGAGGAGAGGACTGAGACGTAGTGGGAAGTATATATGTGTAGTGATTGGGGGGGGGGGGTGCAGTAAAACGCTAGCAACTCGTCAGCTTCTAAGGCTGCAAGTACGTGTGGAAAGTAATATTAAAATTGAATTTAAAATGGGAGTTTAAATTGTCGACTGAATACGGCTGGCTGTGTAAATAATTCAGTGTAGTTTTACGCGGTAATTAATCTACAATTGGCATAAAAGCAGAAAATGCTTTGGACAGCTGAGTCTTGTGTGTCAGTTGTCCAATGAAGTCTGTATGATAATACTACTTAATTAACACCTTTGTTCGTTAGTTCGTTGTTGGTGCAGTAAGGTATTAAGTAGCAGGTCCTTTGATGCTTTTCCATTCATTAATTTGGACAAACGAAGTAAACCAATACCGTGGAATAGCAAAATTACACAGAAAGGAAGATAATGGCTTTAGTATTTGTGTAAGATTGTTAAATACCGATGAAATGAAGGACATCGAGATTGTTATAACAAAATACAAGAGATTCATGCTGAAGTTTGCGGAGTCTTCAGAGAAACAAATTAGTGGATATATTAATAAGTTCAAAGTGGAGGGTGGTTTGAGAAATAGGCATCAATTAGGCGTATATTGTGGGAATACGAACCGTAATATGACGACCTTTGATAGGGCCTAATGATGTGCTTTAGTGATAAACTTTTCGATTCCATAACGAGGAATTTATCACCTAAATTTTATCTGCTGAATATCATTAATTTACGTGATTTTAAGAACATTTTAGAAAGGTCTGTCTCTGTAAATACCAGGTATTATCTGAAAGGAAGTTAAATATATGAAATGAAAATATTTCGTGTCACTAGTAATACAATACCTCTTTGTGGCCTCTCGAGTATTGGAATCGTGTGTTCTAATTTCATACGAATTACAGATGTGAGCGTATCTACGTTTTATCTGTCATGCACTGATCCTTCTTTATCTATGAACATGCACCACGCTCTTCCTAAATATCGGTATTTACCAGTAGACACGGCGTAATATCCCAGAAGGCTTCAATATTTATGATTCACAAACCGGAAACTGGAATATTCTGGTGCCACGTTACCCTATCGCTCCTGCTTCTTTTTTGCTTTATATCTTTGCAATGAGTAATAATTCCTCAAAATAATTGAAGTCAATCCATGACTCGTTACACGTAATTAGCATCTCTTTGATCCTTGTTCAATGATGTGCCTATCAGCATTCTGACTTTATCTGTTGTCCAATAATTTTCATCAGTTATGGCTTCTTGAAGTGAGCTATGCTTCGCTCATTAAATATAATCCAGCTCATGGTTGTGTAAGGGGGGATTACCCGCAGTATCAGCTGTGATGTTGAAGCGAGACCAAACGCGTACCATTTGGCTTAGGGCTTAATGAAGTGAATTCCTACCGAAAATGGGCACAACTGGACTTAATCGAGTCTGGCCTCAGAAGACGTGATTCTGCAGCGAAAATTTCCGCAGTGTAATATCATGGAAGCACCATGTGCGCTGCGGGCAAGCAAGAATGTGAGGTTGGTTCTTCCCGTCCTCTGTACGTTCGTACTTTGTCACTTCCAGGACGACAGCCTTTGCCTTAAATCCGTGTAAGAGACGGGTTTAGCAACTATAAAATGAAAAAGCTACTGACTCACGCTTAATAGCAACAAATTGTTACATTCTGGACTTTTGAGTATTAAATGGTGGTTAATACTTTATTAAGGAATTATCTTAATTAAGCTCCTTTTGAGCACAAAGTTTGTTATGGCAAATGTTATGTTCATAGGATCGACTTAAATTTGGCACAATTTTTTTACCACCATGCTTGTCCCTGTGATAAAAAACCCTTGTCTTCCTTTTTCTTCTAGTGGCACGAGTTTTTAACACAAACGTGAAAGAAGATGTCCATGATGTCAGATGTTTGTTGAAGATTGGGATAATATGGGAAATACAGCCCACATATACACGACACTCTCACCTAAAAACAGGATGACTACGTCAATACAGCCCACATATACACGACACTCTCACCTAAAAACAGGATGACTACGTCAATACAGCCCACATATACACGACACTCTCACCTAAAAACAGGATGACTACGTCAATACAGCCCACATATACACGACACTCTCACCTAAAAACAGGATGACTACGTCAATACAGCCCACATATACACGACATTCTCACCTAAAAACAGGATGACTACGTCAATACAGCCCACATATACACGACACTCTCACCTAAAAACAGGATGACTACGTTAATACAGCCCACATATACACGACATTCTCACCTAAAAACAGGATGACTACGTCAATACAGCCCACATATACACGACACTTTCACCTAAAAACAGGATGACTACGTTAATACAGCCCACATATACACGACACTCTCACCTAAAAACAGGATGACTACGTCAATACAGCCCACATATACACGACACTCTCACCTAAAAACAGGATGACTACGTCAATACAGCCCACATATACACGACACTCTCACCTAAAAACAGGATGACTACGTCAATACAGCCCACATATACACGACACTCTCACCTAAAAACAGGATGACTACGTCAATACAGCCCACATATACACGACACTCTCACCTAAAAACAGGATGACTACGTCAATACAGCCCACATATACACGACACTCTCACCTAAAAACAGGATGACTACGTCAATACAGCCCACATATACACGACATTCTCACCTAAAAACAGGATGACTACGTCAATACAGCCCACATATACACGACACTTTCACCTAAAAACAGGATGACTACGTTAATACAGCCCACATATACACGACACTCTCACCTAAAAACAGGATGACTACGTCAATACAGCCCACATATACACGACACTCTCACCTAAAAACAGGATGACTACGTTAATACAGCCCACATATACACGACACTCTCACCTAAAAATAGGATGACTACGTTAATACAGCCCACATATACACGACACTCACCTAAAAAAATGACTACGTCAATAAGTTAGGAATTCGTTCATATTCTCTTATAATACGTTGGGGAATTGTAAAGTGGCCAAACACATGTTTCATTCCTTTCTTACAACCACACCGTTAGTTGTGTCAATTCTAGCACAGACCTTGACGCCACTTAAAAATTTCACTTTCGCTGCTTCAATACCACGCACAGTTGTTTTTTTTAATCCGAAGCTGAATTTTATATATTTACGCGTATTTAAACTTGTCAGTTTATAGTCGCACACAGGAACACGTAATTAATTGTTTAAAATAATTCTTTTGTATTCCGTGCACGATTGTTAAATTCGTGAACCAGAAAATAACACAAATTGTATTTCTTTTACGTATCACCCCACATCAAAATTGGATTGTGTCCCTGTATGGTGTATTGTATGGCCATACAATACAATACAATACAATACAATACAATACAATACAATACAATCAAGGAAGAACAAATGATATCTGCGCTCTTCAGGGATATTACGCCTAATATCCCTGAAGAGCGCAGATATCATCAACATCGCAGCGGAAGCCTGAAATCAAGAAAGAACAGATGTTTGTACTCAAAGATTTAATTACAACTTAAACATGTGTAATTTTTAACTATTTTAACAAACGAACTGTGTTACTGTTTCACCAACATTATATAATATTTACTATATACTATTTTAACCAAAACCTGTAATATTCTGCACTATTGATACCACATCGTAGATACACTTATTGCGATGTATTTTATTGCTCTAAGTTTTATAGAAACATTGGTGTCAGCACCATGAAGATGGCGAGATAATAAAGCCGAAACATGTAGCAGCTATGTAAAAGAGAATACGAATAAAATGTAGAATAGTGCATTTTTTGGTGTTACATAAGTTTCTTACTTTGGCTGCTAATAATTTTGACACCCACAACGTAATACATATATTAAAATCGGTTATTACAATTTTGAAGTTTTCACAGATGTATGACTGCACCACAGCTACTTTACGCTCGGGAACAGTCCCCAGTGCTAATTAAATAGGAGGCTGGGTGAGCTTCACAGTCGTTATGGGTGCTTTGGAGAAGACATAAATCTCTTGCCTCTGTCTTAAGCGAATCACATTTTCTCGGTCATGGACTGCGTTACGTAATCAATAGGCCTACACAGACTGCATTATTCCGGTTCCTGGTTGTGGTGTTTTAGAAAATATTAGAACAACTTTTGCGAAGGGACTTGAAAATAATACAAATTAAAGTAAGGTCCATCGGTGTGAGTTAAATGATACCACTAGCGAAGTAAACACAAGAATAAATATCGCTACAACGAAAAATCAACGGTCGTAACATCAGCCCCACTACACCTCACCACATCATAGAACATCGACTACAACAAGACAACCAAAGTCTTAATAATTTTAACAGTGAAATAGTTTAACACACGACGATCTCAATAGACAACCAACGTCATACCCATAGAAGTGCAGTGTACACAAAAAGTTCCCAGTGCATAAAAACATCGATAATGCAACCATAAATTAAACAACAAAAGTGGACAGCGCGCAGTGAAGTGCATATATATTTTTTTTTGTTTGTTTTGTTTTTCCTATGGCTCGACAGCCCTATATGGGCCTGGGCCTCCTCGTTTCGTCGAGGTTTCATGATCACACACTTTTTAGACACACCACAGTCGGTAGGACTCTTCTGGACGAGTGACCAGCCCGTCGCAGAGACCTCTACCTGACAACACACAACACTCACAAGAGACAGACATCCATGCCCTAGGCGGGATTCGAACCCACATTCCAGCAAGCGAGCGGCCGTAGACCCACGCCTTAGACCGCACGGCCACTGGGATCGGCAGATATATACATATATATATATATATATACCCCTGATGATGGTCATGTAGTGACCGAAACATATGTAGGGTACCAATGAGTGACAATTTATTTTAATAGTGCAGTTGTTGGTAGACGAGTGATTTCCAAATATCGCTATGTTGAGTCGAATCTGAAAGAAATCTCGCTAAAAACTGCATAAGTTCACTGGCAGTGTGCCCAGACTCACTCTAAAAGGTCTCAGTATCAAGCATATATACTCAGAGATTACAGCTTTATGTATGCTGACCTTCATTCTGCTCTGATACAGCAAATTACATAAACAACATCCCAACACTTTGATCAAATGCCGCAAGCAACCTGCAGACACTGACAGTCGAAGTAACAAGTAGTGTGCTAAAGAACCGTACCAACTATACATACATACATACATTTCTTTTCGTTTCCTTTCTTTGTGGGAGGTGGGGGCAGATAAGCCGCTTTCCCCGACTCGCAAATTGTGTTTGCTTTGTTCTCTGGGCCCCCTGCTACGATGTCAAATTGGATCCAGGACTTGGCCTGAGAAGGTAAACTCAGAGTACTTTCTGCTCCATGTTGCGTATTTACAGAACCTAAACATCTGAAACATTACAAAGAACTATTGCGTGTTTATGATTGCTTTAGCGTCTATGCATATTAACAAGCGAGTATGTTATTTGTTGCGACTTTAATTATCGAGGCGTATCACGTATCAACTACAGACAAAATTTTACCCAAAATCTTTCTGTCAATATTAACTCCTTATTCAGAAGAAATTATTGGAGAGCATCAGTGTGTATTTAGACGTAACAGGTCGACTACTGATCATATATTCTGCATTCGTCAAATACTTGAGAAAAAAATGGGAATACAATGAGGCAGTGCATCAGCTATTTATAGACTTCAAGAAAGCTTATGATTCAGTTAGGAGGGAGGTCTTGTATAATATTCTCATTGAGTTTGGTATCCCTATGAAACTAGTAAGGCTAGTAGAAGTGTGTCTAAATGAAACCCATAGCAGCGTCCGGGTAGGCAAACATTTGTCTGACACATTTTCTATTAAGAATGGTTTGAAAGAAGGAGATGCTTTATCGCCATTGCTTTTCAACTTGCTTAAAATGTGCTGCTATTAGAAAGGTTCAGGCAAATCAGGAGGGCTTGAAATTAAATGGTACTGTTGTAACTGCCACACATATAGTAGCTATTTTTCGGCGGTTCGCGCGCGGTGTGTCAGCAGAACGGAGCAAGTACCGGGTGGGCGGGTGGTGCCGGGATCTTGACCCGGCCACCCATTGTTATTTCCCCTTTTTCTTGTACTTGGCCCTGGGCTATTGGGGTTTTAACTGTGCTGGCAAATTCCTCGCTCTCTTGCCGAGATGGTTTTCCGGGCCAGTTGGTGAGAAGCGCTGCTACCGAGACGGCTTAGACGGCCCCAGCGATAGCGTGAGTGTTTGCCGGTTTTTCTCTGTTTTTATTTTTTTGTTTTCTTTGGTTTTCCCGAACCCTGCCCCGGACTGGCTCCCCTTTCCCAGAAAGAGGTAGATAGTTATGTACGAGTTAGCAGTTAGAAATAAATTGTGTTGAATCCTTAGTCTAGATCACTACTAGTTACAATAGGCCATTATTGTCTGTGTACACACTTTGTGTTTTGTTTCCCTTATGAGAGATAGTAAGTACATTTTAACGTACGTGGACCGTGTTCGTGCTTAGTTTTAGCTCTGTCTTTTTAGGGCCCAATTGGTAGATCTTTTTTAATTGTCTTTATCGTTGTTTTACTCTTATATTTCTTATATTAAAGTTATGTTAGTCAGTTCCATGCGTCTTACTTAGACAGGGATCCCTCTCCCCGGAACCCCCAACCTACTGGGCCTGCCAACGCGTATCGTGGTCCCGCGAGGGTTACGATAGCGGTAACCTTGGCGGAGCCATAACAGTACACATCAGCTTCTAGTTTATGCTGATGATGTTAATATATTGGGCGGAAGCGTACATGCTATACACAAAAACACACGTGTTTTAGTGGCCGCTAGTAAAGGATTTGGTCTAGAAGTAAATGCTGAGAAACTAAGTACTTGGTCATGTCTCGAGATCAGAATGCAGGACAAAATTGCAACCTAAAAATATGTAATATATTTATCCTTTTAAAGGGTGGAACAGTTTAAATACTTGGGAAAACCCCTAAAAATAGGAATTCCATTCACGAAAAAATAAGAGCTAACTAAAGTCAAGGAATGCTTGTTATCATTCGGTGCAAAATCTATTGTCTTCCACTTTGCTATCCAAAAATATATAAGGCTCAAGATATACAGAACTATAATGTTGCCCGTTGTTTTTTATGGGTGTGAAACTTGGTCTGTCACACTGAGGGAGGAACATAGGCTGAGGGTGTTCGAGAATAGGGTGCTGAGGAGGATATTTGGGCCTAGGAGGGACGAGGTAACAGGAGAGTGGAGAAGACTAAGTAACGAGGAACTTAATGATCTGTACTCATCACCAAATGTTATTCGGGTGATCAAATCAAGAAGAATGAGATGGGCGGGGCATGTAGCACGTATGGGAGACAGAAGAGATGCATACAGGGTATTGTTCCGTAGGCTTGAGGAAACGAGTCCACTTGCAATACCTAGGCGTAGATGGAGGATAATATTAAAATGGATTTTCAAGAAGTGGGTGTGGGGCATGAACTGGATTGGTCAGGCTCAAGATCGCTACAGGTGGAGGGCTCTTGTGAAGGCGGTGATGAACATTCGGGTTCCATAAAATGCGGGAAATTTCTCGACCAGCCGAGGACCTCTTAGCTTCTCAGGAAGGACTGTGCTCCAAGAAGTTAGTTTCAGTTTATAGCATTACTTCCTAAACTGCTGCGTCTGTCAGATATATAATGCCTATTCCGTCATTGCACAGCTGTTCAGTCGGCCCGAACATTCCTTTCTGCACCCTACTCTCAAACACTAGCCACTTATGTAGCCTTACTTCCCTCAGGAAGGAAGACCAAGTTTGGTATCAATACAGGACGTGGATTTAAAAGCACAATAAAATATAACTATTAGGAGTATCTGCAATATCGATATATTTTCTTACAAATATCGCAAATTTCATTCATACTTTCAACTTCGTGTTTATGTACTCAAATATATTACGGAATAACATTTTGTATAACGAGTGCATTCCTGCCTTAGTAATAAAGTATAATACAATGATTTGGTGTTATTTCATTTTTATTGGTATTTTCTTAAGTCATTTAAATGCAATTCATGTTAGGACACCCGTGTGTCATAAATTTTTATAGGTAAAGAAAATTGCTTTATTGTATTCCAGGAAACTTTTAAGACTATCATAATGGTATATTTGTTACGAGCTTAATCCAGTTATTAAAATATACGAAATTATTTCGTTTAATGATCCTCATTGTGTTGTCATCGTGTTGCTAGTCGAACACAACTGATGTACTCTGCGTGACGCCAAAATATATTTGTTCCTCCTTCCGCATTTCGTCTCTAACCAAACATTTAACACAGCAACACGTTCATTACGTGGCACCGCGGTGATAGAAAGTAGATCATTGCTTTAACGGAGATATATAACAAAGGAGTGCTGTATCCGTTAATCACCTTTGTTAAAACATCACAACGGGGTGTCTGAATTAAAATTAACGGAGATACATGATCATATGACTGACATGACATTCCGATTGATGACTGTCATATGACTGGCATAACATTCCGTTGATGACTGTTCATATGACTGCTAACATCGTTTGATGACTGTTATATGACTGTAATATTCCGATTGATGACTGTTCATATGACTGGCGTAACATTCCGATTGATGACTGTTCATATGACTGGCGTAAATTCCGATTGATGACTTCATATGACTGGCGTAACATTCCGATTTATGACTATTCATGTAACTGGCGTAACATTCCGATTGATGACTGTTCATATGACTGGCGTAACATTCCGATTGATGACTGTTCATTAACGGGCGAATATGCCGATTGATGACTGTCATTACTGCAACATCGTTGATGACTGTTCATATGACTGGCGTAATTCGATTGATCCTGTTCTATGCGGCATATATCCATTGATGACTGTTCATATGACTGGCGTAATATTCCAATTGATGACTGTTCATATAGACTGGCATAATATTCCATTGATGACTGTTCATATGACTGGCGTAATATTCCATTGATGACTGTTCATATGACTGGCGTAACATTCCGATTGATGGCTGTTCATATTACTGGCATAATATTCCAATTGATGACTGTTCATATGACTGGCGTAACTTTCCGATTGATGACTGTTCATATGACTGGGTAACTTTCCGATTGATGACTGTTCATATGACTGGCGTAACATTCCGATTGATGACTGTTCATATGACTGGCGTAACTTTCCGATTGATGACTGTTCATATACTGGTGTAACTTCCGATTGATTACTGTTCATATGACTGGCTAACTTTCCGATTGATGACTGTTCATATGACTGGTGTAACTTTCCGATGATGACTGTTCATATGACTGGCGTAACTTTCCGATTGATGACTGTTCATATGACTGGCGTAACTTTCCGATTGATTAATGTTCATGAGAGCCTTCGAGAAATTCCTTTTTGCCAACTGAGAACGAGATCAGTTTATGTTATCTCGGAACAGATATAATAACAGATAAAATTATTGTTAAACCAGCATGATTAAGCTAATGAATGTTTTTGTAGCTCTACGTTTTTGCTACCAGATATACATTGTTAAACTGTGATAGGTTGTAACAAAATAGTTATAATTACCTTTTCCTCTTTTCAGTAAGTTTCTGACGTATTCACATTGAGTATGAAACGAATAGACCACTAAAATAACCATGAAATTAGTTATCAGGGGAATAATCATACTTGTCTCTTTTATTTACGTTCTGAATATGTATGAGAATAAGGCTTTGAAGCGCAACAATAAATTATAATATGTCATATGCCTATGGTCAAATGTTAACAGATGTTTAAGTTACGCATTCCAAGACTAAGAAGCTGTAAGATGGAAGAAGAGCCAGAAAGACGTCATTGCCTTTCGATGTCGAGGAACAAATATTTCCCTCCATTATTATCAACTCGAATAGGCCATATCTACAGCACAAAATTGCAGCATCATTTTCTCTAACACGGCAAATCCATAAGGACGACTTCTATATCCTTATTGTAGTAAGTTATGATTCATATCAGCTTTGACTCACCGAGACTTCTTTGTGATTTGGTAATTCAGATTACTTCTTGTTATTTCGGCTGTTTTCACTTGTGTGCTTGACTTTATTGCCGACGACGGCTCTTGACAAACCTGGTATGATGTAAGTGCTCGGCCGTGCCATGGCTCAGGCGGTTAGTCGTCTGCCTCTCACCGCGGAGGCCCAGGTTCGATCCCGGGCGTCCATGTGGGATTTGTCGTGGACGAAGTGGCACTGGGACAGGTTCTTCTTCTAGTACTTCGGTTTTCCCCGGGCAATTTCATTCCACCGGTGCTCCATTAAAATGGAGAATCATAAAAAAACCACATCATATTCATCGCAGGGTTGCACAATAAGCCTCAAGGCTGCGGTGCGTCCGTAGCATCTGCTGTGGGCCCTTAAATAAAAAAAGTCATGTGATTTAGTTACTCTCTTGTTTCGGTATGATGCGTTGTTATTTGTCTTTCAGTAGAACTTTATTTAGTAATGTAAAGGCCGCCTGTAAAGTGGCTTACAGTAGTTTGAACCACAGAGGAGACGCATCTTACAGGAGCAGAGATTGCTCTTCTCACCATGGTGTTCACTGGCTCTGGGGACCACTAAAATTTTTCTCCAGTAGATGCTGACAAGAGACGGTTTCCATCAAACAAAACTGACCTGGATATGAAGCTAACTTCTCATCTCCATTTAGTTACATATGTGAAGTTTTTATCAGCAACATGAGGCTTTCAAGAGCAGTGCTCTGTAAAAGTCACGATAAATGCTTTTGCAATTGGATCACATTTTCTTACTATTTAATATTTTTGTTTATATCACCCTGCCATGACCCTGAAACGCAGCAGTACACTTTCGTACTAAAATATCGCTGTGGGACAAGGTAATTTTAAAAATGTCGCAAGTTGTTCTTCAAACGTGTGCCTGTAATTAAATTCTTAAAATAAACCTTCATGGGGACACTGCGGGAACCGTAAGGAGATGTAAATATTAACTCACACGACAATAAACGGTGCTCTAATAGGAGTGTTCTATGAAATGTATAAACTTCTGTTAGTTTGTGCATATCTTTCACAATGTAATGCCTGACACTGGCCTAGAATTTCAACCGTATATCAGCTGAAAAATCGGATAATGACAGCGCCTAGGCCTATATGAATTTTGTGTACCTTGTAAACTCAGATTATGGAGATTGAATGGGGGTGGGAGAGGGAGAATACGGGGTGCTGCGCAGTAAATGTAAAAGCACATTGAAACTTTTGTTGCGAATGTATCGTATTAGGGTCACATGCCAAGACATCTGACATACTTCTCTCCACCCTTGCTCTATAACATCTACAGTGGAGATCAAACTCACAGAATTTTTAGATCTGGTCTGTCGAAAATTTGTCTTTACCTATCGATTAGCTCCACGAGATATGGAGTTCTTAGCGGGTGGCTTAAATAATTTGTACTGGCTCTTGAAACTGCCGCGTCTTCATGTGATTTATGACGTATTTAACAACAGTGTCAGTAGGTCAGAATAAACACCATTGAATGGTTGTATAGTTAGTGAATAGTAAATTGAAAGCAAGTGGAGGGAAATTGTAGTGACGTAGTTTGAAGTAGAGTCACAAAATTTTATTGCAGCGACTGAGGAAAAGCGAGACATCTCAATCAAAACAGCTCATACTCTAGCCGAGGGTAGAATTACAAAAGGCCCCAAACACTATGCAGGAACTGGAAGCATTCCCTTGGAGTTTCGTCTCCCTTGAAGCTTAATGTTGACACACACTTCGTATCTGTAAAGAAACAGATGGCGGCCAGCAGACACAGCTTTCGATGGACAATCGATAGAAAGATAAATTGCTTATCTTGAGTTGGGTTTAAGGATGTCGGTTCACGACTCAAAGATATATTACAAAGTTTGTGTATAGATATTGACATATTGTTCCCCTAATATCGGGGCTCATTATTGATTTTACAAGCCAGTAAGGAAAGGAATTTGTCCCATAAAGTAACACGTTGTTAATGCCATCTCAAGCTGTACAATTAAAGTTCACAAGAAGAGAAATAAAGCTCCAAGAGAAGTATAATCTGACCGAGCACATTGCTCTGGCATTAGGCCATCAGCACTACAGCGCAATGCATGTTGTAAAATCATACACACTGGAATCATCTCGATCTGTGTAAAAAAAACCTAATAATTTCTGCGACCAAAGCACAGAAGGTATATTCCTTACAAAGCCGTCTATTTAAATATGAAGGACTGTCTCTTTTCAAGTAAATCGACTTAAAATGAAGTCAAATTGTGCAAATGCAACGCATGTGCCGTTTAACAAATTACTATGCGTTATGTGAATTAATTCATACGTACAAACAAACTATGTGTGATTATCTGCAAGTTACAACCCCTCATTCTTTCCCATAGAAAGTTACTTGTTTCCACGTACCTGAACATGTACAAGGTAAAGGTAAAGCAATCCCATTACAGGCCTGGACAGGCCCTTAGGGTTCCGGGAGGTTGAGGTTCCCAGATTTCTAGACAATCGGAACATGAAGATGGTAAGGTTGTCAGCCCTACGCACCGGCCGCCTTTACCACCCAGGAAATATTCGTGGTACTCAATTCTGTTAGAGGCTGAGTCGACCCCAGGGTCATAGTGCGACCGAAAGGATTATGTCAATGAAAAATTCCAATGATAATATCGGGAATCGAACCCGCTACCTTCCGGCTTGTAGCCACCTGAACATGTGGCGAATCTTAAGTTTAAACCTTGGCGCTTAAAGTATGAGGGTATAACGTATACTGTTTTATTGCAGCGGAGTTTAGACTTAGAAAAGAAGATGCATGTGAGCAAAAGGGAAAATGCAAGGAAGAAATATTTTATTCCCCTTTTATTTTAATGGGCATTTTTCGGTACAAAAGTATTATTTCCAATAGACATGCGCTTAATAAATGCGATAACTTATAATTGTACTCCATAAAATGCCTTACGTTTTCTGAGTGGAAGCAAGTCGAAGAGAAATTTTGTTCGAACCACATAGTTTAGCCTAGGCAAGGAATTGTGTAGTAAAATTATTCTAAACGAGGACAGACAAATGTATACCCAAAACATAATCGTAACTAAAATTTCCTATAAAATTTATAAGAAATTATAACAGAGGCCTTTTTCACATCTATTTGCAAAGCCAAAGGAAATTATTTTCCAAATCTAGTTATGCCTTGTTCTTTTCTTTTATTTTTTGAAATGTGTATCACATACAACACGGTTACAAATAAAATTTGTGTTATTATTTTATGTAATTCTATACTTTGGAAACATGGTCTGTTTAAAATACAATTATAACTTTCCGAAGAGAAGATCTAGAAGATAAACATATCCTCTCACACGAAAAGTGGACGATAACACACCGAATATAGCTGCTGTATCTCAGATACCGTGGCGTTAAACTTCAGGACGATTAGCCAGTAATGAATTAAAAAGAATAGAGAATAGCCTTAACTTGAGGTTCTGTCCCGGAAGTTTTCTGAAACCCTGAAGGAAGCACAAAGCATTTCTATCAAACTGGCGGGCTCAGCCCAGGGGTTTGATCCTGGGACATTCAGTATAAAAGCAGTCATTTTTGTGTTACGGTCGAATTCTTCTTCAATAACCCCTTTTTCAGAGAAATGTGTAGTGCTTCTTTTAAAGTAGACGTTAAATTACAAACTTCCTAAAATTAAATGTTTGCTATAGTGTCTATTCCTGTCATCAAATTATGTTTACTCACTTTGTTAAGGAACGCTTAAAAATCCCATAAGTAATATATGCTTAACAGATCTCTAGCTTTTGTAACATGCCTCGTGGTAGAACCTAAGTTCGCCATGAAATTAGGTACATTATCTCACTATATTTCTTCATAACAAAGCCGTCTACGGAGACGTTAAAATTAAGTGTGAAACACATGAGGCCTATTGTCTTACGTGGCAAATTTCAAGAGCGTAACAGAATAGTTGTGTGTAATATTTGAGACACTCCCTGCGAAAAGAAATCATTAAAATGCCCTCTGGCTTACAACTACGGCAATGATGGGATACAAACCTTCGTTTCGTGTACCTGTACTGTCTTCATCAGGGTGGACACACAGCAGTTGATAGCCTGGAAGGAATTTAATAAGCAAACAGGGCTTGTCACGAAGCTGTTTGAGTTTATAATGTATAACGTTGGGTTTATTAATGCCATAGAATTATTTCACCGCTAATACACAGCAGATTGCCTTCAGTCATTCAAATTTCGATTTGTTACACAAAGTAATGTGACAGAAATCCGCCCCTCTTCCGAAAAATTTTAGTGAACACTTTCACTACAAAATTTTTCGACATTCATTGAGTAATTTCTGAGAGTATTCATGTGAATATACGACTGGACAGACAGGCACGATTTATGCACCAAACTTTTATTTCCATCAATTTCCTGCACTGAATACATAACAACGGGAGCAGGAAACCTGTGACTGTCAATCCGTCTGCATCCTCGAAAGTTTACGGCACTGTCGTATACCAGGCGAACGTTTCTGCTTTCATTTTTTTGCACAGTTGCTTTTCCGTTTTCCATCAGTGGACAATGAGTGGATGTCCTCTTCTACACCTTGAGGCTGTTCTCTCTACGAAACAAAAGACGATTTGGGAGAGAATGTAAGTAGGTGAAGGATCCACGATGAAAGCCACCTAACAAGATATCCTGAAAATCTACTTTTGTTTTTAGTAGACACCAAAATGATTCAGTATGAGATATCACATACACTGGGCCAGAAAGTTTGTACAGTTTTATATCGTTTCATATCTGCGAGAAGAACTTCCTCATTGCTGCTCCCTCTTTTCGTGAAGATTGCCTTGTGAATCTAATGCAACTCATGATGAAAAGAAATGGAATCATAACCAGTTTATGAAATCTTTTTCTTTTCACTTTAAAGGCTACTATTTTCAAACTCTGCGTCACAAAGGGGTGTAGTAAATAAACTAATGAGCCTACGAGCGGAATTTCATATTGCAAACGTAGACTTGCATCATATTAGCCGTGACATTCTTCTCGAAGCCCTGAAACAAACGGACACAAAGAAAAAATCAGGAGGCTGCTATAAAATCGTTTATCATAGGCGCACTATATATTAACTATGCTCATTCGTTGTAACAGATTTACTCGTTCCTTTTAGATTTTTCGCCCACCCTCCTGGGTTCTTCTTGTAGAGTCAACGAGAGTAATTCGGAATATAAGCTGTTTTTCCTTTAACGATAAACCGAGTGTGAAGTAAATGTTGTGCCTGCCGCAATTACAGTAGCTATTTTTCGAAAGATTAGAGCTATACCTCTACTCCTCCTCTGGGCTTTCATGGCCTGTTCTAGGGTGAACTTTACCTTTACCCGGGTGGTGATTCAGCCGAGCAGAGTAGGTACCGGGTGCGCGGATGGTTTCCGGATATTGGCCAGGACACCCATTGTTATTTCCCCCTTTTCTTGTAATTGGTCCTGGGCCATTGCGGTTTTACCTGCACTGGCAAATTCCTCGCTTCTTGCCGAGATGGTTTTCCGGGCCAGTTGGTGAGAAGCGCTGCTACCGAGTGCACGGTGCGACTTGGACGCCATCAGCGGGGCCATCTTGGCGATAGCGTGAGTATTTGCCGGTTTTTGTTTTCATTTTTTGGGGGGGGGGGGGTTACCGAACCCTGCCCCGAACTCTTCCCCGGAAGAGGTAGATAGTTATGTACGAGTTAGCAGTTAGAAATAAATTGTGTTGAATCCTTAGTCTAGATCACTACTAGTTACAATAAGGCCACTACACACCTTTTTTTCGTTTTGTTTCTGTTATGAGAGGTAGTAAATAGATTCTAACGTACGTGGACCCAATTCGTCCTTAGTTTTATCTCTGTATTTTAAGGGCCCAATTGGTTATATTTTTATCCATATATTTGTTTTATTTTGATATTGCTTATATTAAATTTATGTTAGTCAGATCTAGGCGTCTTACTTAGATAGGGATCCCTCTCCCCGGAACCCCCATCCTACTGGGCCTGCCAACGCGTGTTGTGGTCCCGCGGAGGTTACGGTAGCGGTAACCTGGCGGAGCCATAACAATTGGTGACAGCCGATACTGGATATTAAATTCCGCACAGAATTTTCGGACTCGCGTGCTTGGAAATTTCTGTTGGGGGAATAAACTTTATGTTGCGATTACGGTGAATAACAATATAATCGTTGGCAAGCCTGTAGTTATGTAATATAGTAGAGAATGACTGTGACGACTTTGTAAGTTATGCGTTAATGGCTCACCGTGCGGTGCCGCACTCTATCACCAGACATAGTCCCTTCTACTTATTGTATGGTCGGGAGATGCGCCTCCCTACAGAAGACGATTTGACAACCGAGAAATTTGTAAAGACGGACTGTGGTAGCAACCGAAAGCATGTATATATATTTGCATGTGCAAGTTGTTGGTTTTATAGTATGAATTTTATCACCTTGCACTGTTTGAACAACGTTAAATTATTGAGAGTTTAGTTACCGTTGCGCTGGAAACTTCCACTAATACACAACAAATGGGAAAATCTTCAATTCAATGCAATGTCAATTATGTTCAACGGTCCTTCGCTAGACTGCGCTCTCTTGTATGGTTTTGATGTTCGCTTATGCTTGCTTGTGCGATATACTTGTGCATGCGGTTTCAACTGTGATGAGATAGGAAGAATAGGAATTTTTATTATTATTATTATTATTATTATTATTATTATTATTATTATTTACTGCAATTGGGTTTTCACCCGGTGGCAGTAGTCCTTACACTAGTACACACAATACAAATGGACATATAAATATACATAAAATTAACAATACAAAACAAACTATACACAATTACAAAACAAAATACATACAGTAAATACAAGTACACACATTATAACACCGTACACACATTATAAAAACATCCACACCTTGCAAAAGCATCCACTCCTTACAAAAGCATCCACACCTTACAAAAACATCCATACCTTACAAATACATCCACACCTTACAAAAACACCCATACACATACAAAACAAAATACATACAGTAAATACAAGTACACATATTAGAAAAACCCCGTTCACACCTTACAAAAACACCCATGCACATACAAAACAAAATACATACAGTAAATACAAGTACTCATATTAGAACACCGTACACACCTTACAAAAACACCCATACACATACAAAATTAAATACATACAGTAAATACAAGTACACACATTAGAACACCTTACACACATTACAAAAACATCTGCACCTTACAAAAGCATCCACTCCTTACAAAAGCATCCACACCTTACAAAAACATCCACACCTTACAAATACATCCACACCTTACAAAAACACCCATACACATACAAAACAAAATACATACAGTAAATACAAATACACATATTAGAAAACCGTACGCACCTTACTAAAACACCCTTACACATACAAAACAAAATACATACAGTAAACAAAATACATACAGTAAATACAAGTACACATATTAGAACACCGTACACACATTACAAAAACATCCACAACTTACAAATCATCCACACCTTACAAAAGCATCCACACCTTACAAAAACACCCATACACAGAATAAAAAAAAAAAAATTAAACAAGCACAATACAAAAAACACCCACACATTAATTAATTTCAGTGCGTTAGAATATCCTCAGTATAAAGTCAGACCAAAGTACATGCTAATTATATCCCCCAAGAACTTAATTCACTTCACTTCACTTCGAAACCAGAGCACTTCACTTCACATCACTTCACACCCCTTCACTTCACATCCCTTATTTTTATTTAATCTCCACTTAAAAATCCTTAGCTTGTAATGACGTTCTTGACCCTTTTTTTAAAAGAGCTTAATTTACAGGGGAAAGTCGCTAGTACGCTTGGAGGTAATTGGTTCCAGCTTTTTATGGTCCTATTTACAAAGGAATATTTACCTACATCTGTTCTTTGTTTCCTAATCCTAATTTTCCGACTATGATCGTCCCTACCCAGGTAGCATGGTTTTAGCAGTCTATCCCCTATTGTTTTCCAAGCCCGTCCCCCGGTGTATGCTTTGAAAAGGGCGCATATTCGGGCTATCGCTCTACGCCGTGTCAATGTTTCCCAACCCGATTCATTTGTATTATTTGCAAATTTTGCCGCTCTCTTTTGCACGCGATTCAAAGCGCTTACCTGACCTTCTCTGTATGGGTCCCAACACACCGCTCCATACTCAAGTATCGGTCTCACAAGTGCCGTATAAGCTAAACTTTTCGTATTATTATTTGCCCTTTTGAGTATACGCATTACGAAATGAAGAGCCCTCCATGATTTTCTTAGTGTATAATTTACATGATCTGCCCAGCTTAGGTCGCTGCGTATAATTATTCCTAAATACTTAAAGCTATTTGCCTCTGGAATTAGTTGATCCCCAATACAATACCTCAGTTTACCTTTCACCCTAGCTCTATTGAAGCTTACTGCTTTACTCTTACCTGGATTTATCCTCATTTCATTTTCAACCGCCCATTCCCCTAATCTATTTAAGTCTGTCTGCAAATTTTCAATGTCATTACTATCGATTATCCTCCTGTATATTATACAATCATCAGCGAAAAGCCGTATATTTGACTCAATGTTTTTCCAAATATCATTAACATAAGCGAGAAAGAGCAACGGACCTAATACGCTCCCTTGCGGCACTCCCGACGTTACTCTGACTTCATCAGATAGTTGTCCGTCTACTCTAACTCTTTGCGAACGTCCTAACAGAAATTCCTTTATCCACACCACTACCCTCAAGTCCACACCGGTTTCCGCAATTTTTGAAAGCAGCCTATCATGTGGGACTAAATCAAAAGCCTTTGAAAAATCTATTATAATCGCGTCAGTCCTGACTCCCTCGTCCAATGAATCAGCAATATCTTGACAAACTGTGACTACTTGGCTTTCGCATGAATACCCTGGTCTAAATCCATGCTGACCCTCATATAACCACTCACTCATTTCCCAGACTTGCCTTAGATACCCTGCTATAACGTGCTCCATTTGTTTGCAAACTACTGAGGTTAAACTGACCGGTCTATAGTTTCCCACTACTGATCGATCTCCCCCTTTATAAATAGGAACCACTATAGCTTTTTTCCAGTCCCCTGGGATAGAATTTTTGTTCATCGTTATATCTAGTAATCTCGCGAGGTATGGAATCATGGCTTCCCCACCTAACTTTAAAATTTCCCCAGGAATGCCATCTGGTCCGACGGATTTATTTCTCCCGATTGCTGATAGTCGTTTCCTTAAAATGTTGATACTAATGGTGAACGGTTTTCCTGAATCTGTCGATTGGATTTGCGGGGTTGTTTCGTTCGCAACTGAATACAGACGCATAATAAGAGTTTAGGGAGTTGGCCTTTTCTATTGGTTCGGTGATGATATTTCCATTAATGCCCTTGATCGCAGGAATATTTTCTCTATTACCTTTACGTCTTTTAACATACTTATAAAACTCTGCCCAGCATTTACCTTCGTTTTGTAAGACCGAACTTAAGAATGTCTCCTGAGCCTTCTTTTTTGCTATCAGTAACTCTTTGGATAAACGTTTCAGCTCTGCTTGGTAATGCCCACCAAATTATAACGTTGGTGTGTTTGCTTTGCCGTGTTTAATTACATCGAAACCCGTAATAATTACATAAAATTACACTGTACACAAAAGTACTTTTATTTTACGTTCAACATTTGTTCGAAACACCTTCAGCCCACATATACATACGTGTATATAAAAGTTGTATGTAAAAACTATGACCGAGAAGCGCGCAGAAAAGCCTGTATGTTTTATTGTACGTTATTCGTAACTTTTGTCCGATTTTAACGAATTTTAATATTGCTTGTGTAGCTCAAGACTGAGGAAATTAATGCCCACAGTTTTACTTGCTGCATATGTAGTTGCTATTTTTTGGCGGATCGCGTTGTGGTGAGTCAGCCGAGCGGGGCAGTTACCGGGTGGGCGTGTGGTGTCGGGATCTGGACCCGACCACCCATTGTTATTTCCCCCTTTCCTTGTACATTGCCCTGGGCCATTGGGGTTTCACCTGCGCTGGCAAATTCCTCGCTCTCTTGCCGAGATGGTTTTCCGGGCCATTTTGTCCGATTTTGACGAATTGTAATATTGGTTGTGTAACTCAAGAATGAGGAAATTAATGCCCACCCTTCTTGTTTGTTACATGCGGAAAGGCAGACACAAGGACTTAGTTGCAACTTGTAGCAAGAACGACACTTTAGACGAAAACTCTTTCTGGAGGACATTACGTTCTTCCCATCCGTTAGCAATTACATTTGCAGAAAGAGTTCATAATTTTAAAAGCATTTAGTAGTTTGTAAGGTTGCTTTTGTTAATGTTCAGTTTCACGGAGCTTTTTATGGATCAGTTTGTAGGGCCCAAACCTTAGACGCTTTCGTGATGATGATATGATACTATCGCATATTGAAAATCGTACTTAAGTTCGCAAATTAATTTGAGCACATTTGATTCATAAATATATGTCTCTAAAATTCAGGAACTCTTACATACATTTTTAAGGGTGGTATGAAATGGAGTTATAATAACTACAGCAGGATATGTCTCGCTTTTGCATTATTCTCTACAACTGCAATGCCTCTCCCAGTATTTCTCTTCTTCTTTCCCGACCAGTTAGACACGCACGAACGTCACATGATGTACTGGGCTGAAGAGTGGTCAAACATTACATCTTCTTTCCTCTGTCTTCTAACAACATCCGTGGCCTTCTGACAGCCAGCACGACCGCCCCTTTCACAAACATAATTTCCTATTGCCCGTCGCCCCTTTCAAATGCCGTGTATAACGAAAGACGAGATAAAGCAAATGCTGTATATTGATTGACGAAGCATACAATTTAAAATTAGACTTCTTGCATGGCTTCTTTATAATATTGTTTCTTATTTATTCATCGAATGGATTCTTCTTTATGTATTTCTGTTGTGTTTTCTACTGCATTTGTGAGTATATCCCTGAAATATACGATTGTCATAATCTTATGCAGATTCATCTTATATAAATATCATTTTAACAGAAAAAGACAATATCTTATTTAACGGTCATGTAAGGTGAAGAATTTCAATACCAGGGAAATAAGTTTCTTTTTTCGTTGAACATAATTTAACGTAATTTATATCTTATTATGTGCATTTGTTGGTGAATAGGACTGAAAATATTTTGTGGTACTACTTTCACCATACTAATCCAGTAACATCAAAATTCACATAGACTTATTTACACACAGTTTTCTGCTTTATTCTGTATTATTGGAAAACCTTTGTAAAATGTTATAAATTTTTCTTTGTTTTGATTTCAGGCTTCCGCCGCGATGTTGATGAGATATTACGCGGCGTCTTGTGATGATTGTTTACCGACGCTGCGTGGTATCCCAAAAGAGCGCAGATATCAGTTTTTCTTTGGTTTTATAATATGTAGAAGGAATTATGGTTTATTCCCTTATGGATATGAGACTTAAGTAGCGTTGCGCTTTGTATAAAGTGCAAAATGTGAAATGTATTTTACAGTCGTCTATCGCGTTTTAAATATTTTGGAAACACGGTACCTGCTTGTGTTGGATGAACGAAGCATTTGACTGTGATACACAAGTTACCTGCTTGTGCTGGATGAACGAAGCATTTGACTGTGATACACAAGTTACCTGCTTGTGCTGGATGAACGAAACATTTGACTGTGATGCATTACCTGCTTGTACTGGATGAACGAAGCATTTGACTGTGATACACACGTTACCTGCTTGTGCTGGATGAACGAAGCATTTGACTATGATAGACAAGTTACCTGCTTGTGCTGGATGAACGAAACATTTGACTGTGATACGTTACCTGCTTGTACTGGATGAACGAAGCATTTGACTGTGATACACACGTTACCTGCTTGTACTGGATGAACGAAGCATTTGACTGTGTTTCCTCGCTAACGGAAAACTTCAAATGTCGGCAGTTTTCGGTTTCTATATCACCTTTTCAAATATGTTTTTTTTTTTGTTTTATGTATCAGCAGTTTTTAATTAGTGTACACCCAGAAAATTTCTGAGACTTCTGTAAAAAAAACACATTCTTATTCTTGAGCAAATATCTAAGAAAAACAAGCTGTTTTGTAGCTTCGAGGTTACTTTTGTGTGGCAGCTGTCTATAGCCCTTTTCATCAGCTTCCTCTTATTTTATGTGTACTGATATCACGTAAAGAGAAATCACTCTCTGTGCAGTCCATAAAGGCAAATGGGAAAACAGACTTCTAATTCTACTCATTCTTAACCTCAGCACTAGATGGAGGTGAATAGTCAGATTTGCACCCCTCCGTTTTGTTCTTGTGCAAGAGCCTAAGTTGCCCACTGAATAGGGCGCTGACGGTGCCCCAGAGTCGGTTTGGCTGCTTTGGAGAACAGTGAACTACGATTCCTAGCACGTCCATTCTATAACCTTGACAATATATTGGCTATGCTATCCTTTTATTTTGTATATTATATGTTTAAGGAAGGAACAAATAATTTACTTAAGTTTTGAGGTTATCAACACCAGCAGCTTTTCCCCTAACCCCCAGTTTTCTATAAGACTCGTGGTCTTACACATCATGGTGATTTTAAGGAAGGTAACCCACACTGTTGGCTAGGGTGTGCTATGCGACGTGATTTGGAAGTGAATGAATTCTAGTGTATGTGTACCAGCCGTCTGTCCGCGTACAGAAGCTCAGATATCAACGTATTCTCTTGAACAGACTTCAAGTTTACAACAATTAAATTGCATCAAACAGTTCTTAATTCACGTCTTACCAAAAAGTTCCTTTGAGTTACTGTGACACAACTGAAGGTATCTGGCGGTGATGCTAAGCACTACATCTCTCACATCATCTGCGCATACCTGCACAGTGTGCCTGTCTCTTACACTCGCCTTCCTTTGCGTGTTTTGGTTTGGTTATTTTCGAAACATGAGATTCCAGTGGTAATGATCTAGGCATCTCCGCTTACTTAGAGTAGATGTTTACGTCAAAATGCAGTGTTTATATTCCTCGGAGCCATTGTCACTATAGTCTGTGTCTCACTTTCACTATCTTTGTTTTGTTCCCTGAAGACCCAAAAGAGTGCAGCACAGTCCTTTCTACTGAAGACATAAAACATTCTTCTGTCGTTCTTTTACTTCTTTTTCTCTTTTACTCTTAAGGAAAAGTGAGTGGTGATGAAGAAGAAGGGGTGTTAAAAAGGAAAGAGACACACAATTTACTAACTTGCGAATAACCCAGTATACTTACTTACTTGCCAGTAGCTATGTGTTCTAACCTAATTAGGCTAAACAAGTTTAGAGAAAAGTTCTCAGTGAGAAGTGTAACAAGAGAAAATGTTACGACGCTTATTTCCCAAGTGATATGTTGTCTCTACCGCCGCCACCACCACCTTCAACCTTCACACACCTTGCCCTGATCATAATAGTTGCGGCTACTACCGGAGAATGGAAAAAAATAATTGCTTACAAAATAGAAATTGCAACAATAAATTTGTGAGTCAGAGTTTAGTGACTTTTCTAATAAGAATTCTTTTTAAGCTATAAATATAGCTAATAATGAGATATTAATGGCTAACACATGTGTCAAGAGTCGACACTTTTGCTCTTCTTTCTGTTTCGGTACATTACCAGGTACCTGCATGTTCTGAATTCAGAATATTGAGTAGTCCAAACCCCCAGGTTTAGACAAACGCATCTGCCTTTATGTCGCGCTTAAATGTTTTACGACACGTATATTAACACTGAATTTGATACGTAATTAGCCATTTCTCCTCTTTAAATATTCCTTTGTCACATTCTTTAAAGCTTCAAGGAAGAAATTTCAAGAAAGGTCTAGTGTTCTTTTACAATTTTGAAAGTTTTTCGTGAAACACATCTACACATAAGGACCGTTCACCTTACGACCTTTAAAGCTTACAAATTTTAAACATAAGAGGAGCCAAAAGTGTATTTAAAATCCAGTTTTAAAACTTCCAAAAAATTTGAATGTGCTTTTGAAAACCATTCCACGAATTTCAAGAAGAAAAGTAAGAGAAATCAAAATACCATTTTGTTTCGTTGAAACATTATTCCCTAACTGTGCAACTGTCCCTCTTTCGCAGTTGGCCTTTCTTATTTAATTACAAATATGTTAGTCTTACGTGGCTCAAGTTTCTTTAAAAATTTCAGATAGGTCAAACTTAATAGATTACTGCAGCCATTCGCAGCAATTTAATGAAAATATACACACTATTTTTGGGCGGTAGCATCACGTAGAAGTCAGTAACATGCAAGATTAGAATTGATAATATTAAAGTGGTATCGTCACAAAATAAAATTGTTTTATATTTTCTTTTAATAATCATTATCGCGGTGAACGGGATGCCAAATTTTAGGCGCTTTCTTATAGTTCCAATTAGTTCCGTCGCGTCCTTCCATTCCTATATCTGTCCGTCTGTTCCTCTGTCTATCTGTCCGCATGTACTTGTGTACCGCATGAAACGCAGCCCAATGCTGTAAACCATTCACTTTATTTACATTGTTATTTCTTCAGAAACAATAAGAATGCTGAAAATGTGTAATTACAACAGATGCTGAAAATATACCCCACCGTACTGAAGATAAGAAGGCCAACAACTTCTTATATGCTTGTTTCAGTATTTATACGTGTCTGGTCTTTGGGCTACGTCTTATACGGTACACTCTGTATAAGCGTTGTTCCCACTGGACGGATTTCCGTGAAATTTGATACTGGGGAGTTTTATGAAAATCTGCCTAGAAATTACCAACTTCTTAAAATCGGGGAAAGGTATCGGTCACTTTATCTGAAGACCTAAGTATGTTTTTTTGTTGCTGAAGACACTAAATCGCCATAAAACCGCTCTTTTCCATTGAAGTGATAGCCGAGAGGTATAAACATTAAGCGAACACATTGCAAAGTTACGTTATACGTGTATTGTCTGGCTTCTTGTAATTCCCACTTCTTTCTATTTTGAGCCATATTTGTCAGTGTTCTATGCCGTGCCGCTATAACCACAACCGCACTTTACCACAACCGCACCTTTACCACAACTGCACCTTTACCACAACCGCACCTTTACCACAACCGCACCTTTACCACAACCGCACCTTTACCACAACCGCACCTTTACCACAACCGCACCTTTACCACAACCGCACCTTTACCACAACCGCACCTTTACCACAACCGCACCTTTACCACAACCGCACCTTTACCACAACCGCACCTTTACCACAACCGCACCTTTACCACAACCGCACCTTTACCACAACCGTCTCTTGAGCCGATAGACCGTCTACGATCGACGCAAGAGGAAAAGTGTTATTAATGGAAAGTAGTTTAGCTATTTATTTTGTCAAACTAATATTTGCTGAGGGACGTTGCGAGGCTTGTGCTCTGTAACGACTTAAATGTCTGTGGTGGTATTATTATTACTGTTACAGTGATATGTGTGAGCACTTTGTGGACGCCTGTTTTGTTAATTAATGGCAGGAGGGGACGAGTGGCCCGACTGTTGCCTTGATTGCTATTTCGATAATTACCAGAAGTTCTTCGTACTGTTTTACTATCTTCAATTTTACTTTCTTATTTTTATTATGAATATATTTTATTTTTGTTATTTGTACTTACATAGGATTCTGTGGTTTCCCCTCTCTCTCTCTCTCTCTCTCTCTCTCCCTCTCTACGAACTTTTAGCTCCGCATAGTCGACATCAGTTAACTCGTTGCTGTTCAAACTTTTCTCTCGCTTACCATTGTCACAATACAAAACATGTATGCCTACCAGTACGTACTGCAAATATCAGTGCCTACTTTCAGGATATTTGTCTTCCGGAATGCTTCGCTGGTTAATACAGGTGTCTGTTGTTCTACATTATTTCAACCGTATTTTAATTACTAGTTAGACGTTTCGTACGTTTGCTATATAGAGTGTCTTTCTTACAGGTAGGAAGTGGGGGAGCTTATGTTCATTATTTTCTTTTCACTGCTGACTTTTGTTAGCGACATTTCTGTCATTCTTGTCGTGTTTGTGTACGTACGACTGCCATAGGCTGCGTGCTTTAGGGAGCAACGCGTTGAAGGGGTGGGACGGACTGGAGGAAACCGCGTAATAAGGAGGCTCATAATTGGCACTCTTCATCAGATATCTTTAATGTAGCCGGGACATGTGGCAGGAGCTGGAAGCAGAGAAATGCGTGCGTATTTCTGTGGGAAAATATACAGGGAAGAGTTCACCTGGAAGACGTAGGCATAACTGGATGGAATATAATAAAATTGGTCATAAGGAAGAAGGGCGTTATGGTGTGGATTAGATTTATCTGGACCATGATAGTCACCAGTGGGTGGGTGACCAGTTTCTCTTTAACACTGTAATGAACCTTCGGATTCAGTATAATTCGGGAATTTCCTTCTCGAGGTCCTACATTCTTAAAACGGAAGCTGGTCCATAGAATTTGTCTGTCAGCGTAGCAATAGAATTTGTGTTACTTTCGGTAATAACCTACAAATATTTAATCTTCCGAATTGCATCTCCAGTACAAAGATCAGTTGGTTGATGCTCCGCAGGCAAGGTAATATTATGGCAATACACTCTGCATGTGAAATGGGGAAATAGTAATGTTGGTCGTGGCATATCTGTGTTTAAAATGCTAAGCTTACCTTAGGCAGGCTTGGAAGGTCGCGAAGCAAAATGGATTAGAACTGAAATTCCTGGTATGTGTAAAGTATTCAGCAAAAAAAATCCCCGTTTTCTCTTCTTAAAATCTTGGTAGTTGTCAAGCTGATCAAAGAAATCTCCACGTATGATGAACCCAGTCGTGTTTCTATTACAACTTCGGAAAAGCCCGAATTTGGGCCCTAACATGAAATGCATTGATTCAGTCTGCGCCGTGAAACCGTATTTCTCCAATACGCATTTTCATTATAATTCAGAAATGTACGCCTAATTCTCCCAAGCGATGTCTTGTCTTGAGCTAATCGAACATAACAGTTTCATTGTCATGCATACAGATATTGAAAAGCTATAGATAAGGCAGGAAAATAAATCTGAGTAATAAATTAGGTACAGAATAAAAGGTTGATTGTACAAATGTTGTCATCTGAAGAGGCAGTCTGTGAAGAGTATAGTGAACAGAGATGACAGGCAGTTTCGTATTTCACTAGTGTTCCGAACAAAGCGCTCCCAGTCAGTACCAAATATGAATAATTTGCAGTTTGCGATGTAGCGAAGGATATTGTGTCAGCTTACTCTCTTAATGGAAGTCTGCGTTAAGATGCCAGGGAAAGTGTCAGGCGGCGGGATCCTGAAATTGAGAGTTAACTGTGTAACCGCAGCCACGTGCAAGACTTCGGCCTGACGGTTCGTGATGCAGAGTGACTGACCCTGCAGTCACTCTGCAAAACTGCAGTCCCCAGCGTGGTGTTATGCTGAAAACAGCGACTACTTAATGACCGTTGTTTCGGTTTAGACAGCGGATAGACGTCAGCAGTAACTGCCACTTTTCGTTTCCTTAATGAATTTTTAATTAAATTGAGAGTGAATTTAAACATCAGATTTATTTTCACTTAAAAGTACGAAGACTTTCGTTGATTAATTAGAAAGAAGCCACACAGATTATCTTCTCAAATGTACAAAAGTCACTCAAGGTACAGTTTTCCGAATAATTTTTTTTGTGGTGAAGGGCCCCGCAGCAGATGCTACGGACGCACCGCAGCCTTGTGCCTTATTATGCAACCATGTGATGAAGATGATTAGTTTTTCCCGTTTTTCCAATAATGGAGCATCGGTGGAATGAAATTGACAGGGAGAAACCGAAGTACTCGGGGAAAAACACCTCCCAGTGCAACTTTGTCCAACACAAATCTCACATGGACTGACCCGGGATCGAACCCGGGCCTCCGCGGTGAGAGGCCGGCGACTAACCGCCTGAGGCATGGCACGGCCACGTAACTGTTTCTTGCTTTTCATACATTACACCTGTACAAGAGTTAAAATTGAACACTATTATAATACATAAATTTGTAAAGTAAAATCCCTGTAAAATAGCAAAGGAAGCTGGAAATAATCTTCTACAGTGAATTTACTGTATTTGTGTGAAACGTATTGCAGTAAACCTCGCTTAGATTAAACGATAAAGGCGGAGATTATTTTACGTTTGGTGGTATTTTCAGAAGATAGGTGATTCTTTTTGGGTGTAAAAGAAAACCCTGTCGGCTGCGCGAAATGAACAAATTTTATCTTGACCAATAATTCAAATTTGAAATTATATGTGAGTGTTTTGCTACTGTTCTTGATTATAAACCCAAACACACATTGCAAAGTTTTATAAATTAAATATTACGCGTTTGGTATGCTAAGAAATTTTGAACTTACATCTTACAACTTACAGGTGTCGGAAATTGATACTAGAGGAATAGTTTTGCTAACACACGCACTACGTGTGCTTGTGATACATTTATACTTAATACACTTGTATACTTAATATACATGTATACTTAATACACATGTATACTTAATACATGTGTATACTTAATATACATGTATACTTAATACACATGTATACTTAATACATGTGTATACTTAATACACATGTATACTTAATACACATGTATACTTAACACACGTGTATACTTAATACACATGTATACTTAATACACATGTATACTTAATACATCTGTATACTTAATACATCTGTATACTTAATAAACATGCTGCCGTTTATACTGTTGTTTGCGTGCAAATATTTATTTATGGCTTTTAACGATGCTGTCAGTAGCTCGGGCAGTATGGCGTCGAACGGTAGTAAGAGGTCGAGGCCCAGTTTGATATTTCCTTATGTTCGCAGATGCACTAAGAAACCCCACGACGACCCTCACTTACACTAGTCTATATTCCTGCAGATATGCGAACTGGCGATCTCTGGGATACAAATCCAGCATTGTCATTAGAGTTAACTTCCTCGATTGAAAAACTGTTCTTATAATTTCTATTATTTGCAGATTTACCATTTTAACTACTTTTCCCACAACGTGCTTATGAAACCAGGTCTTTCTCTCTAAACGTTTTACTTTTTCTCGTATCATTTATGTTGTATGAAAATTATAGAAACGTTAAATGAGCCTCAGTGGCATTCTAAGATGTGTAAATGGTTTCAGGGACTTACAGTATTCTGGATATAGACCTATGGTTTTTTGTAGTGTATGTAGTTTGAAGTCTTGATTACGTTTCTGTAGCACTAAACCATAGTTGAGAGTCTGACGAATGGGTACTTGTGAATTACGAGTGCAGTGTTACTGCACATTTATACTCATGAACAGAAAAGCAGTGGTTAAGAAAATTCTGACCGCTAAAGGAAACTTTCCTACAAGACGAAAAGAGAAAATCTAATATTGCATGATCTTTAGGCTTAATCTATTCTTACTTGATACTAATTCTGACGTCATTAGAAGTGTTCTAATTCAATTACGTGTAAAGTTTCACATTCAGCAGGCCTGGATAAGCATCGTACGTCGGGAACTATAATGCGACCGCTTAAGGGAAGATTGGCTTAAGCTAAGTTCTGCTACACTTTGAGCAAAGTTCAGTAACTTAGCAGGTGTAATATGCCGAGACTTGGCGGTTGGTGTGAGTAATTGGTATTGTGATGGCTTGAATAGACTGACGAGGAATTTGGGTAAAGTCAAATTTCTTGTTTATGCCTCTAATAGGCATTTCATGAGGATTTCAGTTATTACATTACCGTTTTATAAAGCATAACAATATGACATGTACACAATAACAACTTTATTAAGAATTAATATATCTGATGTGTTAGACACGTCATGTCCCTTTCAATCTTACGAATATGATGTGATATATATTATATGCCCTCAACAGAATTCGAACCAAAGGCCCCAGCAGTAAAGCAGCTTCAGACATACAGCTTAGACCGCACGGCCGCCGGTTCAGCATACAGATTACTAGCTACTAATCAGACTCAAAAGCACCTATTTACGCGGGTTGTAACTTGTAAGTTGTTAAACTTAATATTGATTTACTTCAGATATGAATGAATAGGTTATGTATATATCTATTGAGGGCATTACTGTACTTCTGTTGTTTGTTGTGTGAGGCGTATTTATTGGCCCCTACGACAAGCTGATCACTCGCTCAGAGGACCCCTGCCGAGGGTGTGTGTCTAATTTTGTGATCTAGAAACCTCTGGAATGAGGCGACCTTGACCCGAATTAGGCTGCTGCGTAACAGAAAAAAAATCTGTGTGTATAGACATCAGAATCTCAGGAAAATAGGTGCTGGAAAACTGGAACCAGGTACTGTGTCTCTGGTGTTAATTTATTGCAGACACAAGTCCGTTTATTCCAACTTCCATCCTTGCATCCTGCTGGATTCTTGTTCCAGGCATGGGCGTTAAATGGCCGTTAATTAGAAGATAATAAAGAAGTCTCTTTTGTGGAAAAAATAGTTAGAAACGTAAATTAACTCATTAATTTTTGTACTAAAATAAATATAATTAGTTCATATCGAAAAAGCTCAAAACAAAACCTTAATAAGATCTACAATTTATCTTCCATTTACCTGCAGTCAGCCTGTTCTGAGGTAATTTTATCTCAGTCACTATGAATATATTGCAGTATCGTGAAAAATTATGGATTCTGACGATGCTAACCGTCAGTGATATTTTCGACATTATCCACTGCCTCAAAGTAGAAAACCCACGTTTCGGTTGTAGGATCTCCTTCCATCTTCAGGTGCAAAGGGGCACGCAGGGACTGGGATTAGCTCTTTATAGTGTGACCACCACAGCAAGTTGCTCCGCCTCACTTCCACTTGTAGATGGAAGCAGGCCCAGCCTCATAAACCTGGTGGGTATTTGGTGCCGACGAAGAAATATTTGGACGGAAAATAAAGGAAAGACAGTTTTCGCTAATTATTCCGTGTTTCTCATTTCGTTTAAAGGACGCATAATTATGACTATGAAAAATAATAAAATAAAATAAAATGCAATCTCTGGAGTTGATCTTTCTCGAATTCATCTCCATTTCTTTTTATTCTTTATGTGATTCCAGTTTACTGTGAACGAAGTAGGGAGGAAGAGGCGAGAAATGAAAAGAAACGGTGAATACAAGATACAAATTGCTATCACTCTGTAGCAGAGGAAAGGAGAAAAAAGTTGTTTCGAGCATTTTCCACACTTTTTTTTACTCACATCCTTTTTTCATGTTAACACCATCTGCTTTTGACAAGCTGCAGTTCTAGCCAGCAGAAGATGCAAGCTCGATTAATAAGCCATAGCAGGCTGGCCTTTCAGCCATTTCAGCAACATTTTTGACACGTCACAGACTTCAATGTCCATCCGTTCAGCCCGTATTCCTGCCTTGGTTAAGAACTTAATCACGTGTATGGTATTGTAATTACACTATTTACATTCTACGCGAGGTCCGAACAACAGTCTACTTCCAGTAAAATATATGGATCAATGTATTCAATTTATTATACCAACTAATTGCACATTATTAGTTACGTATGAGTGTCAAACACGTAGCTGCGACATGTTTCGGTACAAACGTACAATCTTGAGGCAGCGCAATATGCCATGTTTAAAACCAACTGCCAGTGACAAGCCACTATTTACACGGTTCCACAGTCTGCAGTAGGCTGCGTTGTTGATGTCATTTGTGTATAAAAGTACAACTTGTACTGTTTTTATAATCTTATGGTTAAAATATGATTAAAATATTTATTTAAAACCAACTGCCAGTGACAAGCCACTATTTACACGGTTCCACAGTCTGCAGTAGGCTGCGTTGTTGATGTCATTTATATCTCAAATGTACAACTTGTACTGTTTTTATAATCTTATGGCTAAAATATGATTGAAACATTTCTTACATGATAAATATTATTTATACAGATTAAAATTATTGTTGCGGCTGGTAGTGGAACCTTCCAGTTTGTGGCATTATATGTTCTGGTTTTTAGTGCGTATCTCATTCCAAGTTGGATCGGGTCAGTGTGTTTGTGCTGTGTTGTGTATCGCAGCCAGCAACATATTGTAGCAGTATCAGCACAAACACACTGACCCGATCCACCTTGGACTGAGATACGCACTAAAAACCAGAACATATAATGACACAAACTAGAAGTTTCCAATACCAGCCGCAACAATAATTTAATCTGTATAAATAATATTTATTATGCAAGAAATATTCCAATCATATTTTAACCACAAGATTTTAAAAACAGTACAAGTTGTCCCTTTTATACACAAATGATGTCAATAACGCAGCCTACTGCAGACTGTGGAACCGTGTAAATAGTGGCTTGTCACTGGCAGTTGGTTTTAAACCTGGCATATTGCGCTCCCTGAAGATGGTACATTTGTACCGAAACACGTCGCAGCTACGTGTTTAACAATCATGGGTCGGGATAGCGCAGTCTGTATAACTACTCACTACGAGCTGGAAGGTCCGTGGATCGAATCCCGATGGGGGCGAGATTTTCCGCACCCGTTCACACCGGCCCTGGGGCCTACCCAGCCTCCTGTACAATGGGTACCGGGTCATTCCCGGGGGTAAAGCGGCCGGGGCGTGGCGTTGACCACCCACCCCATCTAGCGCCGAGGTTAAAGAAAGAGTAGATCTATACCTCTACTCCCCCTCTGCGCCTTCATGGCCTGTTCTAGGGTGAACTTTACCTTTACCTTTACGTGTTTAATAATCAAATGTGACTAATAATGTACATTTGGTTGGCATAATAAATTGAATGTATTTATCTAAAAAGGCACGGATTTTACAACCTAAATATATATGGAATTTGTGTAATACTTTTTTGTGTGTAATGCAGTGATGTCACAGGTTATAAGAAGGTATTCTGTTTGGTCATTTAGGTTCATTACAGAGAAACATCACAGGGACTTCTATAGAATTCAGCATTACTTAGGCCTTGTAAGTTTTGTCAGAATCTTGGTCGCGTAATATATCTTCTGCGGTTTTGTGTATAAGGTAAAAAAGTACATAAATAAATAGATACTAGAACATCATCAAGGGTGAAAATACGACCAAGCAAGTAAGAGCTTGACAGCTTCTAAATTGGAGACTTATGGCGACTGGTAAGTTGTAAGTAATGCTCTTCTTATACTGCTTGACATGATGTAACTCTCACCCTCCTAACTCCACTTCGTTTCCGTTTCTGTCTGTGCAGTTATCCATCTTCCTTTACTAACTGATGTCCTTTTTAACTCGACCGCACAGCAACAAGCAACAGCAAAGTAACGCATAACTTAATGAGAAAGCAAGCTGCTATTGTGGCCAGTTGGTGGAAGAGACTTTGCAAATCACAGTGTTATTTGCTAGTAAAGGTACCCAACACATGTATCGCGTTTGATTTTTAATGTACCAACTGCAGACACAACAAATATTATTAAGGGGGTTAAAGGCAAGTAAGATCATATGCGCGGGGCATATTTCACGTATGGGTAAGAAGTCAAAATCATGCAGGGGTCTGGTGGGAAAATATAAAGGAAAGAAACTATTTGGAAGTCCTTGTAGTAGTTGGAATTTTTCTTCAAGCGAATCTTAAAGAAATAAGATGTAATATGGCATGACGTGGACTAGATTGGTCTTACTCAGGGCAGGGACGAGATGAGGGATTATGTGAACAGGGTCATGAACTTCCCGATTCCATTAAATTCGAGGAGTTACTTGACTATCTGAGCAACTATTAGCTTCTTAAAAGGGCTCTGATCAATGGAGTTGGATGGCTGGTTGGATTATTATTTAGTTGTTTATTTATTTCGTTTTTTTTTCAATGGCTCGACAGCCCCTTGGGGGCCTAGACCGCCTCATTTTTCGAGGCTTCACGATCACACACTTCAGACACGCCACAATCGGTAGGACTCCTCTGGACGAGGGACCAGCTCGTCGCAGAGACCTCTACCTGACAACACACAACACTCACAAGAGACAGACATCCATGCCCTAGGCGGGATTTTTTTTTCTTGCCTGTCCGGGGTTTTCCCCCTTTTTGTACTGTTTAAATCCTTTCGTCCTTCGTGTCACCTTACGTTCCATACTACCGTCCTTACAACACAACACAAACATCCATGCCCCCGGTGGGATTCGAACCCACGATCCTAGCAAGCGAGCGGCCGCAGACCCACGCCTTAGACAGCACGGCCACTGGGATAGGCATTTAGTTAGTTGGTTATTTAGTTAGTTACAAGAGTAAGACAGTGGCGTCATTCATAGATTGTTTTAATGTTGTTTTATCTGCCTGACGTACCCGTTGCTTGACTTAACTGTCAAACACAATACCCAATATTACGACGCTTTAATTTATTTCAGACACAAAATGGATGTTAGTGTCTGACGGTTCTCGAAACAGTGAACCGCATTCCGATGGCCGTTAACGCCTTATGAGGCAGTGATAACTACGTACCCCACCTGCTTTACAGTCCTGTAACTTGGCAAGCTGCCTGCGCAATGTTCGTATTATTATGGGGTTAATGTTGTTGTCAAAACAAATAAGGGAGCTTGTGTTAGACACTAGCAGAAGACTGGCATCGGTACCGCTAATGTGTTGCGTTTTATGTGTAGAAACTGAGCGTCTGTGTTCTGTTTCAATAAACATCATTTCTTAATCACTTAAGGACATCAAATTACTCTTAAACCATTCATTAAGTATCAGCAAAGACTGTATTTACTTTAGTAGAAAATTCAACAGGATTAGAACCAGTAATTATTAAACTACTGTCGTCGGTGTATAACACTAATGTAGCTTTTTTAGAAGTTATTAAGGGCAAATCATTTATAAATAATAAGAAAAATAATTTCCCTACAATTCCGTACTGTTCTAATTTAGACAACAAAATTGTATGATTTACACAATCAAAAGCCTTTTGTTAAATCACAGAAGATACCCCCAATAATTTATTATTCATGGCAGTTAATAGTACATGTATTAATGTGTAAGACGCATTGTTAGTGGATAATTTACTTCTAAATCCATATTGTTCCTTGGCAAGTATCTGATTTTGGACCACGTGTTGTACATTCTTGAATCAATAATCTTCTCAAAAACTTTAGAAAAAGATGTCAATAAAGATACTGGTCTAAAATTTGCGATGTGAAATCTGTCTCCGGTTTTATAGATTGGTTTCAAAATCGAAAACTTCAATCTGGATGGAAAAATGCCCAATTCAAGGCATTTATTACAAATGTAAGTTAGAGGGGAAACGATACAGGGAGTACTCCATTTTAAAATTCTGACTGAGATTTCACCGTAGCCGTGGGAATTTTTTGTTTTTAATGATTTTATAATCTTACCAATCTCTTGAGTTGACGTATAGCTAAATTTAGTACTCTAATAGGAGTGTCCAGTGTTTTGAGAAGTATTATTTAATTGGTCTCTACTATTTAAATGGGTTATTTCATCATTTCGATTTGTTCCCATTATTACTTCCGCAATTGTTGAGAAATAGTTATTAAAGATATTTCATATTGCTTGTTGATTATCTATTAATAAGCCATTATAATTTATTAATGGTATTCCTTCTTTTTATGGTTTTTTCTCCTGTTTCAGTTTTAACGATATTCCAAATGGTTTTAGTTTTATTTTTGGAAGTTAAGATCCTTTTGTTGTATTGTCGTTTCTTAGCCTCTTTAATAACTCTACATAAAGTTTTAGTGTAGTTTATAGAACTCGTTTAAGTGTAGGATCATTACTATGTCTACTATTGAAATAAAGCTCTCGCTTGCGATTAAGTGAAATGTTTATGCCTCTAGTCATCCAAGTGTTTTCTTTTTTGTTTACTATAATTTTCTTTTTAGTAAAACACGAATGGAAAATCCTTAGTTATGTGTTACGAAAATTATTAAGCATTTATTAACATCACTTTCATTAAAAATGTTATCCCAGTTCTCATAGCTCAGTTTAATCTTAAAGTCACCTATGGAGTACTTATCAAAATTTCGTATGATTTTAGTTTCATTTAATTTTTTATGAGTAAATATATTCCCTAGCCTTATTACCTGGGCGTCATGATCTGATAAACCATTTATAACTGGACAAACAGTGTATCTCCCAATATGGGATATATCAATAAAAATATTGTCAATTGCAGAGGCTCTTCCATTTATGATTCTAGTTGGAAATCTTATTGTACTAGTTAGATTATAATTTGCAAGTAGATTATCCAATTGTTGTCGCTTATTGCAGTTTTCTGCCAGATAGTTTATATTTACATCATCACATATAATAATCTCTGTATCTGATTTACCTAACTAACTCCATGGAGCACAGTCCTTCTTGAGAAGCTAACAGGTCGTCAGCTAGTCAAGAAATTCCCCGCGTTTCATGGAACTCGAAGGTTCATTACCGCACTCACAAGAGCCCGCCACCTGTCCCTATCCTGAGCCAAAGAATCAGTCCAGGTCCGAGGCTCTGTATAGTGTTTCGTAACATGGTAATTTTTTTACGGTGAGTGAGTTGTTAGCACCTCGCCCAACCCCCAAGCTGGAGGACCACCCCTTGTCGGCTGTCCGCGACTGCATATTCGCAGCTACCCTCCATATTTGGAGGCCGTTCCTCCATCCGCAACCCCGAGGACGCGCCATGCCGTGGTGACAGGGACCCACTAATCTCTGTATCTGATTTACCTAGACGATTTAAAATAGTATCTATACCGTTTATGAAATGCATTAAACTTGCCAGCCGGTGATCTATAAACAGATAATATATATATATCATGTTGGCTGGTAAATGTATTTTAATAGCACATACCTCAATATCTTGCTCCATACAGAACTTTTGTAGATTAACATTAGTAAACGTGAATGACTTGTGTACAGAAATGCATGTACCTCCCTTTTTTAATATTTTTCTGCAAACTTAGCGCCAAGAGTATAATGGTCAATAAATAAACTTTCAATCTCTTGTTCTGTTAAAAAGTGCTCAGTTAGGCACAAAATATGTGGGAGTTCTGGGAACAATGATCGCAACAAATCTTTTTTTTCTCTTAACCCTCTTTTATTTTGATGGAATAATGAAAAAGTCTTTTCAGTAAAATAAGGAGATGAAATAATTTTTTCTGACACTACAACTTTATACTGAAACATACTTGACTCTTATTATGTACATTATTTAAAATACCAGCTACAGGCCCACTTCGAGAATTTACAATTACTTGATTGTCACTACTTAGTCCTTCATCTACCATAAAAAATCATGTCCTTGTCACTGGGACTCTCCATTCTCTTGCTGATATTCTAGGCAGAGAACTTCATAATAAGATGTATCTGCTTGCCTGTTTTCTCTCTCAGTACTAGTTAAAGTATTTTTTTGATTCTCTTGTCCATTTCCAGCCACCATAATAGTAGTCATTTTATTTAATTCCTTTTCCCCCATTAAACTAATTAGGGTTTGTGCTCTATTACTGAATAATTGATTTATTTGTGAAACTACCTGCTTAGTAACTAATTCTTTCCCCCTCCCATTAAAATGAAGTCCCTGCCAAACATTCTCTGTTCAGATTCAGTTCCAAAAATGCCGTATGATATATTGTCACCTGGAATGCCTTATTTGTTTGATATTAACAGAAACATCTTAAGCAGGTTTCCCTGCACACATGTGCTTCAAGGACACAAAACTGCACAGCATGATCTGAATACACACTGCCATGATGACCTTAACCCCTATCATCAGCTGTCAGGGTGGGCCCAACATTTAAAACAAGGTTGACTAGCTGGTATGTAGGACAGCCCCCACCCACCAACTGCGCCTCTCATAGTTCGCATGTCGGGCCTGCAGCAACCATTCTCACATTTCCAGTTGCTTCTGCCATCTGTTGGTAACTAGAAAAGACATTTTTTCTTGCTGGTTCTGTTTCGTTGTGGCCGTAAATCTTCAGAAAGGCCATGCTCAAATGTAAATAAAGAAAATCAGGGTGCTAAATGACCGGCAGTGCAAATTAATTCAAGTGGAAAGGGTTAATAAGGAAGTTGTTTCATTCAATAGCAAGCTACACAAAATAATGAAGGTACATGAACATATACAATTAATACTAATCACACAGCAGCCAAAAACTGAATCGGCAATATTTTCACTTAGGGAATCGTTTCCTCATGAGTTCCCACAAATCATTAATATTCCAATAACTGAGGCAAAGTCATATGCACAATTTCTTCATTAAAAATTAAAAGTTCATGCGGTTATGGTGGGTTATCTAATAAAATATTAAAATTATGTGTTAGTGATATTTCTAAACCTCTCACATACATCTGCAACAAATCATTGTCATCTGGTATCTGCCTGGAGCATCTAAAGTATGCTATCATTACACCCTGTCCTAAGAAAGGTGAAAAATCACAAATATCAAATTACAGACCCATATCATTATTGCTTGGTCTTTCTAAAATATTTTGAATTGCTCATTTTCCAGAGGTTAAAACATCATGTAGTAAGTAACAATACTTTGGTCTCTGAGCAATATGGCTTTAGGGATAATTTATTTACTGAAAGTGCAATATTTAAACTTACTGATTCGATTCTCAGAGCTTGGAATAACAAAGAATACGTAAAGGGGTTAATTTGTGATTGTGTTAGTCATGAATTATTGATCTCAAAGTTGGAATTTTATGGAGTAAATGGCACTATTTTAAATTGGCTTAAATCGTATCTGTATAACAGTAAACAAAGAGTTCTTTTGCAACTTGACAGTTCACCTAATATTTTATCGGACTGGGAAACTGCTAGACATGGTGTTCCTCAGGGATCTGTGTTGGGCCCTTTACTATTCAATGTTCATATTAATGATTTTCCAAGCATCATAGGTAAAGTTTCTCACACCATTCTCTTTGCTGATGACACTAATATTCTTGTTTCGTCCAATGATCATACTGAACTAAATTCTAACTACAATAAGGTATTTTGTTGCATTTCTGAATGGTTTCAAAACAATCAGTTGGTACTTAATTCAAATAAGATGCAATTGATCAAATTTATTTCCTCTAAATCTTCTACTTATCCATTACATGTATCATACAATAATCAAGCTCCTACTGTTGCTGGAAATATTAAATTTTTAGGCGTGTATCTAGATTGTCACCTTACATGGAATTTGCATCTAGACAATTTAATTAAAAAGCTAAGTTCTATCTGTTTTCTGTTGAGAAAATTATCATCTATTGTAAATGTAAAAACGCTATGAATGGCTTATTTGCACATTTCCATTCACAAATCAATTATGGTATAATTTTTTGGGGTTCATCTTCATCAATGAGAAATGTTTTCATAATTCAAAAGAGACAAATTACGATTATGCTGAGGCTGGGTCCAAGGAGTTCTTGTAGAGAAGGTTTCAAAAAACTTGATATACTTGCAGTTCCTTGTTTCTATATCTATGTTTTAATGTTATTTGTAGTTAAAAATCCTAAAATCTATCAAACCAACACCTCAGTTCATGGCAGGAATACTAGGCAACAAAATAAACTGCATGTACCTTCTGTGAGATCTTCCACAATACAGAGAGTTGTATATTATTCATCTGTTAAAATATTTAATCACCTTCTGCAAAATATATCAAAACTTCATAACAATATAAATATTTTAATACTATGTTAAGGAATTGTCTTGTTAAGAATGCTTTTTATTCTATTAATGAATTTCTTTCTAAAGATTGTGATAGGTAACCAGCAACAAATAGTTTTTCAACTGCTGTTGCACTCCTTTTGTAGTTCATTATTATTAGCAACATATATGTGTGTTCTGTGCATGTCCTTTATTCTATTTAATTTTCAAACGTTCACTTGTTATTATTTATATTTTACTTGTTTTATTATTTTGTAATCCATATATTTACCTTGTCTTAGTGTGTGAGTATAAATTCTCTTGTTATTTATAGTGTTTTACTAATTTCATGTAACTTTGTATCTCATTTGTATCTCAGTGTTTTGACTTGATTGCATATTGCAATCCATTGTTCTTGACGAATTCCATATCCAATCTGCCTTGCATGCAAATTGGATCGGTGAATGTATGTGTATATATATATGTGTGTATGTATGTATTTGTAATTAGATTCTTGTACTATGACTTTACCCTGGCCAGGTGATTAGGCAGTGCAAGATGAGCCAGGTGTATTTAGTAAGCATTTCCTACATACACAGGTGAGACAGCAGCTAATGGACACTGTCATGATCTTTTAAGCAAATCATTGTAGGCAATATTAAGTAATATGAATCTAGTAATAAGGAAACAAAAGGTTACAAATTTTGAGTTTTTGTGTTTGAAAAGTAATGGAACTGATTTTAAGCCTCAATATACATTTCGTTTTAAGTGACTAACAAATGATGGACTCATGCCATAAGTGATGTGACAAATAGTATTAAAAGAAAGCATTTTCATTGATTTAGTTGAGGCAAGACAGCTGAGTTCTTTATTCATTGTATGTTACTTACTTAACATAATATTTTAATACTATATTTTGGAGCTCAGGGTGCAGGGTCTGATCTGTGGCCGACTACTCTGTTCACATTACGCAGATAACAACATACGTATAGATATGTCAAGCATGGCGGTGACAAGTTGGATAGTGTACGAATGTGGTAATGAAATAAGCGTGAATATTCAATGTTTCACAACAAGTTATGATAAAATTCAGAGACAGTGTAATGTTGCTATAACGAACGAAATAGATGGTGATAATTTCCTTTAAGTAAAACTGGATATGGACGAGTTATGTGAGTTCAGTAATATGTCGATCCGTCCACGAGTGAGAACTTATTCAAAACCTGATCACCAAGCTAACTCAACAAGTCACTTTACTCAAGAACAATTTTAAGATCTCAAATAATTTCCAGTGTAAATGGTCAGATGTGGTAGCAGGAAGAAAGGACTCAGAACAAAAACAACCATCTATGATACCGACCGTCTTAACCTCCAAAGTGCCTTCAGTAATGATGACCTCTGCAAAAAGGCATACAGCATTAAAGACAAGCAAAAAATCAATTGTGGAACAAACAAAGAAGAAACATAACATTTACTCATCGGCGATAGCCACGCAAGAGACTGTGCCAGCATACTTCAACAGAAATTGAAAGATAGGTATATGGTAACAGGATATGTTAAACCAGATGCAAAATTAGAAACACAGACCTACTATAGCGAATCCTTGTTGTTAATAACCGGTATCCCAGGTCAACTTCCAGAGGCCTCTTTCCTCAGTCTGATGCTGGTAATATCCTATGGCACCTGGAACAGCAACTCACCAGTACCACGTCATGACTGTCAATATACTGATACAATCACAGCATATAAAGCACACATATCTGTCAAATTAATCCACCTACTGCCACTCACCACATGCAGAACACACCTCAATACAGGAAATATTTTCTTGACATTTCCAAACACACTCCATAATTACCATCTGCCATGGTACATGCCTTTATTCTACAGAATCCCATCCCTGTGAGCAGGGAGGTACAGGAAAGTCCTCGACTCCTCTTGTCAATAAGAAATTCATGTTGTCCCTCATCACCTGAAACAGCAAGATACTTAATAAGTATTTCCACCATTATAAAAAAACATTACATCCAGTCTTACATTTTAAGCTATTGCAATGATGCAATTATATTCTTCTTCTTCTTCCATTACCACAAACATCCCTGGGTGGGACTTGACCCTGTCTATGAGCTTCCACCACTCCTCTCTTGACTGTGCATTAAGTCTCCAATTTCTACAACCAACCTGTGTGACGTCCTCCTCTAACTCGTGTTGTACCACCCCAACGTTCATCTGCCTCTTACCTATCTCCAATTCCTCCTGGACTAGTACAAAGGATTTTCCTAGCACGGTCACTTTCGTCCATCCTTATCATGTGTCCAGCCCATCTAAGTCTATTGAGCTTAATAAATTTCACAACATCATGTTCATCATAGAGCTTATACATTTCAGAGTTTTTGCACCTCCTCCAACATCCATTTTCAAGTACCGGGCCAAATATTTTCCGTAGAACTTTCCTCTCAAAGGACCTCAGAAGATCCTCGCCTTGTGTACCCATAGTCCAAGCCTCGGAGCCATATGTGAGTACTGGCCTCATTGATGATTTATAAATGAGGCATTTAACAACAGTTTTGATCTAAGATGCTTCATTAAGCCAAAGTAGCATTTGTTCGCTGTCCCTAGCCTTGCCTTTATCTCCATCATTACACCACCAACAGTTCACCACTGTTCCCAAATAGACAAAGCTTTCTACTTTCTGGAAATTATAACCGACAGAAATTGTGGGAGATAAGGTTGTGCTCTTCCCAGTGACCATATATTTGGTCTTATCATCGTTGATTTTAAGGCCCATATCTTCTGCCGCCTGGACTAGGGATAGAAAGCTTAATTAAGATCCAATGCTGTCCTGGATATCAAATCCAAGTCATCTGTATACGCTAAGAGTTGTACCAAATTATAGAAGATGGTCCCTCTTGTTTGGATTCCTGAGTCCCTTATAACTTTCTCCAGTACCACATTAAATAAGAGACATGCCAATGCATCGCCGTCTCAGACCATTCATTATTCCAAATCGTGCAGAAAGACTCGAATAGACCCTTATAGAACATGTTGAATTTTTCAGTGTAAGTTGTACCATCCTTATAAGTTTTCCAGGGAATCCAAACTCTTTCATAGCAGCATACAATTTCTCTCTTTTTATAGTGTCATAAGCAGCTCGAAAGTCAATAAAGAGGTGATGTAAACCAGGACTATATTCCTTTGTTTTCTCCAAAATTTGCCTAATTGTAAATATCTGGCTTATTGTGGATCTGCCAGGCCAAAATCCACACTGGTAGATCCCAATTATCTTTTCTGTATATGGGAAAAGACGATTAAAAAAAATATTTGACAATACTTTATACGCAATATTAAGGAGTGTTACTCCTCTATAATTGTTACCTTTTATTAGCTCACCCTTTCTATGTAACAAACACAGTAATTCAATGTCCCATTCATTGGGCAGCTCTTCCCTACTCCATATGTGGCTTATAATTGGATAAATACTTTTATTCAATTCAGGTCCTCCAAATTTTAGTAACTCTGCTGGGATGCTACCACTTCCTGGAGCTTTCCTATTTTTTAACTCACCAATAGCAGTATTTATTTCCGAATGAGCAGGAACATCCAAATCCACCTCTTCAATACTCACTACGAGCTCCTCATGTGTGGTATCTGTCTCAGATATAAAACCATCCAATAATTCTGTAAAATGCTCAACCCAACGATTCAGCACATCCTGTTGGCCACATAAAATTGTTCCATCCTTAGCTTTACATATATTTGTCCTTGGTTTAATCCCTTTTAAGCCTCAGTTATCTTTCTATAGAACTTTCCTACTTCATTATGTCCATGTAATTTCTCCAAATCTTCTTTTTCCTTTTGTGCCCACTCTTTCTTTTATGTAACTTTTTTCAATCTTTCTGTTCTCTTGATAGTTATTCACTGCATTCCGAGTGTGATGTTTTCGATGCATTAATTCATATGCTGTATTTTTTTCTGCTGTTGCTGTTTGGCAATCATCATCAAACCAAGTCTTCCTTGGCTCCAAGATTGTCTTCCCCAGGACCTCATCTGCTGCTTGAATAATTGCTCCCTTACACTTCTCCCATTCTTCATTCACCGTACCCTCATGGGAATATGGTGACTGATGAAGATATTCGGTGATCTTTTGAGAGAAGTGATCCGTCTGAGGCATCCATAACTTAGATATATCATATTTCTGCTGGCATTTACCTTTAGCCCTTTTTGTATTAGATATCTGCATTCTTAATCTTGCTATTACCAAATAATGATCACAGTCAACATTTGCTCCTCTATATGTTCTAACATCCAATAGATTCGACAGATGTCAAGTATCAATCAGCACACGATCAATTTGATCCCATGACAGCCTATCAAGTGTTGACCAAGTCACTTTATGGACATTCTTGTGCTTGAACATTGTGCTGCCTACCATCATATTACGAGACAGTGCAAACTGAATCAACTTATCCCCATTATCATTAGTCACTTCATGGAGGCTATTTTTCCCTATAGCAGGGGAGTAACATTCCTCTTTATTATTTGGGCATTCACAATCACCTAATATGATTTTAATGTCATAGGATTGGCCTTCATCATATGCTCATTCCAATGTTTCATAAATTGCTTCCTTTTCCTCTATTGCTGATACATCAGTCGGTGAGTGAGCATTAATCAAGGTGTAATTAAAGAATTTTCCTTTCAACCTAAGTGTGTAGATATGAGGAGTTAATCCTGGATAGTTTATAATACGATGTTTAAGATGCTTTTAAAGGCAAAACCTGTGCTCAAAATATGCTGACTTTTATGACCACTGTAGAAGATTGTCCAATCCTTTTTTCCTAAGATTCCTACTCCAGTCCAACATATCTCTTGTAGTGCTATAATCCCTGCTTTATACTTATCCAACTGTTCTAATAGGAGTTTATCCCTGTACAGGGATAACACATTCCAAGTGCCTACAAGCAAGTCCTTTGACCGTATTATTCATTTACCTTTATACTTTCCTTGTCTTTGTCCAATAAACTGTCTGGCTTCATCTCCTTGAGGTTACATGACAGTGATATTTTTTACAAGGTGGGTTCGTCAGCCCCACGCTCAACCCCCAACCTGGATGACAGGGATATCCACTTCAGTCTGGATCATCACCTTTGACCTGTCCAGCATGGGAGGCCCTACCAGTAGCTACGCTACCACTGGCATAGCTCTCAGGATCATTTGACCACACAAGCCCCACCACTACGTCAAAGTAGGGATACCTTCAGTGGGGTGTATTGTTATATAATTCATCAAAATGAAATCCATGAATGAAAATATGTCACAAAAATGGTATGGAATTGAACATAACATCCTGATCTATAATTAGCCAGATACGTTTAATACATGGACTACTCACATCTGGTGCGACGAGGGATGAATTCTCTGAATGCTAAGAACATGTTCCAGCAGAAGAGGTTTACCACTAGAATTGCAGTCCCTTCACTGTCACCTCTCCAGCACTGTCAACAAACATGTAACTTCACAGGCCCTTAGGGCTCTAGGAGGTTGATGCTCCAGGAATTTCCAGACATGAAGGTGGTAAGGTTGTCAGCCCTACACATCCACCTCCTTTACTCCCCCAGCAGATACCCTGGTACTGATTTCTGTTAGAGGATGAGTTGACCCCAGGACCATAGTGCAGCCAAAAAGGTTAAGTCAATGAAAAATTCCAATGACCCCATCAGGAATCAAGCCCATAACTCCTGTTTGACTTCATAAAGTCTGGCAGTGAGAATATTTGGGAAGAAGTGCAAATTGCGAATTCTAACGTAAAGAACCAAGGACCTGTGGTTTTACCTTGATTAGCACTATGGAAAGGTTTGAATGTAACATTTATATGCTGCATTCAGGGATGACATGGAGTTAGAATATGCAGCACAGTGCATGTTTATGAAGTGTCAAGAGATTGTGTAGGCCAAAAAAAAAAAATCCCCTCCTTATTCAACTTTCTCAAACCTACTGTTATTCTCTCTCTCTAAATGATAATAACTATCTTATTATATAAAGTACATGTTAAATGTAAGTCTTCAGTAGGAGCCAGGACAGTGTAGTTGGTTATGTGACTAAGCTATGAACTGGAGAATCCAGGGCTCGAATCGAAGTAGGGGCAACAGATTTTTCTCTCCCCCAAAATGTCCAGACCAGATATGAGGCCCACCCAGCCTCCTATACAATGAGTGCCAGGGTTCCTTCCTAGGAGTAAAGCGGCTGGGGCATGAAGGTGATCACTCACCTACACCTCATGCGGAGGTTCGCTATGAGTGGCGCTACACCTCTACTCCCCATATATGCCTTCATGGCATGAACAGGAGCAATTGGAATGTCACTGTGCAGCTAGGAGAGAGGTGCCAAATCCATATTATACCCTGCAATTTCATACCTGTAAACGTTGCACATTCCCCAAATCACGTACGGACCATGATGCTATCTCGTAAACAGTACTAGAAGATTAAACAATACACTACCCTCACATCAACTACGAACCTTATGATCAGGCTTTATCAAAGGAATCATCATACGTGTACTTATGCCCTATCCTATACTTTGACCAATATACTTCTCTTCCTCAAGATATAAGGTTCGTTCCATTCGCCTGAATACCACAAAACGAATAATCTATTGTCCTATACAATTCAGAATTCCCAAATATCACCGTAACAAGCGAAACTTCACTCTTACCTCCAAAATATGAAGTCCCCATTCTTCGTAAACAATTAATATGCTTATAAACCACGACGGCCCCAATTTCAGCACTTTTTGCCCACAACAACATCGAGGCAGATTCTCTCACCTCTCAAAATGAATGCCCTTGCCAACAGATTAATAAAAACCTTTAACACATTGGAAACTTCGTGCTAGATAATCTGTACCACAGATTACTACTGATCTGTACTCCGTAGCAACGTCAAACTACAACGCCACACGCGGCGCCTTCGTGTTACTGCAGCCGTCATGGCGCACTGGCTGTGGGTAAAGCATGCTCCTGGTGGTAACTTGTGGAACTATCTAGTATAACATCGGCAAAGCAACCTGCTGCTTTGCCATACCCTCCCCTTCAACCAACTAAAAAATTCACAATGGCACCAAAAAAAATAGCAAGCTTCAAAATTATTACAAACCAACTACATACAAACTTAATCACTTAACTTAACTGTTCTCACCACCCAACAGGCAACTTACTTAGATAATGTGTCCCTGAAGATGAACCCAAATTAAGGGTTCGAAACATGTAGGACAGTGAAAATACACAATTAATGTGATTAAATTGTACATTTGTCGGACTTTAAATATAAACTACATACACTTATTAGGAAATATTATTTTTGTTATGTATTCTCAGACATATTTCTGCTCCTTGCCGTGATAGAAGGGCTTGTGACTTCCAGAGACCCTGAGAGCTAAGCTGGCAGTAACATTGTTACCAGTAGGGTTTCCCAAGCCGGACAGATCAAGAGGGTAGGAACCAGACGAAGAAAGATGCCTAGGAGATGGAAATTAAATAAAAATTTCCCTGATGCAGGAAGCAGTGACATCAGTAATGACTTGAAGCACAGAGCAAATGATGCTCGAGATGGTTTATGGTCTTGTAGCAACAGGCATGACCAGAGTGGATGAATGGCTGCTGTAATGCGATGTGGAAAGCAAACGGAAAAACTACCACATTATTACTTTTCCTGGATAGTCTCTTCAAGAAACAGAGACAAATGCGAGATGCTTCCTCTGGAAACAAAACAATCCAGAAGTAAACCACTCCCCATTCGGATTTCCAGGGGGGGAGTGTTTCTAGAGGAGACACCACGTGGTAGGAGTTACAGAAAGGACTACAAACAGGTTAGGTTAGGTTAGGTTAGATTGTGTTAGGTTGGTTTGTGTTAGGTTGTGTTACATTGGTTTTGATTGGGTTCGGTTGAGTTAGGTTGGGTTAGGTGAGGTTAAGTTAAGTTAGGTTGGTTTTGGTTAGTGTGGTTAGTGTAGGTTAGATTAGTTTTAATTAATTTAGGTTAGGTTACTTTAGTTTATTTTAGGTTAAGTTAGGTTATGTTAGTTTAGATTAGTTTGGGGGAGGTGTTGTTAAATTATATTATATTAGTTTAGGTTAGGTTATGTTAGGTATCTGTCTATCTGTGTACGTATTTATTTATTTAGGAAACGTCATTCCATACCTTAAATTTTTAGTTTGGGTGTCAGTAAGCTGCAATCAGTAGTAAGCTGTTTGAGCACGGAAATGCCGTTGATACCACGTGTTCAATAGTCCCTTTTTGTCAGCACTAATAACTGCCATTTTAAAATCTTCATTCTCACTCGTTTTTAGTAAAAGGAAATGTACCAAGAGAATGACTCAAACCAGCACATATGCCACTTATTTTTGCCCTGCAATTAAAAGCAGACATATCAGTCATATGCATGTCTAATTAGTTCAGTATTATATTTAGTGATATTGGAAATTAGGTTAGTATATGTAATTTATTATTTATTTATTTACTTCATTTATCTTCCGCTTCCATCAAATATACTAACTTGCTAAGTAACAGGACCCAAACTACTCAATAATTACATGACGTTGAGCATGTGAAGGGCTGTGGACTGCTGAAAGGATCATTGTGCTCCCTGCCGCCAACGACTACACAAATCGTCTTAATTTCACCACGCAGCTGAACACCAGAAATCACAGCTCTGTCATGCAATTACTCGCACGTTGCATTGAAGCGTATCCAGCGATACGTAATCAGAAGCACGTAATTAACAAAGTCAACTGAAACAACACTACGCATAGAATGCACGTACCCTCTGTGACACTTTAAATCATAATGACAATTATTGATCACAGTGGATACCAGAACATAAAACGTAAATTACACCACAAAGAATGAGCCATCTGTAAACTCCTGCGATGACGAAATTTTACCAAAAGTGCTTCGTCTGGACATATCTCTTTGTCACGGATTATCAGCATACAGATTGTAACAAATTACTTTGAGAAAAGAAAGTACTTTTTCTTCTATATCTTGGTTCCCATTGGAAGGGATTTATCCGAAAATACATAACGCGCTGTCCCAAAGCTGCGCTACAAGCGATGTAAGTTTGGTTGTGACCGGACTAAAATGAATGACACTTTACTTGGAAAACAAAATACGTTTTCGTCTGTATCTCGGCTACCAATCAAGGGATTTTCCTGCAAGTTCACACCGCGCACAAACCGAGCATGCGCTGCAAAAGATATAAGCGTGTGGTTGGCAAGTAATGAATGGCACTTTATTGTAGAGTAGACAACCCTTACGTCTGTATCTCGGCTTCCAATCGAGGGATTTTCGTGAAATTACACCATGTAAGCTTGGTTGCAATCCGTCAATAATGAAAAGGAATTTACTTGGAGAGAAAAGAGTGCCCTTTCGCCTTATCTCGCCTTCAAATCCAGGGATGGCCTTGAAAATAGACACCGCGCAATTTCCAAGCATGCGCTTGACACGCTGTAAGATTCGTCGCGATCGGCGAATAATAAGGGGCACTTTACTTGAAGATCAGAGTACCCTTTCGTCTGTATATCGGCTTCTAAAAGCGGGATTTCCCTGGAACTTCTAACCGCGCAAAGTTTACGCACGCGCTGTATGTAAACCATGTAAGTTTCATTTCTATCGGTCAATAATTAAGAGCACTTTACTTGGATAGCAAAGCACCTTTTCGTCTATATCTCGCCTGCTATTGGAGTAATGTAATTGAAACTTCCAACCTCGCAGTATACGCGTTGGCGCTACAACAGTCCATATCGGTCAATAATGAAGAGCACTTACTGCAGAACAAAAAACCTTTCCTTCCGTATCTCGCCATCCATTCGACGTAGTCTCCTGGAACTTCACATCACACCATCACACTCTTACTGCGCATGCGCTACAAACATGCACGTTTTGTTCATACCGGTCACTAATGAGGGGCACTTTACGTGCAGATCAAAGCACCTTCTCTCCTGTATCTCGTCTTCCTTTCGAAGCATGTTCCTGAAACTTCACACCACAATATTATTGCGCATGCGCTATTAAGGATGTAAGATTGGTTGAATTCGATCAATAATGAAGGGCACTTTACTTGGAGACCAAAGTAATTTTTCGTCCGTATCTCGCCTTTCGTTGGAGAGAAGTAAACGAAACTTCATACATCGTACGGTAAGCTCATACCTTACCAACATGGGTAGTTTCATTGATATCGGTCATTAACGAAGGGCACTTTACGAGAAGACGAAAGTACATCTTCGCCTGTATTTCCCTTCCATTGGAGGGATGTAACTGAAACTTTACACATCGCAATGCCAACGCATTGGCTACAAACACTGGATGTTTGGATGAAACCGATGAATAAAGAAGGGCACCTTACTTTGAGAGCAAAATACATTTTCTTCTGTATCTCGCCTCCTGTTCGACATATTCTCCTGATACATTAAACCGCACTATAATAGCAGAAGCGCTAGAATCTCTAAGTTTGGTTCAAGTCGTTCAATAATGAAGGGCACTTTACTTGGTGACCAAAGTAATTTTTCGTCTGTATCTCGCCTTCCCTTTGATGTATTCTGCCCGAAACTTCAAACTACAGTCGAAGTGGGTATGTCCTACATACTATGTAAGTTTGGTTGGCGTCGGCCAATAATGAAGGGCACTTTACTTGGACACCAAACTAATTTTTAGTCTGTATCTCGCCTTCCATTGGAGGGATGTATCTGAAACTTCATACCTCGCACTACCCGCGCATGCGCTACAGACACTGCACGATTGAAATCGTTCGATAATGAACGGCACTTTACTTGGGGACCAAAGTACTTCTTCGTCTGTTCCTCGCCTTCTCTTGGCGTGATGTAACTGGAACTTCATACGTTGCAGTGCCCATGCATGCGCTACAAACAGTGCAAGTTTGATCGAAATCGGTCAATCATGAAGGGCACTTTATATGGCGTGCAAAGTACCTTTCCTTCCGTATCTCGCCTTCCATTCGACATGTACTCCTGCTACTTCACAACACTCTCTCTTTGCGCATGCGCTACGAACGGTGTACGTTTTTTGAAATAGTTCAATAAGGAAGGGCACTTTACTTGGAGACGAAAGACTTTTGAGTCTGTATCTCGCCTTCCAATGGAAAGACATAACTGAGCCTTGATACCTCGCACTGGCCGCGCATGCGCTACAAACATTGCATGTTTGGTTGCAGTCGGTCAACAACAAAGGGCACATTACCTCGAGCCCTAAGTGCTTTCTCGTCTATACCTCCCCTTACATTGGAGCGATGTAACTGAAACTTCACACATCGCACTAAACTCGCATGCGATACAAACAGTGCAAGTTTCGTTGATATCGGTCAATAATGAAAGGCACTTTACTTGGACACCAAAGCAATTTTTCGTCTGTATCTCGCCTTCCATGGGAGGGACGTACCTGAAACTTCATACCTCGCACTAAATGCGCATCCCCTACAAAAACTGCACGTTTGGTTGAAATCGGTCAATAATGAAGGGCACTTTATTTGGCGGGCAAAGTACCTTGCTTCCATATCTCGCCTTCCATTCGACGTATACTCCTCCAACTTCACACCACAGTCTCTTTGCGCATGCGCTTCGAACGGTGTACGTTTGTTTGAAATTGGTCAATAATGAAGGACACTTTACTTGGAGACCAAAGCACTTGAGTCTTTATCTCGCATTCCATTCGACGTATCCCCCTACGTGTCACCACACTCTTACTGAGCATGCGCTACAAACAGTGTAAGTTTGGTTGAAATCGGTCAATAATGAAGGGAACTTTACTTGGAGAGCAAAGTACATTTTCGTCTGTATCTCGCCTTCCATTCAACGTATTCTCCTCAAACTCCAAATCACATTGCGCATGCCCTACAACTTGTGTAAATTTCGTTGAAATCGGTAAATAATGAATACACCTTACTTGGAGAACAAAGTACCTTTTCCTCTGTATGTCGCTTTGCATTCGATGTATTGCCCTAACACGTGACACAAGACTCTTACTGTGTATGCGCTACAAACAGTGTATCTATAAAATGAAAAACTTTCTTTAAGTTTCAAATCTATAACCATACAGCTTTAACTATCCTACTTCAAATTTCCAAATTGCACACCTCGAAATTCTGTATATGGCATGCCGCATACCTTTCTTCCAAGTACTCCTTACTAATATCTTTGTAACCAATCTGGAACCAGGACAAAGAGGCCAATTTCTATAACTCTTGTAATGTATGTATAGCAATCCCTCTTTAATAGATTCGTCTAACTGGAACCAAAACAAAATCAGAGTAATCTAATCAAATTTAATGTTTGTAAATCACAGATGATGATGATAGTGCAACTTCCACTCTCAATCCAATTACTGGATTCCTGTTTCATAGCAGATTTTACTGCCATGGCATCATCATGCCTGAAGACTTGACACCAGGTCATTCTTCCAGAAAGTGGGGAACCGAAACTGTGTCAGCTACGTATTTGTACAGTACAAATCCAATCTTTATCAAAGTGATCACGTGCCAAGGTGTGGAACAGTTGACCAGCTGCCTCTAGGAACTTGCAGCTGGCCAGACTGCGAGTCAAGTATTAACAGGAATCTCATACCCTCACACCCTCAATGGAATACCTCCCTGTATCTTGTAGCTTCAGTATAGGGTGTGTAATGTTATGTGGTGAAAACTCAGTGGTGATTCCTAAAGCAATTTTCATCCAACCTCATATGAGACTAACCATTCATAGCAGGCCACAGTACTGGTCTGTGTATTCAGTTCCATCTTGGGGACTGCAGATGTATGAAAATACATCTGTGTGAACTTGAACAGATCTTAACATGCGTCTTGACTGATATCTGATAACACAGGAAGACACAATATATACTCAATATAGTCTTCTCGGGCGCACAGCCGCGTCAATTCGTTTGAATACAACGTTTCGGGGACTAGCTCCGTCCCCATCCCCATCCCTTGCCTGAGGATGGGGACGGAGCTAGTCCCCGAAACGTTGTATTCAAACGAATTGACGCGGCTGTGCGCCCGAGAAGACTATATTGAATCATGTCGCCGTGAAAGTTTTAAAACTTATACACAATATACACTTTCAAAGTATTTTTTAATGAACGTCACTGAGCACTACCAGAAGTTGCTACTGACCTCTTATGAAACACAAATATACATTTGTGTCAGCTTCAGTGTTCATCATTGTGTCAAAAAATGTGTTCACAGCTGAAGAATACAATCTGCCACTAGCACCAATACCGACACTTATGCATACTGACAGGATTCATGCTAGGAATTTATCACAAAATTATGTACTCTGAATTGCCTCTTAGAATTGAAGACTTGAAGTTTGTTTAATTCCATATAGTCTATTATGAAACAAATTTAATGAATCTATTTTTCTTCTCTGTTACAAGTATTGTGTATAGAAATCACCTTATAAATAAACGAAGACACACATCATAGCGGAAAATATAACTCTCATATACTTTGGTTCACAGTTTTTGTAAGAGTCTTAGTAAGTTTTATTTTTTCAATTGGTTCTTTTCAAGCAACATAACACTAAAAATCTGTAAGTACTGCATAAAGGACACAACATAAATCACTTCTGGCGAGGAGTAACAATGAAACCTTTAAAAACTGATGTTAAGTAAATGGTAATCCATGTTTCCTTTCCAACCTGAAGTATATACTAAAGAGCTCAGTATCTATTTTAGGTATTGTATTTAAATTTGCAAAGTCTTCCTTCCAAGCACAGACTATGTCAAATCAGTACTGCATATCCAGACAGAGAAACTGTGTTTTGATTTTATTTCGAGTTTAAAATCTATTCAGACATGTCATTCATAAATTTAAGAATGAGTCTTTAAAATGACAGCATTCTGTTGGCAGTTATGCCATCTTCTGCCAGTTTTACAAGTCTTTATTTCTTGACAGTGACAATTCTGTGATAAACTTTAAAGAGTTTCACATTTAAAATGTCTTTTGGCTTATGAAAAGTGGCTGTGAAAACCTTATGTAAGTGTCAGCTGTATCAGATCATTCACAGTGCCAGTCACTGCGATTATGTACAGTCACTGCGCTTATGTACAACCTTTTCAGATGTCAAATTATGACCTGCTCATTCCATGTGGAGTATTTACAAAAGTGGAAAATTTCTTACAGTTTCTTCACTGGTTGTTGCTATACTAACTTACTGCAAAGACAGAAAGGAAGACAGATTGCTCTGATTCACAGTGTGAATAAATCTAACAAACATGGAAAACCACATCAAAGCCACAGAAACCTGCCTTTCTCAACACTGCAAAATGTTTGTGTATAGAAACACGCAACTGAATGCACAAATCATCCTTAAAGACAGAAGTATTGTCATATTCCTGTGAACTGGATGGTTTACTGAAAGTTTAGAAGCTTTAGATCATTATATCAATTGATAAGTTTAGTTGTACAAGACAGTACACATTTACTGAAAATTGTAAATGAAAGAGCTCTGGCACAATCCTCATAAGTTACCTATGAAATCATATGGTGTCTCCAGATATCTGGTCCTTTTCCAATTCACTGCATCGGAACCAAAAGTGAGTCTTTTGGATACTCACACATCAAATGAACAAAAAATGGAGAAATTATTTTTCAGAGAGTTGTATGACCAAAATTACTTAATTATGTGGATAAACAGGCACGATGAAACGAACTGTCAACTGCAGATTTTGCAATGTCAAGATCAGTGTCATTATGTAACAGTTTATGATGTCAAGGTTGTGTTGAATTCAGAACGCTAGGTATTAAACCTGCATTATTTTCCTCCTGGCACTGAAGTGGGAACAGAAAGGCAGGTTGAGGTGGCATAATGAACAGTATCACTAATGTCAAGTCCTTTTAAATTAAGGTCAAACAAAATCAAACAGTAATTTTCCAGAAATTATTTTCAAAGCTTACTGTCACCCCATTCCACATGTAACATTATGAAACAACCTGTCGGCAAAGTTCCTTTCCACTTGAACCTGTACCACAAAAGTCCTTGTTTGAAACTGGTCAGTACCAGTCATTGTATCTATGAACAAAATCCTGCTCCTACTTTCATACACTGGTTTACTGATTCATGAAGTACCAAATTCAGCAGTGCTGTTCGTTATGTTTTACATGTTTATTTCATATCCTCTGTTTTTATCTGCATCATCTACAGAAGTCATGTGGCACCACAAGTTTATGTCACAAAGGATCACAATTACAGATCCTGTCACAATCATACTCTGTTTTACCAGTGGATTTCTTTTTCACAAAAGAGGCTTAAAAATAAACCCAGCTTCAAAACAATAAAGAATGTAAAAGGCAGGGACTGAAAGGAAAATATACACAGTAAAACCCCAATTTAATGTTCCCGCATTTAGTGAAATCCCGGATTTAGTGATGATTTTTTCATGTCCTGACAACAGCTCCATATAAACAATGTAACCTTCATTTAATGAAAACCTAGATTTAGTGAAATATATTCTAATCCCCCAGCAATTCATTAAATAGGGGTTTTACTGTATTTAATGATGTGTCTGCCATCTGGTGGTGACAGTGTGAACAAATATGAATGTGGTTACAGCCAGGTGGTATTGTTCCCAGTAAGCAATGACCTGGAATCAAGAACCTTACAAACAGGCCACACTGCAAATGAAGGTGAAAGCATCTACACTTATCAGTTACAAAGAAAAAATTAAAACCATCTGTAATGTGAAGTGCTGGAATAATGGCACAACTTAAATGTAACTTGCAACATGTAAAGTGAGAGCTTACTGCACACCTTACATCTGGACTAAACAGGGTCTGTGAAACTGATCAGAATACAGCCTAAAAGTAAGAAAACGAGCAAGAGTTGTGTGTGTGATACATCCTTAGTTTAGCAGTAGTAGTTCAGTGGTGGGTATCTTGGAGGATGGCAGGCAACTGAGAAATATTTTCACTTTGAGTGAAGTTGGAATGAAGAAACATTATTATTATTATTATTATTATTATTTAAACAGATCAGAATGCAGCCATGACTAATTCTGCATAAGTAAATGTGTACTCTATGTTCAATTCAATTTCTGTAACATTCAATTTACAAAAACCACAAAATGTAATTTTAAACTGTAGTATCTTTCTTCCTAATTACTGAAACCTGAGCAAGTGGATCATATGCCCTGTAATGATGACTGCTTTTGATTTTAGTACATTAAATTCTAATGCACTAGTTAACTAGATAACATGGTTTTATTTACAATGGTTTAAAAAAACTATACCATCAGTTAGTTCAAACCAGTTGGTTACTGCTGCAAATATGAGTTTGATGATACTGATTGTCATCAATTTGCACATTTATAGTGTTTGTTAATGCAACTTTGGTGGAAGGGCTTGTCCCACTAATTTCCTAAGTGAAATAATATAATTTACAATTCCTTACTGTAGCAGCTACTTCCTACCAGTATGCTGCATTTGAAAACTGTTTATTGCCCTGTGGTAGTTTGACATCTGTAACTGGAATATTGTTATAAGTTTGACAACCTCTGAAGTGTGGTACAAATAACCAGTTTGGGGGCCTCCCTGTAATTATTAGTGACATTACTCTGAGGTCTCTCAGAATACAGCCTTCTGTCACAAGAAAGGAATCTAGTCCAGAAGAACCCACAAGAAAGTGTAGTAAGGTCTGCAACCACCCCCCCCCCCCCCCCAATGCTGTGGGATCTGCAGGGGTGTTATCTGTGTCACTGCCTCTGAGAGATGCATTTTACTTCAGAGGTGTAAATGATGAGGATTATGAACATGCAATTCCTTGGACATGCCAAAACACTACTGTTATATCTTGACTTAACTAAAAATGTGTCACACACACACACCCAAAAGTTTCTTCTCCTGGAACACCTTTACTGACATTAAAAAAAAAAGATACTGAAATCCAATCTTGTAAAAAATATGAGAATCTGGAATTTATTCATGAAATAATTGAGTCATTAATAGGATAAATGGAACTCTGATTAGTTAGCTAAACCTATTTAAATGTATTGTTTTTCCTTTTTGTTCATTCTTTTCTTTTTCCTTTCTTTCTTTCTTTCTTTCTTTCTTTTTTTGGCTTTTTTTTTTGTCGCAATATTAAACAGTACATTGCTGTCTCAATCCCCAGGTATTTGGTTAGTTTGTAGTGAAACCTTGTAATAAATATTATTATTAACATTAGTATTAATATTATTATTATTATTATAGAAAATGTGAATATATGTACAGAACAATACAATAAGGGAAACATGTTTGGCATGCGCATTGGTTGATGTTTACAAAGACAAAATTCAGCACATATGGTATAATTTAGTTTTGGAAGAAATAAAGTGACAAGGGACATTAGCTTAACAGAACGTGTGCCACCAATCAGATGTCTCATTTGTGCTGTTTATTCAAATGATTATGTCATTCCAAATTTAAAATGTACAAAGATTATAATAAAGTTAATTTGTATTTCGAAAGTTGGATGAACTTGTAATGATGTCCTCGTGTTGAAATTATTTTAACAACAGTAGCTTCATTCACTTTATGGCACAGCGTTCCTTGGTAGGTGTCATTTCAATTGTAATACCTTAAGCAGATTTTTAATCAAATCTTCCTGTGCATGCAATGAAAGGAAGGGATATAATATATCTGAAAAGTGCATACTTGCACATGCATGCACGCACAGACAGACATACATACATGCACACTATGCCATACATCATAATAGTAATTAGTGATATATAAAATGTTTTGATTCTGTACCAAATTGAAATTAATAAACACACAATCAATCACTGGATCACTCAATCAATCAATCAACCAATCAATTCATATTGTTAAGGCAACTTTGTCACACTTTTTTAATTGTAATTATATAGTGGAAAGTGTTATGAACCAAGATCAGCTAACAGCAACAAGTGTACCCTTTGAAAATCTGAACAAGTTGAACAAAGTTTCTTTGGCTCCATATTTATAATATAAAGCAGAACCAAAGCTGTAAGACTTCTTCAGTCTGAAGAACTGTTGATGAAATGTCAGGGACTACAAAGTCATGGACTTGGTTCCTTATGCATCTCTAAAACTTTTTAGGCCCTAACGCTCAGTACACTGGCCACAAGTCACTGAAGGCAGCATGATGATGCACTTTGTTCCAGCTGCCAAGGTGTGGGGCTTAAGTCCAGAAGATTGTTTAGCTTGGTAACAATTCCCTACAGCTGAAAGTCAACTACACGCAGTGTTGTTTTGGGGTATATTTTCTTCTCTTTTGGCAGAACTGAGCACCAATAAGATTTTACTTCATATAATTATTTTGTCATGTGTCCTTCTAGTTGCTTTATATCACAGAATAAACATAAATGTAATATTTTAATGAGAAAAACACAATCACTTGTAAAGCACTTGAGGGGGAAGTTAAGAGATTGCGTAGTTGAAAATTTTTCATGTTCAAAAGAGTTTTGGACAAAAATGCTATCTTTTGCACCGAGTTTCTTTTAAAGTTGGCAGTAAGTAACTTGCTGGTCTGCAAGAATCCACATGAAGACTGGCCCCAGCAGCCCACAGCACAATAAAGTACATGCAGCTGGCGGACAGTGTCACCATTCTTTGGGGTAATGGAGGGATTGCAGTAGGCATCTGCCATCATTAATACCATTAAATTTTCTGGGAGAGTTGAACACTAACGTAACCTGACCTATTTTCAGCTTTTGTTGCCAGGTTTATGACTGCATTTGCAAAGGAAACCTGTCGAACATAAGGTTATGTTGTCACTAACATGCTGCAACAGACTGGTTTTGTCTTCAGTCTTAACGTTGCAACCAGCATGTTGATCACCTATAAAGAAAATTCAATGCTGTTAGGTTAGGTCAGTAGTGACATCACTGAGAGGGAGAATGGCTTTGTTTGAAGTGAACATCATAACTGAAGAGCAAACTGTCGCCACATGTGCTGCAATGTTAATTTAGCTGAGGCTAGCACCAGTCATCATCGTCAGAGTCACTGTGTCGATTCCTCCGCTGCTGGCCTGGCTTGTAACCGTTTGGAACAGGAGACGGTAGCAAGCGTCCTCCACGACCAATTGCTACAGCTTGTTCAAAGCTCAGAGGGCACTGTTGAGATGAAAGTCCTACGGGCATGGGGCCTATGGGACCTGTGGGACAGTGAGTGGGTGATGCATTTAGCTTGGGGAAGTTAATGGATGCAGGCCGCAGCTGTAGTGTTGAGGGCTTGCTGGGAGTGTCAGGGAGTCGACGACCTTGACCCCTTCGAGAGACTAGCACTGGATAGCTTTGCTGCTGTATTGGATGTGACATCAGTGGTTGGTGGGGGTGGCGGCGGTAAGGGTGAGGTTGGAGCCGAGGCTGTGCACCTGGTCCTGGTCCTGGTCCAGTTCCCAAAGGTGACGGTGAGCGTGACCGCTGTTCCAAACTCGTTGTGCCATATCGTCTTGAGGTTCTGGATTGGTGATAATACGGCTGGCTGGGGCTTGGTGACCTCGCTGGGCTTGTCGAAGCTGACCACGATCCTGGAACACAAGATCACATGATAGTCACAATAGGCTTACAGAAAATATACCTCCAAACTTAAACTCAGTAGGTAGTCTGGGTCCTGGAACACATTATGTGAAAAATAATTTGAATTGAAATACGAGAAAATTTTTAATTCCAAAAAAAAAAAAAAAGGCATGAATTTGGTTTATCAGTCTTTGTAAATGATACCCTTTCATGTTTTCTGGTTTCATGAAACTGCAATCGTCTGGTTTTGTAATGATATGCCAATGGCATTTACATGATGCCGTAGCAATAGCACAAAGAAATAATACTGGCATTGTGTGTCAGTAAATACAGTATCGGATCCTTTAACCATAACACTTGGGAACTTTGGGGTTTCTGTAATTTGGAGCACCATGCCTAAAATCTACTAAAACACATTTAAAAAATAAAAAATAAAAAAAAATGTTCTGCCTTCAAAAGGAAGGTATGTTGGATTAGTTAACATAAATTGCAAAACACTATCCAATCTGCCTTCAAAAGGAGGGTATGTTTGATTATCTGACATCAATTTCAAGGCATTATCCAAGCAGATATCATCAGAAATGTCTGGTGTAGATGGAGAGATGCAAAACCACTGTTACCAGAAGTTCAAGGTTGAGATTCAGGCTTAAAGGCTTGCTCAAAAGCATTTTGAAAGAGAGCACAAGCTTCCATCAAAAATGTTGTCAACTGGTAATGCATTACTTGGTACTAATTATAAATTTATCTGTTCTGGACACACACACACACAAGCGTGCGTGCACACACACACATCCATTTATACATAAACAAATATCACCCACAAAGCAGTGATTTGTCATAACCCACAAGATACACAATTTTACAGGAGACAAAATACTAAATAGATCCTCAATAGACCAACACTTAAGCATGTTATGTTTTTACGAAAACATAATGAAAAACAATTTTTTTGTGGATACAATATTTTGAAAGGTGTGTTTGTAATCCAAGTGTCTAGTAATGCGGGAATCTCAATCTAACGAATTGTGTGGGTTATGACAAACTGCTGTTTCATGAGTGATATACTGCTATTCATAAGCTACTTCGTGAATAACCAATTACAAGGTTTTGTGTCATGAAATTAGATGACAAGGTGATTATAGTACAGTGGGCATTCATTATTTCAATTTCAATTTCAATTTAATGTATCTTCCAGAAATCTATGTACATAGATATAGAATCAGTCAACATGAATATAAAATAGTCTTACAATATAAATCTAGCTGTATATCCATTTTCACAATCATTTATGTTCATTCAACAATCAAGTATAAAACAATCAAGTATAAAAACAATTAAGTTTAAAACATGTGCATCTCTCTACACAAAGCAACATACAATGTATCACACTTAACATCATAAAACATAATATAAATATAAAATATTATTGTTTACATTATTAACCCTATTCCTAAGCAGACTTTAATTCAAAAAATTCTTCAGTAGTATTAGAAAGAATTTTGTAGTAAAAATGTTGTCAACTTAGATTTAATTAATTATACAGAGGGTGTGATAAATTTAGTCTTCTTCTCTTTATAAATTTTCAAATACTACACATCAAATGTTGCAGTTGAGTGGGTGGCACTCACGCTTCATATTTTTAAGATCCTGGGTTCAAATCTGAGCCCAGAGATAGATTTACTATAGTGATTTCTTCACATGGTATTCCTCAGCCCCTCCTGACAGATACCCCGACTCATCTTACGGCATGACCAATTCCATCCACATTCTTTACAATTCACCATTCACTAATCATCCTGTCATTCAATGCTACATAATCTGGGTTATGCCATGGCTCAGCTGCTCAGTTGCTAGCCTCTCAATCTGGTGGCTTGGGTTCAATGCCCGGCCACTGCATGAGATTTGCAGTGGCTGAAATGGCCCTGGGACAGGTTTTTCTCCAAGTACTTCAGTTCCCCCATGTCAGTATCACTCCACCAACGCTACAGATTCATTAAACCACTTACCACTGATGCTGTACGACCTTAGCAACTGAAAGCATCATTAAATAAACAAATAAATAACACTACAAATAAAAGTGATTCATACAATAAAAATCACTGTAACCCTTTTGGTGCAATAAGCTAACATGCCTACTCTACATTTTACTACTGTTAAGTGGAACACAGTCTACTCCACAGCTTCAGAAAAAATTATCCTTTTACTGTAATCGCAAACATACCCACAACTTATGGAAGTTGGTACATGCTGTTATCTGTACAGGGGAGAGAAAGCGATGACATAAGAGAACTTTACAGAGTAACTAACGCCACATTTTGTAATACTTTTGCAACAAGTAAATTTACTGGGAGCATATCACTTACCAGCTACAAAATGCCTTTCTTTTTTTGTCTTTTTGGCATTTTTATACCTTTCATAATTTTTCCATCTACACAACAAATACCTTGGAATCTTTCTGTCAGATGTGGAAAATACAGCTACTAAAGACACTGGAAAAGTATTCATGAAAGCAAAACATTCCTATCCGATTTTTCGTGAAGAACTGAATCAGCCTTCAATTTCACTATGCACCAGAAGGGTAAGGGGATGCCTATGTGATCTGTAAGTAGGAATATTGCAGGAATAGCCTGTGAAAATTCTATGTGGCACTGTTAGCAATGTAGGTAACAATTTCATATACCCTTCACATAATTCAGTCCTGTTAAGGAGGCATTGCTTACCTGTGATCCGCTTTTTGCTGTTACCGTGGCCATGGCCATGGTCATGTTTTACAATTTCCACAACATTGGACACTGTGTCAATCAACCGCATGTCATGGTGCAGGCCACCAGGACTTCTCCTTATTGGTGTTGGTGAACGCCCTAGTCTGCTACAAAACACACATTAATCAATGTGTGATAAAACATAACACCTGTTGAACACATATTACAACTGACATATCATAGCAGCTTTGTTGCTAACATAAACTGTAATGAACACTTCATACAGATGAATGTACTGTTAGGCAAGTGTATTAGAAACGAACTACACATACAGAGTTTAAATTATTAAGAATGATTGATACAGGCATTCCCAAGTTAATGCATAAATTCATTTCAGCCAGCAAAAGGAATATAGGTCGACCAAGGAAAAGATAGACGGACCGACACCCAGGAAGAAAAAACAAGTCTGGTATGGCTTACAGCATCTTGCTGATGACGATGATGATGAGTGCACATTTCATCATGCATAATTACAGTAAGAGTATCTGCTTTTTTCTTTATTATGAGGTATTTTGTTGTCACTTTTCACTCACATATTTTTTTAAAAAATCTGAATTGTGGTGACAGTTCTAATTATGAGAATCAACATCATTATATTACTTAATATTCGTTTAAACAATTATGAATCTTAACTTGATTTGTTGCACGAGTTCCAGATTATTGGGCTATTTTGTGCCTTTCTAGCAATTAATATAATGTATGAGAAACATAAGACATTAAAAAATTAAAGGAGTACATAACTAAACACATGGAAGTTTATTAAAATACATCTTCAGTTAGACCTTCTGGGCATTCTATGAACAAATCGCACAAACTTAATTCAATGGATGGAAGTCATGTCCATCCCAAGTTCCATCTCTAAAACTACTTGACATATTTCAGGGACATTTGTTACTGGACATCTATACTAAAATTCATAAATTTGGTTCACACCAATCAAATCTAGAAAAGAAAGTGAGAACTGAACTTCAACAACATTCTCTTGAAAACACTCACTGTATAACATACTTGTACATGTTATAAAATATACCTATACCTATAAGTTGTTTCTGTGTATGCCATGAACGCACATAGGGATAGCACAGGCACAGCTCCACCCATTCTTAACCTTGGCACTAGATGAAAGCCAGTTATCAGCTTCATGCCCCAGCCACTTTACCCCTGGGTATAACAATCTCTTGCCACTGCCAGGAACCAAGCCCCTGATCGACCAACACATAACCCAGGCACTGTACTGACCTATTCCCCTCCCCACTTTTCTTTTCTTTTTAGAGTAATTGATAGAGTTTCAGTGTAAGATCTAACATCAGAAAGGCAAATACAGAACACTGTTGAAATGAAGGAGTCCAGGTAATTCAGAGAGATAGCCTGCATATTACCGTACTTAAACATGTGACACTACACAGTAACATGAAAATGAAATTGTTGTTGTACAAAATTTGGGTCGGCAATATATGAACATTCAGGTCACGAGGTATGCCGTATCACAATGTCCTTGGTCCAAACAGAAGCACAAATTTCCACTCTTGTTTTTCAGGACTGACAAAACAGGCGTAATTTCCAGTTCTTTATTGGACTCAGTTTGGCATACTAGCAAGCATAACTGACTGACAGACTGACTGCCTAACTCCATGGAGCCAAGTCCCTGATGAGAAGCTATATAGTTCCTCAGCTAGTCAAGAAATCCCCCACATTTAATGAAACCTGATGGTTTATTATCATGTTCATAACAGTGAATCACTTGTTTCTACCTTCAGCCAGTCAATCCAGCTGATGCCCTCCTGCCCTAGTTCTCTAACATCCTTTTTAATATTATCCTCCCACCTACACCTGGGCCTTCCAAAGTGGTCTCCTTCCTTCACGTTTCACAACCAAAAGTCTCTTCTTCCCCACACATGCCACATGCCCCACCATCTCATTTTTCTTCATTTGATCATGTGATTAATATCTGGAGACGAGTACAAATCATAAAGTTCCTTATTATACAATTTCCTGAAGCCTCCTGTTATTTCCTGCCTCTTGGGCTGAAGTACCTTCCTCAGCACCCTGTTTCAAACACCCTTAGCCTATGTTCTTCCATTAATGTGAGAGATGAGTTTTCACACCCATACAAAACAACACCCAAAATTGTAGTCATGTAGGTTTTAATCTTTATAATTTTGGATAAGAAATACAAGATAAAAAAATCAAGAATAAGCATGAAAATTGATTCAGCTTACTTTCCTACTGCACAAATTTCTGATCAATACACATTTTTGATTGTCGTCGTCACTTTTGCAATATACATAGTACTGCAGTAAGTTATGTATACATTACATCTATCAGACATAACTGCAAAGTTTCACATCTTTGCTGAGTTTGTGTTACTGAGTTAAAAACAGTATTTCATGTGCTGTATAGGCATATTTATTATCTGTTGCTGTACCAAATTTCCCATGACCAGCTGTAGTCATTCAATAGTTATCTTCATGAAAATGAAAAGTAAAGAAAATGTTTGCATCACAGCCATCTTATTATTTCAGTCTACAATAAAAAAAAACTTAAAGATTTTTCCATTACCTCTCACCATACACGATTTCAAAACCCTAAAGCAGGCAATGCTGCAATAAGCCTCATGATCTTGCATGTCAACTTTGTTGTTATTAGCTAATTGAGGGACTTAGAAAGTACAGCAATTCAGTGGACTCCAATGGCATAATGTTAACATGAAATACTGTTAAAACTGGTTGATTGACTCAAATGTTAAAGCCTGAAACTCACAGACAACAAGGCGACCTCATAAGCTTATTTCTTTACCTGTAAGGAAGGAAAGTAGGCTAAAAATCATGGTCAAAATCACTATCAGACCCCATTTGACATTTCTGAAGTTGAAATACAAGAAATTAGACCTGGAGGGCTGTCACATAAAATACTGATCTGAAAGTTTTGGCAGTACCAAAAGTACAGATTCCTTATTTGAATTGACACCTACAATTTGCTACTTCCCACCATTACTCCACTGTGTGTGTGTGGGGGGGGGGGGGGGGGGGGGGGGCAATCAGCTGACTGAGGTACATTAAAATGATCAGCAAGCTGACAGGAAGTCACAACTGATAGTTGTCAGATACAATCATGGCCCTATGCTGTGATATACCATTTGAAATTGGGCCATCTTTTGGGAGTTTACTTTCCACTTGTAATTCCAGAGCCCTTCCTTGCATTCTGTTAATTAATTTAACATGACTGACAATGCGTGATCAAATCCAACTGCATTACGAATACAGGACACAAGAATTTCTTACACACTATGTTACTGATTTAAAAACTGATCCATATAGTTACCTTGGACTAGGTGATCTTGACCTGGACCGTGTCATGTGTCCAGCATATCCTGGTGGATGGAGGCGCTGATCTGGGAGGGAATCAGGAGACGGGTGACGAGAACTAATTACCTCCTCCATCACCTGGCATCAAATAAATATGCACTCATCTTCATTATATACAAAACATGATTCCTACTTTTAGTAATGTAATTCAGATAGATAAAAAAACATGTGACGATAATTAAGAATACATATAAATGATCTGTATCTCTTGCATATTCAGTATTCCTTAATATCAAGTTGCTGACGTTATGTGAGCTCTGTGGTTTCCACAGTGGTGAAATTTCAGAGTATGGCCTGATAGGTTAGGACACTATGTACTCTGCTGGGTTGTTACCAGTGTTTTGAAGAAACACTCTGCCTTCACACAGCATTTTCCTCTGAAAAGTTGGTAAACCTATAAGACCACAGTGTCTTATTAACCAGTGGACCACAACACAATGTAAATACTGAATTTAACTGGCAATATTCTTAAAATGGCACAATTTTTGAAATACTAATTAAAATATGTGACTGATGTTCTTAAACCATACTATTTTGACATGTGTTATCATTAATCAGATAATAAATTCCAAAATTTAAATAAAACAATCTACTAAATACTTAAATATTATTAGTTATAGCAATTGGCATGAGAAATATTTAACATTATGAAGTTTCCTTTCCATACAGCTGTATTAGCTATGCTGCATAGAACAGACCACGTAACATCGAATATAAGATACAATTCTAAACTGGTACTGACAAGATAAAAACAAATTAAATATAATTATAAATTCAGTGCCATGCAAGCAATACAATAATGTAGTAATACCATGCAATGAAGAGCATGCATACAAGTTACATTAAACTTCTTAATTTATAAAGGAAGACACTACTGCAGTTAACCCATCTACAACTAGCACATGTAATGTGTATCTCTCAAATACATACATGGAGGTGTCCTGCAGTCTATGGTATAATACTAGGACTGTACATACATTGAGGTGTCTTGCTGTCTATGACATAACACATGGAGTGTACTCATACAAGTTCTGTGGTTTCTACAGTAACAATGTCCCACACTGCAGCACACAAGATGGATATACACTGCATTCAAGTTCGTAAGAAATACTGGTTACCATGGAAATATCTTTGTAATGAAAGCCTTCATATTAATACCTCAGACAATTATTTGTTTCTTGTCGCTATAACACATACATTTTTAAGCATTATGTTTATAGTGCTCTTAAATATAAACAATGAACTACATTCCCATAGTAATGTAGGTGTTATTACAGAATGACTGATGTTGTTATAGTACTGCTATAATGAAAAAGATACTGATTGATGAACTGTTTTATTTCTGTGAATAGGTCAATCAGACAACAATAAAATGAATTTTATATCTCTCACACTTGAATGATTGTTTAAGGAGATTACAGGCCTAGTTTCTTATTACCTGAATGGATTTTGGATGTTTCACTCGAAAATAAATAAGCCAAACATTGTTTGATATGCAAAGGAAATAAAGAAATTAAAAGACTGTCGCACAAGAATTGTCACTGTTATCCACCAAAATACACAGAAGTTCAATATGTGACAATTATTAGGAGGATGAGACAGGCAGGGCATAGGAAAGAACAGAAATGTATATAGGGTTTTGGTATGAAAACCTGAAGGAAAGAGACCACTTGAAAGACCTAGGCACAGAAGGGATCATAATATTTAAATGGATCTTGAAGAAATGGGATGGGAGGGCATGGGCTGGATTTATCTGGCTCAGGATGGGGATAAGTGGTGTACCCTGTGAACATGGTAATGTTCTACAGAATGTGGGGAATTTGATTAGTTGAGTACTAACAGCTTCTGAAGAGGGACTGTTCAGTATGGTACTAAGTGAGTGAGTGAGTGAGTGACTGAGTGAATAAGAAAAGTAAAGTCAAGTAAGTAAGTAAGTAAAGTCAAGTAAGTAAGTAAGTTAAGTAAGTAAGTAAGTTAGTAAGTAAAGTAAAGTCAAGTAAGTAAGTAAAGTAAAGTAAGTAAAGTAAGTACGTAAGTAAGTAAGTTCATAGGGCATACAGTTCTCCCCTGACAAAATTTGTTCTTTCCAAACATGTCCCCTATGAATACGCATTCAGAACCAATTATGTGAAACAGTCAACGACTGAAATGTAACACATAAGTCTGACACACATTGCACTTCAATTCATAACCCCATATATCTGTCTGAGATACTATCTGAACAGATTATATGGCATATGGAGCTCAAGAAGATGCAATGCACTGTGAGTAAAGTTGTCCCGATACATGCCATGAAGGTAAATAGCTCCATTCACTGTTAACCTCAGCACTAGATGAAGCTGTACAGTCAACTTCATGTCTCACCCACTGTACCCCCTGGGGAGAGAGCCCCCATACCCATTGAATAAGAGGATGAGTGGGGTCCCAGAGCCAGTCTGAACACTTGCCTCTGCCCAGGCGCACACCCAGGATTTTTTGTTGGCCTGGGGGGGGGACTGACCCTGAAGCTGTATATATATATTATGATTCATTATGTTTAATTTTAAAAACTACGTTATAAAAATCATGTCATAAATATAACTGTAACATAGCATTGCTTGCAACTGCATTCATACACCTACAAATATAACTACATGTTCTGTGACTCACTCACTCACTCAATTTAAATCCAAGGTATAATTTTCCTACAAGGTTTTTTTTTATTTCGATTTGGGGGGGGGGGGGGGTTGCAGACCGGCAGCCCCCTTAGTGTGTGCACCTGCCTCTGCCAGGCAATGAACCACTACTCCTTGGTCATCCTCCCTGTAGCCCAGTCACTACACAAACTGAGCTGCACCAGCTCCTGAACTTACTACACACCATCAGAAATTGAACAAGAAATGTAAACATGCTGCGGCCACGATGCTGCCTGGGAGGGGAGGTCTGTCTTCCTGGTCAAGATATTTGCTGTACATTGTGACCATAACAAACGCTATGTTACACAGACAACAATATCGTGTGATATTTTAAACCTTTTCACAGAAATGATAACAGGTTTTATTAAATGTTTATGTTTAAAAATTTGAAGTAAATAATAATATTTTTAAGATGTATGCAAATAACACAATTTATAATGCCTATACTTCTCAATTATCATGTATATTGTGTTTATACTAAACTATATTACTTATAAGTACTCTTTAAGCACCATAACCTTTTGTGTTTAAACACTTCTAGAATTACTAGGGCTAACACTAGACAACTAAAACTGTAACTAAAGTCCAGGTATAACAACCTCATCTTACTGGTGTAGCAGAATAACAAGAGGCATAATAATGATACTGTAGAAAGGAATGTCTCTAGATGTGCACACTGTTTACAACAATTTATGTAGAATTACTCAGGCATGTTACAGCGCTTAGGGTTGTTTTCGCAGGCATCGAAAGAAAACCACTGATCATTCAAATTATGCATGGTCATCTATGCACTGCAATGCTCACTGACTGCAGTGAACTGAAATTAGACAAAATGTATGGCATGGAAACTGAATACTCAAGAATAAATTTTACTGCACTGTTAGCAATATTTTATTTGGAATTGGGAAAATTCTGTAAGAAAGTAGGCAACCAACATGTTACAAAAGACATGCTACTTGCTTACTTTCTTGTGTGTTTGCAAAGCAGTTTCAAGAAACAGCTATTAGCCTTGTGATGTCCATCTGTCTGAATAAAACAGCACAACGTCCACTAGATGGATGTCTGTGACATCTCACATTTCAGATTTTTACTGGGTAAAAATCACACAAGCATAACAGTCACTTTTCATGAAGACATACGTACATTTAAAAACCATTGGCATGATCAGTTTTTATAATTAAGACAGTGTTCTCTATGAGGAATCGAGCTGGGGATGAAGAAATACTTGATCTAAACACAACAATCAAGAATCAATGATTGTAAATGATGTTCAAGGTATCTTGACATTTACAAAAGACTGATTATGATCAATTGTAAATCTGTTACTAAGATATGGAGAAGTCTTATATTGTCTGTTGCGCAAAACATCAAGGGGCATTTAAAATACATTCTCAGTGTTTCTCTTTAAATTATTCACGAAAATTGCAATGCAGAGACAATAACACAGTGAACACACCAGAAGGACTATGTGCTGCACAGATTTTCCTAACTTGTTTATATGAAGCACAAACTTGGTAACAATCCAAGAGAATGACACAATTAGATTACAGGCAGTACAAACAAAGTCTGCAGGAGTATTATGAAGTGGAATAGGAGGTTACAATATACAATGCCAGGATGTCAGGTAACATCTGAATGTAGAAACTCTACAAGGAATGCTAGTCACGAGTAAACAGACATATGGACATGAGTTGCATGTGGACAACAACATGATTCCTCCGACAGTATAAATATAAAGATTTTTAATGAATGCCTATTGAGGAGATAATGAAAGAAGACACACAAAACAGAGCGAGATAAGAGGATTACTTATGTGAGGTTATAAATGGAGAAGACTCTGTCATAAGATGACCCACCTCCATGGAACTGTCAATGAATGATCATGATTATGATGATGACTCTATAGAGATACACCAGTGTATAGGAATATTTGTAGAAAGACAAGGTTTTAAATGTCACATACTAAACAAAGAAAAACTGTTAAAAGCTGCACATTATGATGCATAAAACATCTGGACTTCAGTTGACAGTGAGTTTACAGATGCAGAACCACTACAGAGTACAGAGGGCAACACTTCACCATCAGACACCAAGACTAAACCTCCCATGTCACCTGCAGTATATTCTGCACTTGATATTTTCTCTTGTACGTCACTTCTGACATATTTCACAAGCACCTGCCTATGTAATATATTCCACAATGTTCCATTTGTTTACACTTGGGGATCAGTAAAAGATAGCTTAAAGGTTTTTCTCATACAAAAAAAGGTGATGCGACTAATTGCGGGGGTTAATAAACGAGTGTCTTGTAGAGGTATATTTTCAGAATTTAAAATTCTTACACTGCCTTCACTTTACATCTTGGAAGTACTATGTTGTATCAAAAAATTGGAAGGTAATTTGAAATGCAATTTCCAGATGTATGATTATAATATGAGAGGTAAATATAAATTATTTTTCCAAGCATGCAACACAGCTCTTTATCAGAACAGTGTAATAAATAAGGCAATTAGATTATATAACAAGTTACCGGAAAGAATAAGAACTTTAAAAAATTTTAGATGTTTTAAAAAGGAGGTAAAATTATTGCTGATCTCGAATACCTTTTATTCGATTAATGAGTTTCTTAAGTCCAAATTCCTTTAGACCTAAACAGAGATGCCTGCGTGTGTACATTAATTGTATTTTATATAGTGGTGATTTTATTGTTTGTACAGATGTGATTTGAAATTTGTTAATATTTGGCCTTGCTTGCATGTTGTAAGAATTATTGTGACTTGTCCAAGGTCGATGTAGACTGAATGGATGAATAAATTGAATTGAATTGAATATCAAATCCTGTGAATGATCCTTGATGGCAGAAGTAGTACTGACCTCATATAAGTGAAAAAGTACCTCAAAATGTGGAATTTTAGTTAACAAAATGAAAAAAAAAAGAAAAAAAAAAAAAAAAAAGAGGAATTTTGGAAAATTCTTGTGACATGGGGAAGGTTAACATCTCTTATCACTAAACACACCAGAGCAAGGGTCTCAAACATGCAGCCTGCCAGCTTATTTTATATGGCCTTCTCACTAATACTTTTCCAGTTAAGAATGCGGTCACGCAGGATTGCACAGTTTCTTAATTTAAAATGTTCATCAGGACAGACCTTGAGACTCAAAAAGATTTGTTATCCCTGGATGGTAATGCACAACATACATCAGCAAAGACATAAAAATGCAATAAAGCTTCAAATTCAATAATCATAACACACTGATTTCAGCACTAAAGGTATGAAGTACACAACCTGTATCGTCCAGCCCTTTAATGATGTTTCATTTTAATTAAAATACCTACTTTTTAAATGACATGTGGCCCACCTTAAATTTTGAAGCTAGCCATTTGGTCCGCATACTGTTTGAGTTTGACACCCCTGCGCTACAGACTACCAGTACCAGTACACTACTTGTGTAACACCGGCACCACCAATTACACTAGATGCTACCAACCAATGCCACCCTGGTATTGCGGCCTAGGCCCTATAATAAGAACACCAGAGAGCAGGGGAACAAAGTGACAGCATCCAAGCTCTTCTCATCTGTTTCTATAGTTATTAGTCCAGAATTGTTCTGTACAATTATTGTGTAATGCCAGAACAAAAGAATTTCCTACACTTCTGACAAGTAATCATCACACTGACATGGTTAGCATTCCTTCTTTGTGTTCAGGAAGTCCAGAGTTTCAATCTCATGCTGGAGATATACTACTGTAACAGAGATTTGTCGTGGTTTTATTCAGTCTGCCCACTAAAATAATGCATTACTTTCAAAGATGTTATGACTGTTTTCTCACAAGAATCAATTTAATCCTGAATTTCCAGGAACTTTATTCCACAACTTCCTCCTAACAAATGAACATGGGAACATTCTACAAAGCATAACAGCCTAAGGCAAACTATTAAGTTCAGCCATTCAGTATCTCATATTTTACAGGTTATTAGGAATTGTTAGTTTTAGAGCTCTGGATGAAGCCACTGTATGTAAAATAAGGATCATTCCACTATACAACAGACCCCAGTACATCACCGCAACACCCTTCACCTTTTTAGTCCTGTAACAAACAGAAACATGCCTGTTAGTATACACACAGAGTCTTTAAAATTTAAATAAAAACCTTGCATAAGATGAAGAACACTTGAACAGAATGTGTTATATGTGTCTCCTATAGCCTCAAACAAGTAGCAGAACCATGAGAGAATTTTTTTTTTTATCAAGGTGTAAGAAATAGACCTAACATAAACCAAGCTCACCTTTGTGATCTGTCACAATCCTGCTATTTACTTACCATATATACATAGCACATAAAGGGAATATATATGACTGAAACTACTAATGTGTTGTATTCTTCAGATTAATGGAGATACTGTACTTCTTTATACCATATTACTGTTTTATAATTACCATAAAGAACATTTTTATGTACAAATACATGTCATTCAAAGTTCACTACCTGTGCAGGTCTTACAACTGTGGGTACAGCTCTAAATTTTGCAATGTAACCAGTATGAAGAAACATGGATTTTTATGCATGTTTAAGCACAAGCATTTATTTACTAATGTTAATTGCAGACCCTATTAATTTAATACAATGCCAATACATGAAACATATTCAAGAGTTCTTTAAATTGTTTTTATTTTTTTCCAATATTTTTGCCCACAGAAAAAGTACCAAAATTTTAAAATATTTAACCAGGGCAAGTCCATTTGTAATGGCAGTTAATACACTAAATACCGTATGTTAAACTAGCATGCCTGCACAGCAAACCCTGCACCGAATGGTTTGTATTTTGCCCATGTCCTGGCAAAGGAGTTGTAACAGAGCATTGTATTTTCCCTCAGGGTAGTAAAGCACTGTCACTACGGACTTTCTCTGTATCCTAGCAAGGCTCTAGTTTGGCTTTCCCTGTGTGTGAATGGATTTTTCTGTATGGATTTGTCACATGTTTCACACAAAATGCATCACATAATGGCTGAATAAATAGATTTGCACTCCAACCAATGTATGAAGCAGCACAATTAATAACTTTTCCAAGTTTTCCTTCCTGAAAGGAACAACTCCTTTGTTTACACCGCTCCACTAATATCAACAGTTTTCAAGATACTGTGTGATGTACAGATTACGAATTACACTTGTAGAGACAAATTGTTTACTTGAAAAAAAATCTGATACTATATTTTAAAAAATGTTTACTTCTCTTTCGCTAAATGGAGCCCATGGAATTCGGACTGCCTCTCACCATCACGGCCACACCATCAAACAATTGCCCTAGCAATATAATAAATAGCTTCAAGAATATTAATGTTTTCCCTCTGGCTAAAGCTGAGGAATTTGTGAAATATACAGTAAAGATGTGTAGTATGATATTCTCTCAGATGGCTGTAGAAAACCATTATATTGTAAAAACAAACATCGATAAAAGCAATGAAATTGTCACTGCCACTCTGAAAGCAGCAACAGCTCACCTGCCACTTCTACGCTGCGTGTTTCTGCGAGACAGCAGAGCGGTTTCTTCCGCTGACTCAGGCTCCACATTTCCGGTTTTGGAATTTCCAGTCCACTGGCCAGCCGCCATGTCCAGGAGGCAGTTAAAAAACGATGACCGCTGTCCACAAAACAACTTAACATTGTTACACACACAAAGAAAAATAATATTGTAGCACTTGGCCCTCAATACTCAGCCTTGGTACTTGAAAGAATTCGTTACACTTTTATTTCAGTGCATATTTTAAAGTGTAACAGATTATGTCTGACACTGAGTCTGAAAACTGGGGAAGTGTATGTAAGTGCCAGGTGATTACAACTGCCCTATTAACTTGCTGCATTATGACAGCAGTGGACTGCTAAGCCCCTCCTCAGCACTCACTAACATGTATATCTTTGTAACATACACACGAACTACGTCATAGACTTACACACTACATATGTACAGTAGAGTCACTAATTATTAAAATACACACTACAATATCATAAGGATAATCAATCCCATTAACTAACTACAAAGTACAAATATGTAATAAGTTTAATAAATTCAACTATCATATGTCACTAAACATGTCACAAGATGAAAACTACTCCAGTTTAGCAAAAGTTATGATAAAAACTGTGAAGATTATATATTATTTCTGAGGAAGACTTACGATCAATAAAAAAAGTAGTATGCATGAATGTAGTTCTGAACAGTATTACAGCAAAACAAATGACAGACAAAGTAAGAAGGGTAGTTTGAAGATGTAAGCAGAGACAGTCTGTGTCAAGTTACGATACCTTGTAGCATACTACATACATAATCCCAGCACTGCTACAAACAACAAAGAGATATATGTCGGTACATCACCTGATTTTAACTCATTAATTTCCTCTTAGTATATCAACTGATAGAAGAAAGAGAATATATCTGAAGTTAATTTTTATGAATAAAATTTCACTACTCCTATGTGACAAAAATGACATTTTATGCAAAGGAGTAATACATTAATAACATATTATTGAGGTAATCATGGTAACCAGGTGACATTGTCTAGCCGCTAACCCATGCAGTTACAAACAGGCTTGTACTGCTATCACCACACAGCAGTCATGCAAAAGTGCAGTCAGTGCAACTCATGCTACTACACACTACAGCACCTGCGAAGGCAATCAATGTTACATATAAAGCACTGGCATTCTAAGCATCTGAGAAGCCATAATTTAAACAACTACATAATTTCAAACATTGTGAGAATGTCATTGTTATTATTAATGTCCCATACTGCTGAGTGTAATAACTTATTTGCCATACACCAAAAGTTAATTCCAGTGTCTGTCAGTTTAAAACGGGTTGTTATTGCTTTGACCTTATGATGATTTTGGTGTACATGTTTAAAATCAGTTGCAATTTATACAAAATGTTACATGAACTAAACCTATCATTTTGCAAGAGAAACACAATTTATAAACCTGCTTTTACAGTTCTGGTTTGTCACCCGAAGAAGTACTCACAAATAAAATTTTCAACTCACTGCTTGTCAAAAGTAAATGGGATGTCTGTACTGTACAAAAACCTACTGTCAGATCTGTAAAAATATTATCAAAATGCAGTCAATGCCTAAGGATTAATTCTTTCATATCTATCATGTGCATAATTACAAAAGTATTCAATATGGACATCTAACATATCATTGAAACATACAAGAAAACAAACCAAAAAAATGAAACATTACTTTAATAATATGATAGTAATTACACTTAATGAAACAAGAAAATCACATTAATGCTCGTGATAAAGCTTTGTTTCTGAGCTATTTCTGAAATATTTCTATTACCATTAAACTATCAAAAGTGAAAAAGATAAAAATGCATTAAAATTCACAAAATCACACCATTACTTCAAATCAATGAGTGTTTCCGATTTTAAAAGAACATTAAATAAAACAAGTACGGAAATGTCTGCAGACAGTAACACTTCTGGCCAAACTCGCTCTGTTATTGTCCCTGGATATTCAATTTGTGAATACTTTCCAGAAAAACACTGTGTATAAACACACACTATAAGATTTTTTAACAACAGATTTACAACTGATCTACATCGAGATATTGCAAGTATGGAGATTTACAATCAGTAACTTTTTAAATGTCAAAACTTGATGTTCATAACTGATCATGCTCGATGCTCAACTATTTCTACAGCCTAAGCTCATACCTCACACAGTTTGTATCAATTACAAAAACTTTTCCTTTGGCTTCAGCACACATTTCACTGAGAACAGCCTGTATCAATTATAAAGGCCAATCATAAATGGGCATATATCTTCACAAAAAGTCACTAATTTTTGTCCTATTTTAACCAAAATCAGAGTCTGTCAACAAATTTCAGTAAAAGAACAAAATATGAAATTTCATGAAAATTGGAACTGGTTGGAGTCATCCTGATACATATGAACAGACAGATGGACAGACACAAAAAAAAACAAAACTAACTGTTGTTTGTTGCATGTAAATGCGTGCAAGAAGGCTACTTTACGTTGATAAAACTCCTTTTAAGCCTAAAATTCATATAAATAACATTTAGAAATTCAGTTCCTATGTCAAACAAATTTATTTCCCGTTACAAAGACAGATCAGTTAATACTATATAATGGCTGTTTATTCTAACAATTATACAAAACACATAAATACACTATGTGGGCAAACTGCCCAGCATCTAATGTTAAAGCAGGTGGTATGGGTAGTAACCACTCTGTTGTACAAAGTGAAGGCCACAAACTGATATCAACAATTCTAAGGAGTCTAGACAACTACTTGAATTTAAAAACTTTCAAATAGTACAGTGCTCAAAGCAAGAGTTCATGTGTTTTTGATCACTGCTTAGAAAACATTAGCAAACAACAAGGGTAATGTTTGATCAACCAACAGACCACATTAGAAGTAATAACTTCCTGAATATGGCAGCACATAAAGGTGTGTGTGGATGGTAACTTTATACACAGCATGGCACATACACTGTAAATGCATGGAAAGACAATAAGAGAGCAAGCAAGGGCCAGGATTGGTATCAAATATGTAACATATTAAGGCCTAAAATTTTCATAGCCATCTGAATGGATACTGAGACACAATTTTCAGGCATATAACGATATGTTCTTCCTGTGACAGTATATTAGGGACTGCAGAAGGTCTCATCACATACAGGATTTAGATTTTCTGTTATCTAACGCAGAATGCTTCGCAGCATACATTATGAAATATCGCATGAAAGAAAGAAATTATTACCTACATTGTGATGAAAAAAAATGAACTGCTCTAAGGTCAGGAGTCATGACTTCCGGGTCTACCTCAACATTTTTACTATATAGTAGTTCAAAGTGGCACATTTTATATTCAACTAGTATGTTTTGTAAAACGTTAAAATTTTCACGCCTATCATTGGAATTGTTTTCCCTTGATAAGTTATCAATTTGGTACCAATGGGGCATATGAAGCCTTGGCCTGCTTTCTTGCTACAAGGAAAAAAGTCCCATACAATAAAACAAAAATTAATAAAGTCACAAAGTGGCAAAGATAAGGCAAAGACATGGAAGATAGCAGCTGCCTTGTTTTTTCACCAAGATTCACATAAAACAACTCCACACAATATTTAAAATAATCCTCCTCATAATCAATCATAACTATCACATCATATTTTGCCAACCATAAGACACGTTTTTTCCGCCTGGTAAATACTGAAGTAAATATGGTTTAGAGATGCTTCAAATATGAATAAAATATTTTTGCCACAAATATGCTTTCTAAAATCTTGGTGAATTTTACAGTCTGTGAAATATGGCAAATATAATGGTTTACTGCACTCCATATTTCTACTTTAAAATTGGGAGAGAAATCAATTCCTAGATTTGAAAGTTTGAAGTGATTAAATAAATGATAAAGCAGTGAAATAAATACACTTCCTTCAAGGTGTCATTTCACGTTGAATTGTACATGAATCTTGGTTAAAACAGAAGATAAATACAAATAAAGAGTAAGAAACATATCAATAACAAAACTGTGTTGTCTACCAGAAGTTGGAATAATGAAAGTTCTATATAAAGAATACTACCGCCTCAATTTTGGAGGGACTAAGACCACCACAGTCCTGAAACCAAACACATATATTATTGGACTGCTAACTGCTGCAAGTGACCAGCGGTACTGTGGCTTTGGTTATCATGCATCTTCAGTGAGTGGTCAGAGTACACTCAGACTAGAGGCAGAAATACAGCAACTTAATATGTAATTCTATTTCTTTTATACTGAGGAGAGAAAATATTGTGATTGATAACCTTAATAAAACTGCATATTATCTGTTTAAATCAGTATTAATTTATATTTTAAGAAACATTAACTCTTATATTAACATGCCCGAAAAACAAAAAGACTCTGAATTCAGAAAAATTAAAAAATGCTGAAAACATTTAAATCAAAGTGAAATATTCGCAAGCAGGTGGTAGAATATCACTTTCTTTAAGTGGACTTAGTAAGCTGCCATTACATATACCTGTGACAAGAGGTAAAGCTTCAACACATGAATCAAGTCTGCCTTTATATATGTTAGGACTTTTAAGTTTTTTTACTGTAATATAATAAAATGTCCACTTAGTAACACTAATGCAGATAAGCCACACAATTTTGTGAACTATAAAACAATCATGGGAACCTTGAAGATGTCAACTCTAGCCACAGTACATCTAGTCACTGTCATGGTGCCCCGCCACACAAACATGGGATGGACCTGGTATGCTAACAACTACGGGCCATGCAGGCTGTGGACTGGACTACAACAATCCAACGTTTTGTACATTATCTGATTTTTGACTTCTCAAACTTTGTACATAAAATTAATTCAATTACTTGTACTTAAAAATAAATGTCACAAAATTGGATGCTACATAAAACAGTTTATCAAGAAATGAATTGTTCTGATTTAATCCAGTGATGTTTCAAAGCCGATGACATAGCTAATATCGCCCAAACAGTGAGACTCTCAAAGCTGTCAAATATGCTAATGGATTGTGAATATTAAATATTATACATAAAAATTTATCTTACAAGATTTGAGGTTCTCACACAGGTGTTGCTGAAGACTCAGTCTACTGAGATATGATGCTGTGTCACTGGGCAAGGGGTTCCCAAGATTCTTAGATGGCTGGACCCTGAAGATGAAGGGACCAGATCCTTTGAAATGTTAGGAACTGCGCGTATAATGACACAGTATAACATCCCTGAATACCTGAGTCTTTTCTGAAATTTATCTTGATTGAAAGCCATACAAAGGTTAATTCTGGGAAACATATGGTAGGTTGTGAGAAAGAATTTCTGTACTATCAGTTATGTTATAAAACCTCTGAACTGAATTAATCTGACATATTTGTCTACAGCATTCTGTACTTCAGCAAACATCTTGTACAACCTTATCTGCAGTGGAGAGCTGTGCAATCCACAAGCCTGCAAGGCCCACACAATGGAGCAGGGTGACTGCTAACCTCTACACTACATCACACACCCACACACACTATGGCCGGCCGCTGCCCACGCTGACAGTGCCACAGAAGCACAGAGTTCAAGTTGTCTGTAACACACATCGCCTAACACAGCCATGTTAAACTCACAGATGGAATGCACCTGTCTGTTGTACTACCTGGGGTGTGAAAACCGTAACCAGCTTGACCTGTGCTCAGCAGTTTATTACACAATGAAGCCAAAATTATATTTATTCTATTAATGGTAAATTAATCTAATAACCTTGTAATATGAAAAGAAGGGCCAGCTCTTATCAGACCCCACAGGAAACCACATTAGAATCTGATGAAATAAATTTCCCTCAAAAAAAATCAACAGCAGGCAGAAACTACAACTGAAAGGCATCTTATTATAAATAAACTGTTCCATTTTAACTATTGTTTATCAAGAATGCACTGTGGATGCAAACACAAATTTCGCCAGTTTTCTAAGATAGCAACGGTATGGATGGTTCCAAATAAAATACATAAACAATTACATCACATGGATACTGCTGATTAGAAATGGCATCATTATTACCCACACAAATCTCAAACACAGGAATGTCAATATACACAGATGTAACTGATTCACAAGATCCGACATTCTAAGAATGGTAACTACCAACACTACTTATTATTATCGTGGATAGTGATGTGTAGCAAGACAGAAAAATGTTTTGAAGCAGCCTTCTGCTTCCATCTTCAGGGCATAAATACAGTTACATGCTAGACATGACAAGATAGCACAGCTGTGCTTCACTCACACCAGTATTTTCTGAACACATTCTTTACTACTTTGCATGCTTCACTGGCTTTGTTATGGACCCAGGACAGCTCAGTCAATATAGTGACTAAAAGTCCGAGGGATTGTTGTTTGATTCCTAGCAGGAGCAAGACATTTTTCTCTTCTCCAAAGCACACAAACTGGCTCTGGGGCACACCCAACCTCCTATTTAATGAGTATAAAGCTCACCACTCACTCCCAACTAGTGCCAAGGTAAAGAATAAGTAGAGCTATACCTCCATTCCCCCACATGGCTTTGTGGTGTGCACAGGAATAACTTTACCATTCACTGGCTTCCACATTCATTTATTGGAAAATATAAAGTTATTTTTGCAAAGTCATTCATTAAAAACCACAAAATGTTTCATGTGAATGATGCAGATACCCTGCGTCAATTTTTCATATGATGAGTCATTTTTAACATATTTATAAAGTAAAATTTGAGTTTCATACTACACAGGACTTATACTGAACCTCACCTGGGAACTTCTAGTGTGGACTTCCAATTCTAAATTATAACAAGGTTTCTTCACCAGTTTTAAATATGCAACATAAAGGTTGTTGGACAGATGGACACAATCTCCTTAAACATGTTCACTCTGTGAGCTTTGCACAAAAAATGTATTCAAAGTGCAGTAATGCAATTTCAGACATAAAATTTGGCATCTTTATCTTAAATTAATTTTATGATTATAAATGCTCACAAAATTGTACACAGTAAACACAGTCACTGATATTTTCATGTGCTTATGTGCCTGTAAATGGTCATAATTTTGACACTTGTTTTTAAAGCAGTATGTCTTACCACATACTTTACATTTTAGAATCAAACTAGTTCATACACCCCTGAAAGTACTGTATATAAAATGCTTAGAATTTAAAACTCTGCACGGCAATTGTAACATGTGTCATTCCAAAGTTTATGCGATGAGACAAGACAAGTGCTTCTTTGTGAGTTCAACATCAGTAACCTGACATCTAGCAAATGGCACAGACCAAGCAATAGGACCAACTGGAAGGAAGACTAAAATACTGTAAAGCTGTTTTGTGGCTAGCTTCCATGTGGAAGGCTTTCTACAATAACACTGTGACATCATCAGCTGGACTTGCATCTTATTCTGACCGTGTATGAGGTCTTTATGTGTGTATTATTTTGTACACATAGTGATGACAAGATGCAAAATAATATCACTTATTGTATGCACTCTATTGTTTCAATGAAACATATTAATTAGTTTGAAGTTGTTGATGAAAATTAAAGTCTTGTTGGGTATGGTGCCATGTCAGTTGGCAAATAGTTAAGAGGGTTTTGGAAAAGATACCTGCCACCAGATTCAGTGCGGCCCTTTGGAATACCTTGACGACAAAGGCAATTACTAATTGACATGGCATCATATGTCAAAAGACTTTATAATCTTCAAGTGTAAATGTGTTTGTGTTGCAGAAATCAGCAGTGACATGCGAATATATTATTTTCTTAAATGGTTCATTTTACTTTATTCTTTTAACAAAATTCCATACAAAAAGGTACAGTAAGGGAAACAAAACAGAAACAAATGTACAAACAATAACCAACAATTGTAAATTAATGTAACAAATCATATATATATAATAAATAGATAATAAATTATCCTGGTCAAATAAATGAACTGATCTCTGTAAAAACAAAACAAAAACTGAAAATCTGTCATCATGTTACATACCAAAATCTAGAAAGGACAGAGCTCTACAAGAAGAGTGAGTATGCTAGCTCTACTTGAAACAAAAATTTTAGTGTAGGATTACAAAATGAAAGAAAGGTGTTAGTCACAATTCCAAGTTTATGTAATATTTATATGTATATAAGCCGAAATTTCTCTCTGTTTTCCTTGGTTTCCCAATACAAATACCTCAATATGCCCTAAAATAAGCTAAACTACTTGTGTCTGCATCCTTATTAATTTGCTGTTTACTTTCATTTACCTAATTTCACACTACATTTAATACAGAACTATTAAATTGATCAATATAAACAAGAGGAAGAAATATGTCATCTTTATATATTTGTTAAAATATAATAAAAAATTCCGCTCTGTTGCTTTAACTGCAGAGCCAGTTATTGAAAATGGACTGCATAAAAATTATTCTTTCTTGACCCATGTCGAAGACCAATACTTCATCTAACAGTTACTCCAAGAACTATGCTAGAAGTTGTTCATTATTCCACTGTGAGAGTTGAGGTTCATGTAAGGTGATGCCTAAAACACTACAATGTCATTATCATGGAGCTGGATGTATCAGTTAACTGAAATTCTGACTGTAGCCTGAAAAACAATCCAATTCCTTTTCAAAATGTCTTCCAACAGATTCCAGACGATATACAAAATAAAAGTTCAGGATAGGGACAAGTGGTGGGCTCTTGTTAATGCGGTAATGAACCCCTGGATTCCATAAAACACAGGAAATTAGACTAAAGTGTAAAGAAATGAAACGTCAATCACAACAAAACTTTATTTTTTCAGACATTTAGTGTATTTTACAACATGTTTCGGCCAACTTGGCCATCTTCAGGTAATACAACTGTGTACAGAATATGTGGGAGGAAATTATCAACATAATGTAATATTAGAAGAAACAAGGTCTCATTGTTTACATAAAATAAGTAACGTATGTAACAGAAATAAATCTTCAGTGGGAAGTATTGTAGCTGTATGGAGTTCCATTTTAGGCTATATTAAGTAAGGTGCTAATTTATGGTGTATAATATTACTTTCTGATGATTTTGTGGGGCAGATTCGGAGGGTTAAGTTTTCTTATCTGGAGTATATACTAGATGAATGAATTACTATTGTAGAATGTCTTTTCAGATATGTAATATGTAAGTTATAAGCTTCTTATATGGTGAACTGATTTTGTATAATCCTTGGAAATTTATATTAGTGATTTTAATGTGGTCTAATCTTGAAGATACAAACTGTGGTTTCAATGACGAGAAGTGTGTAGATGGAAATTTTGTTTGTATTATGGACAGTGATTGTGATTGTGATTGACAGTTTATTTCTTTACACTTTATATATTGTAACAACAAGATGTTTAAAATAAAGGTTAATTCTCTAACTAACCGAGGACCTGTTAGCTTCTCAAGAAGGTCTATGCTACATGGAGTTAGTTCAAAACAAATTCTGAAGTTACCCATTGCACTGTTAAGAAAAGCACCTAGCGGCTTCTATATCTTACAGGTCACTTTGTTTTAACACACCCCACCCATATTCAGACTGCAACCCCACTACTCCACTATTTCACCTGGAACGTTATTTCTTATTCTTACACTGGAAAGTGCAGCCAGTACATAAAAGGCAAAATTCCTCATATACTTTATGACTGTAAAGCATCGACAAATTAGGTAACCGTACAACAGATGTCATTAGTGAACAGTGCTAATCCTGGGAAAAACAAATTACATATGAATGCTGCTGAGTATTACAGAGGGAGACGGTTAAACTAAAGCACAATTGATCGAATTACTTTGTACTTCTACTGCAATTAAAACAATAAATAATCTAACTGTATTCTGAATTATCGGTTACCTGATTTCAAAGTATCTGCTGAACATAGTGTATAAATTACACAAGAATAACAGGATGGATAACCGAAACATATGAATACAGCATCTAAGACTTTTTAACTAACTCAGAATTCATGATTAGATACAGTATTAAATACTGCAACTTAACCTCAAAATTACCTTGTTAATTAAATATGCAGAACATATTTTTAAATTAGATAATACTGTAACACAAAACTTAAAGCAATTAACAGCAATACTTTGGGAAATAAATTTTTCATATAAACTGGGATTGATCCAAATTCTACTTCGGTGACTTGGTTAAAAATTTCCCTCCCTCCCACCCCCCACTCCACCTACAGTAACTGTATATTTTCTGTGGCTGAAACACCAGAAAGCTTCTAACTACTGTAGACGGAGGAACACAGTCCCTTCAACTATCTTCTAAAACATCAATTAAACTGGGATGCACAAGGATGTGGTCAAAATTAACTTTTGTAAAGTGATATATTACTTGTTATATGAACTGATTACTTCCAAATACTATATTCAATATGAATACAACTGCCACTCACAATTGGCAAATTGCTACTTTGATGATAGTGAACAGTAACATAAAACCATTCACAGTGAGAAAACCTCTTTCCAGAGTTTATAAAACACTGTTTGGTTTCATGGGTTTCTACATCTTCCGGTTGTAAATGAGGAGACTGCGAGTTGAAGCGTGTCTATTGTTTAATGAGAGTCATTTGCTACGATATGTAGTGCTGGCGGTAGATGAATGAAAAAGTATGAAGCATTGGTGGAATGATACTGACAAAGGAAAACCGAAGTGCTTGGAGAAGAACCTGTTCCAGTGCCACTTTCTCCACCACAAATTCCACACACAATGCCCTGGGATCGAACCTGGGACTTCACGGTGAGAGACCAGTGACTAACTGCATGAGTCATGGCACGGCCAGGAAGATGGCCTCTGGATAGATAGCAGCAGTGAATACACTAAATACTCAATCGTGGAATGCTGACAAGGGGCAAACATCCAACTTTGAGGTTGAGCAGGTGACCAACAACCACTCACCACAAAGTAGCAGTGTGTTATGAAATGCTACACAGGGCCTGGGACTTGGACAAATTGTTCTAACGTAGTGGCATAGTAGGTTCTTGCGAGAACAGCAGTGGACCATCTGGGTTCAGAAAATGTGGGGAAGTTCTTGACTGGCTGAGACACTACCAGCTTCTGAAGAAGGAATCTGCTCCGTTTAGTTATAAAACAAAAAGCTGTCACTTGTGACTGTTCATTCTTCTTTATTACCTCCTTTTACAAGACGGAAGTCAGAGAACCCTTACGAATAAAATGTGTTGAAATATGAGCAACTGAACATGTAACATTAAAAGTAAATGAAGTATTTATAATGAATGAAGGAAATTTCTTGGACAGTTCTCTTTCAACACTTTAGTTATTTACAGTGAGTCATCTTGAGCACTGTTTCCATATTCGTGTCATCTCATGACGGTACAATATAGTCCACTGAAAGGAGTTCCATTGAACTAATGCTGCCATGCTCTCAAGTGTCATGTAGCCAAATATTTGCAAAACAAGCAATTTGTTCTCATTCCATTTCTTGAACTGGTCTGCACTGTCAAATGTATAGTTGCCAGACATGACAGCAATTAGCTTCATAACTACCTTGATGGTCTGCAAACCTAAGCAATGTGTGTCACACTATGACATGTATTTCAGCATCAAATTAAATTACAGATTTAATATTCACGAACAAAAGTAACTGACTAATATCTAACATTTCTTTATGTATTACAATCCCTAATTCTCTAAGAACAGAAGTCAAACTGATGCACAATATGGCACTTAATATTTATGCTACACCTCTGTTGTGTCTTCATACTGCTTCAAGTTGTTTTGACTCCGAATATACACAGTAACAGAGGACATGTGATTTATAACAAAATACATTCTTGACTTACACATATACACTGTCTAAGAATCAAGTTACACAATGAGTACTTCACTGTTTACAGGATCTGAAGTACTTTTTGGGGGTTCACTTACCGGAAGACCTGCAGATTCAAGCCGGCCAAACCTAGTTGTTCTCCAACTTTCCAATATTAGAAGTGCAGCATAGATCTTACCAACTGTCATCTTGCCTTTGTTTAACTCTGTAATGACAGCAGGCCAGTCAGTGATTGTTTGTAACACTGCACAGTAGTCACATATTTATAGACAACAATTTTAATCTAAGACAAAATATTAAAGGATAAGTTAACAAGATTATGGAGGTAAATTCCATCGAATAAACTCCTCCCAATTAATTCCAACTAATTATTTATACATCATTAGCCTTTATATTCATGTTTTGCAAATATAATCATATACAATAGTTGCAAACAGACAAGTAATGAAGGTATAACAATGTAGTGAGATATTTTTAAAATATTGATCAATACAGGAATGTTTAAAATGAAACCTGTATGGCTTAATAAGGTATTTCCTTTTTTTTTTTTTTTTTTTTTATTTAAATAAACACCAACAAAATGCACAACTTTCAGGGCGCAAACAGCTCCCTATATCATGTTACTATTGGATAGTAACATGATATAGGGAGCTGTTTGCGCCCTGAAAGTTGTGCATTTTGTTGGTGTTTATTTAAATAATAAAAATGCACGGTGAATTAAGATTAAAGATTAAGGTATTTCCTGTTGTATACCAATTATTTTTATGATAAGCTACTTCTAAGATAAATGCTAAATATGTGTATTTTAGATTTATATACAATATGCTTCATACTTGAATAATATAGAATACACACTTGTGGTATACACCCCAATACCAAATTTAATTGAAACCTGTTAAGTGGTGCTCAGGATGAAATGTAACAGCTCGATAGACATTGTTTACACATTATGGATTAATTTTATGCACTTGTGTAAAGAATGCATACTTAATGTTATCACCCTGTTGTTCTAGATTATGTCTGCATGTCTGCTGTGGAACAGTGCTGAATGTCAAGCATGTGGACATGATGATAGGAATCAAGGTTCAAACACATGGACATGATGGCAGCAATCACGGTTCAAGCACACGGACATGATGGCAGCAATCAAGGTTCAAGCACACGGACATGAACAAGAAGGCAGCAGCAAGGCAAGGTTTCAAGCACAAAGACATGATGCAGCAATTAAGTTCAAGCACATAAACATGATGACAGTAATCAAGGTTCAAGCATATGGACATGATGGCAAGAATAAGGTTCAAGAATATAGACACGATGACAGGAATTGACAGGAATCAAGTTTCAGGCACATGGACATCGTGGCACCAATCAAGGTTCATGTATTTTTAGTAAAAATGCCACATGACTATCAACTTCTTGAATGAAAGCTTAGGGATCCATGCCCCTTCATATGAAACTGTTTCACAATGGGTTCATGCCATTAAAGTTAGGTATAGATCAAATCTTCACAAAGTGAGAAAGACTCACTCCTTGACCAAAGAGTCGCTGGTGCAGCAAAGTGCTGAGTGGTAGATGGCTATCTCACAGCACATAAACATTGCATAACACAGTTATAACACTTTAATATGCATTATCCTATGTCATCTCATACCACCATTTATGTATTATGTACCAGCCTTAAGTAACAAAGTTCAAACTGCCATGTCAGAAACTACAAAAATGCTATGTCACTTTTCTCCATCACCACTGCAATGTGCAGGATGAAAGTTGTGAGACTGAGGCAAATACTCCTTATTTTTTTTATATATTCCCATGTGATTACCTTCCACGCATTCTTTACAAAGTAAAAGAAAGAATAAATGCCTTATTTAGAGACCATGTCCACCCGTTCACCTATGACCTAATATCTGGGACTAGAACATCTATTAGACTGTTGTGGAAACTGACTCAGTTACAATCATACTTTACTTAAGGCATAAATAAATTCCTGCTGATACATCCATATTTATTGCCTGATTTGGGTGGAATTCAGTCGACAATGTATCCACATAATGCTTCTGAGCAACGGAGAGTTGTGTGAATGCCATACTTTACTCAGGGCCAAAAGTGACATTCTTCCCACCCTTTCTACACTTTTTGTCTGATTTGGATGTAATCTGAGATATGAGATGCCCATAAAAATTTACTGCATGTTAGTGAGCTTTGTGAAAATCAGCACAATGAAAATCATCCCTTACTTTTGGGCACACATGAATTTCTATCCATACTTTGACATTCACTGTCCAGTTTTGGTGAAAACTGGTACACAAGATCTGCCCCTAATGCTGTTCAGCAATGGTGAGTTCCGTGAAAAATGGCACAGGGGAGGATGCATTTTTCTTACAGGCATAAATGGAATTATATTTACACAGGTACCATGAAACAATATAGCATTTTGCAAGCCTCGTACTAAGCCACAGAGCACAGCATTTAAAATTGTTCACAAGGATAAAGCTGCCACTTCAGGAATGGGAGGCAGAATCTGCAGAAACCATTAACTAGGGTTCAAAACACTATTAAAGACACCTAGATGCTGAAAATTACAGCACTATAAGTGATGGTCTGACATCTGTCAAACTCTGACAGTTACCATGCTTAGCATGCTGTATGATTTATGCTGATTCACTGTATCTGTATCATGTGTAACCACATACAGTGAATTTCTGAAGTGTCCCTTGTATATTACATTTACTCAAACAATTTTCCCTCCAACATTTGGTAAAAGCAACTGAATTTGACATGAAATGGTTGTCATCTTTTGGATGTCTGCACCGTGTAATGGTTAAATATGCTGATGTGTCCAAGGAACGTACCTTCATCTCCAGAGAGACTGAACTGGTTCAAGTGGATGATGAACCAATTCAAATCACCCTGAAGATGGAGGCAGTACATTCCCCTGAAATGTCGAACATTTAACCGCTACATGGTGAGTAATCCAAAAGAAGACCGACATGTTTTTTTCTTTTATATATCAACAATTTCCCAAAAACTATATCTGAGATATCTAATCCTACGTTATTTGCAGATGATACGAGCATTATTATTGCTAATCCTATGCCTACAGAATTCATAAAAAAAATTAATCAACTCCTCTGTAAAATCAATAGATGGTTTCAAAGTAATATGTTATTTTTAAACTATGATAAAACGTATTTAATGCAATTTTTAGCTAAAAAGAACAAATCAATTGATATACAATATCTGTTGCAAATAAACACATTACTAACATCTCTAGTACAAAATTCCTAGGTTTAACTATTGATACCTACATGTCTTGGAAGGAACACATTAAAGAATTAACTTCCAAACTAAATAAAGCTTGCTATGCTATAAGATTGATTAAACCGATTGTTTCCTTAAATGTTCTGATAATGATTTATTTTTGCTATGTTCACTCCGTCATATCATACGGCATAATATTTTGGAGCAACTCATGTCATAGTAAATGTATTTTCACAACTCAAAAGAGAATAATTAAGGTCATTATGAATATTAAAAAAAGAGACTCTTGTCGTGAATTATTTAAACAGTTAAATGTTTTACCGCTCCAGTCACAATATATACTGTCCATACTCATCTTTATCAGTAAAAACAGAGAACTGTTTAGATCCAATTCAGAGATACAGGGTATCAGTACAAGATACAACTCTGATCTTCACGTACCTTCAACTTCCTTAACACTATTCCAGAAAGGTATCTGCTATTCAGGAAGTAGGATTTTCAATCACTTACCAACTAACATTAAGGATCTACTTCACAATGAGAAACGATTCAAATCAGCACTGAAGAAATACCTTTTGGAGAATTGCTTTTATACTTTGGAAGAATATTTTAACGCAAATACTAAGAAGGCATAAATTGCACAGGTCATGTATAGTGGTTTAAATAACTACAGTTGTTGTCTGTGTTAAGTTGAGTGATATTTACGGTATGAAGTATATATTTAAAAATAATCACATTGTACTTTGGTTTGACATGTTCAATGTTACGTGTGTGGCTTAATGGATGAACAAGGTTACTGCTACTACTACTATTATTAAAATTGATGAATATTCTGATTGGATATCAAGAAAGATCTTAGTTCTTTATGATTATTGCTTTTATTTTATGTGTATTTTAATAGAAATAATATATTGCTGTATGATTGTTTGTTTATAAGTAATATGTTTTAATGGTTTACTAATGTGATTTATTTAAGAATTATGATGTGCCACAGTATGATTTGTTGTTCTTTACAAGAAATATACACTATGTTTGGTTTCATGAACATTGTACAAGGTTTAGCAGATATATTTGTCTTGAGCAATTAGAAGAACTCAAGTTATATACCAGGTTATGTTCAGTAATTGTAATATTTGTACGAATTGTGTTTGATTATTATGACAATGCTTTGTTTAAGCAATATTTTATATTAAGCAAAAACTTTATACATAGCAGTATCGACTGTGTTCATATCCATATTGGTGGTAGAAACTTGTAAGGATTTACGGAACAAGAAATAAAATGAAATGAAAAAATGAAATAAAATATGATGAACAAACAATGCAAAAACTTGAGAAGTGTACTTGATTTGTTTGTGACCCTGTTAAGTGGTGGGCTGTAGTGTTGTTACTTATACTGCCTCATATTTCATTTAATGGTTTACATTACTGGCTATAGCTTATGACAAAAGAGAGTTGTGCACCTACAACCATTTATTTTACATGACATAACATACACACTTGTAATGACTGAGCCATCAGTGACAATTTATGAATTAGCAAGATACATATTGACCACGTGATGACAAAATAAAATATCCATTTTATTTTACATATTAAAATAATAATACTAAAAACTGTTTGTTATACTTTATTAATTTATATTCACCTTCAGTTCCTGACAACCTTTTTAATTGCATGAAAATGGTGGAAATTACAAGAGTGTAGTGTAATTAAGTTCAATGTTGGTAACATTCTGTCACTGATCTAGTAACTTTGTTGCATAGTTGCCAACCCTTATTAATACTAGATTTGCATTTGTTTTCACGTAGTGGTTAAGGTTCTCAGTTGTAGTGGAATTCTGTTGAATAAAGCCAACTTTTGGTCTAGAACAGGCTCATATATACTAATACTACTATTACAATTTATTCAACAGAATTATAATGGAAAGTGCCGCAAGTTCTCAAAACTACCTGATTGATAAGTTTCTTCGTCCTGAACGCTTTTGCACGGATCCAGCTTCAAGTTCGGCTAAGCACGAATGGATTCATTGGAAGAGGACTTTCGAAAACTTCCTTCTCTCAAATCGGGAGGTATCTGATGAAATCAAACTCCAACTTCTACATAATCATATTGGACCTACTATTTTTGCTTACATCAGTGACTGTAGTGGTTTTAATGACGCTCTACACATCTTGGATAGAATTTATGTAAAACCAGAAAATGAGATCTACGCTAGGCACTCTCTCGCAAATCGCCGGCAACAGGTGGGGGAATCTGTAGATCAATATTTGCAAGTGCTGAAACAAATGGCAAAAAACTGTGGGTTTAAAGCGTGTCAGCTGAGCAGAATAAGAATGATTACATTCGTGATGCCTTTATTGCCGGCCTACTGTCTGCCCCAACCAGGCAACGCCTTTTAGAGAATACTTCCCTGCAGCTAGAAGAAGCTTTCAATCAAGCACGCTCATTAGAAATGGCTCAGCTCCATTCGGGCAGTTTCACATCTAATAACATAATTAACGCCGCTTCCAGTGGTCTTTCGGACATAACCTGTATTGATGGGCCTACAACTGTACCAGATCATGTTGCACTTTCAGTTAAAAGTGGACCTGACAAACGTAAATGCTTTTTCTGTGGAAATGAACCTCATCCTAGGTATTTATGCCCGGCGTCAAACGCCACCTGTAGAAATTGTGGCAGGAAGGGGCATTATGCTAAGGTATGTAAGAGTAAACAAAATAAAACTGTTACAGCTGCCACTGAGTGCCTTTCTTGTATGGCAGCTGCCTCTTCATGCCTCCAGAAGGCTTTAATACCCATAACTATTAATAAAGTGGCAGCAGAGGCCCTTGTGGATACTGGGAGTACCACTAGTTTTATAAGTAGTGCCCTTGTCGAAAAATGTAATGCTAAAAGGATGGCTTGCAGTGATAAAATAACTATGGCTTCTACAATTCATGTATCAAGGGTCGAAGGAAGCTGTAGTGACCATTGATATGAAAGGTCATACCTATACAGATGTCACGCTATTGATTATGAAAGACTTGTGTGCCGATATAATAATTGGTCATGATTTACTCAAGGATCATTCATCTCTTGAAGTTGCTTTTGGTGGCCTTAGAATGCCCCTAAAAATCTGCAGTATAAGTCAATCATTCATCCCTCCTGTTTCTCTTTTCTCGGACCTTCGACATGACTGCAAACCAATTGCTATAAAATCCCGAAAATATTCCCAGGAAGATGAGGAATTTATCAACTTCGAAATTCAAAAACTTCTTGCAGAAGGCGTTATCGAAGAGAGTCGATCACCTTGGCGAGCTCAAGTCCTTGTTACCACCAACACGCACCACAAAAGGCATATGGTCGTTGACTATTCACAAACAATAAATAGATTCACAGAACTTGATGCTTATCCGCTCCCAAGCATTGAAGGAATCATCTCTCGTGTTTCACAGTATTCGGTCTTCAGTTCTATAGATCTTCAGAGCGCATATCACCAGATTCCTATTTTGGATAAGGAAAAACCCTACACAGCATTCGAGGCAGGAGGAAACCTTTATCAATTCAGACATATTCCCTTTGGTGTAACAAATGGGGTAGCTAGTTTTCAACAAGTAATTGACTCTCTTATCAAGAATGAAAAACTTGAGGGAACGTTTGTCTATCTGGATGATATCACTATTTGTGGCAATGATCAGGAAGAACATGACAAGAACCTTAATCGCTTTCTTGAGATTGCGGATAAGTACAATTTGACACTCAACAAATCAAAATGCGTTTTTTTCGCAAAAGATGATAAATATACTGGGATATACGGTTCAGGATAAGACTATCAGACCTGATCCTGAACGCCTCAAGCCTCTCTTAGAACTTAAACCACCTATAAATTTTGCATCGCTCAAAAGAACACTTGGTTTGTTTTCCCATTAAGCTAAATGGATACCCAAATATTCAGAAAAGGCTCATCCACTTATCCATTGTTCATCCTTTCCGATTTCGTCTGAAGCCGAATCAGCTTTTCAGACGCTTAAGTCAGATATTGCCAAGTCAGTCGTAACGGCTACTGAAGACAAATCACCTTTTACAGTCGAGACGGATGCCTCTGACTTCACTATTGCGGCTACACTTTCACAAGCCGGGAGACCCGTAGCCTTTTATTCAAGAACATTATCGGACAGCGAAAGAAGACATTCGTCTGTAGAAAAGGAAGCATACGCCATAGTGGAATCGCTTCGTAAATGGCGTCATTATCTGATCGGAAGATCTTTTCGTCTCATCACAGACCAAAAGTCTGTTTCGTTTATGTTTGACAATAAACAAGCAGGAAAAATCAAGAATGACAAAATTCAGCGTTGGCGAATGGAACTTTCAAATTATAAATATGACATAATATATCGCTCCGGAAAGGACAATACTGTTGCAGATGCCCTGTCTCGGACTTGCGCTACTACTATCACTGAATCAAAACTGTTCAACTTACATCAGAGTCTGTGTCACCCTGGTGTCACTCGAATGACGCATTGGATCCGATCCAAAAATCTTCCCTATTCCGTTGATGATGTCAAAAGAATGATAGCATCCTGCCCTATCTGTGCTGTAGTGAAGCCACGTTTTCACAGAAACGAATCTCACTTGATCAAAGCTACTAAGCCCTTTGAAAGACTTTCTTTAGACTTCAAGGGACCTTTACCCTCATCCTCTCATAATCGGTATTTGTTGACTCTTATTGATGAATATTCGAGATTCCCGTTCGCCTTCCCTTGTTTGGACTTATCAGCAGGTACAGTAATTAAGCACCTCACTAACCTGTTCTCGGTATTTGGAATGCCTGAATATATACATTCTGATTGAGGATCATCATTCATGTCTAAAGAGCTCAAATATTTCCTTCACATAAAGGCATTGCAACAAGTCGCACCACTCCATACAATCCCCAAGGGAATGGACAGGTGGAACGACTAAATGGAACACTTTGGAGGACTATAGAACTGGCTCTACGTACGAAGGGATTGAAGGTTTCGGAATGGGAGGTTGTGTTACAAGATGCCTTGCATGCAATAAGATCTTTGCTTTGCACGGCTATAAACGCGACTCCACATGAGCGCATGTTTCACCACAACAGAAAATCAACAAACGGACAGTCTATACCAACTTGGCTTTCATCACCTGGTGTTGTGCTTATGAAAAAACCAGTACGAAGAAATAGGTATGAATCACTTGTTGAAGAAGTTCAGCTTTTGGAAGCTAATCCAGATTATTCGCACATTCAGCTGCCTGATGGACGAGAGACTACTGTTTCTAATCGTTACTTGGCACCTTCTGGGGAGAGGCGAGTTGAAGACAGTCTTCAGGAGCAATCACCAGAACAACATATTCCGGAGATACCAGAGGAATACACCGGTTTGGAGACTGCCCAAAATTATGTTTCCAACAACCCCCAAGAAAACACTATACCCAGACACTCAAGTCGACAAATTCGACCCCCAAAATATCTTGAGGACTATCACTGTTTTATGATGGGGCGAATGTAGTGTAATTAAGTTCAATGTTGGTAACATTCTGTCACTGATCTAGTAACTTTGTTGCATAGTTGTCAACCCTTATTAATACTAGATTTGCATTTGTTTTCACGTAGTGGTTAAGGTTCTCAGTTGTAGTGGAATTCTGTTGAATAAAGCCAACTTTTGGTCTAGAACAGGCTCATATATACTACTACTACTATTACAAAGAGTAAATATGGTATATGTTCATTTAAGGCCAAAATTTAAATTACTTTTTTTAATTGATGTTCAGAGACCCTTTTACATTTAAATTGTGGTAGGCTGGGCTATGACACTCTGCAGTCTGGTGGGTGGTTACCAATGTTTTGGATAAACCTGCTGCCTCTGTTTGTGAGGTGGAAGTGTCTATGCTGTCATGATCCAGCAGCCCAAAATCTAAGATCTTACTGCCATGTACAACTGAAATTTAATAACTTTATCCCTCACACAAATGTTAATGTTAATATTCCCTTCCAGTTCCAATATACGTCCTGTACGATTTCCACACACAAACCTGTATATGCAGGTAAGTGAGAAACACATCTATACTTCTCATTTCTGGGATATGGCAAAGTGTGTTAACTTTGACCAAATGCACAGCACACAGACATTGAATATATGATACACACCTTCCTTTCTTGGTATAAGAACATCCAGCATTTTCTTTGCCTGCAATGGCCAAATATTTCTTATAGTGTCTCGGAGTTCATCATCTGCTTGGTCCATTTCATCGGCTAGAATTAGATATGTTGTCATAATACAGATAAACTGAACATCAAATATAGCAAAAGCATATATGTGCCCTACTTATCCATGAGACTAAAGAGTTCCTATGCTAAAAATTACAGCAGAACCACAGTATAACCCAACAGCCAATACAAATGAGATGGGAAAGGTGCAAGCTGTACCACCGAACCTCCCAACAGCCAATAGCAAGATCGGAAAGGTGCAGGCTGTACCACAGTTCTTTAGTCAGCTCTTAGCATTGGCATCCTTAATTCATGATTATTATTATTATAATAATTATGATGACAACGACCCTGACAGAGTTCAGTCCCACCATCTTACATATTTTCTGGGGCCACCCACCAATTAACACCAAATTATCATGGTGGCAGGATCCCTCTATATTAACTACTTCTGTGTTATTTATGTTTCTTATACTTTATTTAACCAGTTACACTTTACTTGGCACAACACAGTGTCACATCCCAGAAGACATGAATCATATGTTAATGGCTTCAATTCTATCAAACCTTCTATGCATGTGCCTGAAAGTACTGTGGTGCCATATTATATTAAATACAACTTTTCAACAGCCTGTTATAAAATAAACTTACCGCTTCTCAGTTTTATACTGAGGTTCTCCCTGATAAGTGCAAATAGTGTTGTTGTGAAGTTGACTTTGCCATCATCATCGACTGGCATGTTCATGCGGATCAACTTCTTGTATGCCAACCTATTGGGGCATTTATTACCAAACCCCAGAGGTGGGTCCATGTTTTTTAACATGTCATACATTTCAGAGTAGTGAATTTTACCCCTGAAGAATAAAGAATATGATTAAGATAGTTTAAATATATTATACAATAAATAAATTAAATTAATATAACTTTGTTATAAAATGCTACTATGTCAGCTGTTATGCATCAGTAATGGCGAAGAATAAAATGCACAGTACATCAAGTGACACACACTGAAATTGGTGTGTTAGTAAAGAAATGTGAGTTTTCTTTAAATAACTAGGTTCATCCAAGAGGCCTTTGTAAGCACCAAATCATGCCTGTATCCAGGCTCTACTACATAACCCTTGGAATGAACAAAAGTCCAAGAAGGCAATCAATCAATCAATCAATCTAAGGCACTCCCTTTATTACTAAGGGTTTTAGTTTAATACAACTAGTATATCGATGGCACTTCATGGCAGCAGTCCTCATTATGAGGCGAACATCTTTCTAAAATCTAGTATGGTTGTAGAACATGTCTCATCTTTAACCAAAAATAAAATATTTTAGAACATGAATAATAAAGTAGTAAAATAGAAAAAATATCACTTCTGTTGTTTTTTGTGTGTTATGTCTTGTTATGGTTGGGTCGAGTGTATCATACAATCAACCCAACCATAATAAGACAGTCAGTAATCACCACACTACAAGACACCTTGACACTTGATAATACAAGACAACTAATAGGGCTTGGTCAACTCCAATTTGTACAGAAAACCACTGCCAGCAATTTTTAAGGAAATCTGTAATTTTAACGACAATCTACCTGCTGAAGAGTCTATTTTTATATTTCTTATATTTCATATATTTATATTTTAAACTCTAAAAGTGGACACAATTCGTGTCACAGTTCAAAGAGTATACAACGGAATTTTATGCACTGTAGCCTGTTAATGTGATAGTAACTTGACTTTATATTGTGGTTTATATATATTATATTATTAGATTAACTAATGGATGTAATATGAATGTAACCTTGACCCCCTGGAGATGGTTCAACTGGAGCTGAAACATATGTAGGGGATATTGAACAATACTTGATAATATAGTGCATTTGTTGGTTTTTTGAAATTGTGAATTGTCATCAAAATGCACGGTGGATATAATGTGAAATTCATTTAGTAGTAAAGTTTATATTCACATAACATGACGCTAAAACACATTACAGCACTCCCACTGTGCTTTAGTGCAGTCCTCCTTGAAATAGATGCACTGGTAACTACCTGAAGTCACATTTAAACTATTACTTGTTACAGCTATGCTGATAATAGTTTGAGCTGACTTCCTCATCTTTCATCTAGTTCAAATTACTTGCACAAATTACAATGCCATTTATCCAGACTTCTCAGACATGACATATGTTGACCTTATGTTATATGCAAACATTTCAAACTAAAAGATATAAATTTAATCTGTGATAAGGGGCGATAAATTTTCTAGTTCTACATGTTGTGTGCTATCCAGTTTACCGTAATGGTGTTTTCAAGAGATGTTTCTTTTCATTTAAGCATGCATATGATTTAATAAAAGGAATATGTACTATACACTCACGTAGCATTTGGATCATACTCGGCCCATATTCGGACAAACTCGTCCAAGTGGTGAGCACCCAATATGGATGAATCTCTCGTCAAATAGTCGAAGTTGTCCATAATAACAGCCACAAACAGGTTCAACATCTACAGATACAAAACAAATTCTCAAATATGTGATTCATCTTATGCACAATTTGGAGTAAGAAAATGAGACCAAGCCAGTCTTTTACAAACTCCATAACCTGCATGTGCACACACACACACACGTATGCATCATTCAGAGTATCCATTCATTGGTCAGTTTTGCTCTAATATCTCAGAAACTAATTGTTAACAGTGAAAAAATGTAAATACAAAATTTGTCAGTTGTAGGAAAGAAAAATCACAAAAATTGTTAATTTGCTGTCACAAGAAAAAGCCTGAGCCCAAACAAAATTCTTTGTTTAATGCGTCATTCAATTCCTGTCACATCTGGGTGGTAACCTTTATACGCGATCCACATCACGCTTGGAGTAATCCCAAACTTGCATGTTTGACAGGATGGGAAAAACAGTATAAACAATTCGTATTGTTTGAGTATAGCATCACTGGTAGGTTACAGGAAAACATACTAACTGGAGCATCTTGTTTCCTTTCTTGATGCACGGGCTATTGTATGACGACGACGACAACAATGAAAGCAACAGATGATATTTAGTTACTATGGAAACCAAAGGAAGTCTGGCCTGCTGCATCTAATAAATGATCCATATGCAATATCAAAGAATAAGTAACCTTCATACATTCACACTACGTAATAAAAATTAGTTGTTCATATTGCCACTCCCTTCTTAGAAACAATGCAGGAAAATTCAAGTCCTCTCAAAGCCTAATAATAGAGTACAATAAACTCAGTCTCCCTCCTCTCTGCATGCCTTCCTCCACTTCCAATATTTGTCACCTGGTATCACGGCCTGGTCTGTTATTTATTTCCACTGACAAATCAGGTAATTTCATTGCACTAAAAAGTAAATTACTTATTATGTTTACTCTTTTATTTAGTGCATTTTATTAAAACCCATGGCCATAAACATTACAACAATGAATGATAGAAAAGTACATGGTTCCCTTCTCTTGAGGAAGATATGTGAGCCTCATCAACTGAACTGAACTGTACTGTATGTATTGTATTGTATTGTATTTTAAAGCATTTTATTTCTATTCATCCTTCTTGACAAAATTTGTAAAGGACACATCACTACAATCTCTATATATATAACCGCTCATATGAGTCATCATATTTGACACTAACATATCATATGATAATGATTCAACATTTTAACAGTTCTACAGACTGACAACAGGGAGGTGGGCAGTGGGATTAGGCAGTGTGACTTAAAACCCAGTACTCATGATCAGTGTCTCCCTGACCTCAAGTGTGGCATTCACCCATGACTTGCAACCTCAGCACTGTGCAAGATTTGAGGGTCCCACAGTAGAAATGCCGAGGATTGAGCTCCACTAGGTCATTATGCTGAGTAGCTACGTTATTGTTTCCCAATTTTGTTTAAAGAAAATACTGCCTTCATAGTCAAGGATCAAGGATCTAGAAACTCCTCGACACTTTCAAAAGGCCAGGAATGACTCATTCAATGACACAGCATCACAGCCCAGAAGATCTGAATCCTCAACCTCAGTGTTCATTAAGACTGAAGTTTGATTCACACACTCAGTTCATGAAAAGCAACACAGCACTGAAATACATGCACATCTCTCTCCCTTATAAATGTGACAATAAATCTATTGAAAAACTTACCAGAAATGAGCAGAAAAATATGAAAGAGACAAAGTAAGCATAGGCAAGGTTTGAGCCACAGTCAAGTTCAGGTTTCTTGGCAAGAGGGTCACACTGCCGTCCTTTGATGCAAGATAACATTATGGATGGCCAGGCCTCTCCAGTCGCACACCTGAAATGTTTTAACATGAATATATCTTTAGCTGTCATCCCAGCAGCTGTCACTTCAACCTCACCAAAGAATCCTGGTAATTCCTTTCAATTCAATTCAGTTTGCAAGCAAAACTGTTTCACTGCAATGCAGTCTATAAACATAATTTCCAGTGTTTAAAGTTTTATTTTCAATTCCTAATTATTTTGCGATGACAGTTCAATAGCAGCCTGTAAACACGGTTCCTTATGTGAAGAAAGAACCTCTGAGTTCGTCTCATACTGTATATAAAGTAACAGTGAATAGGAGAGATTTTAATTAATTAATGTAGAACATTTATGATATATACCTTTCTCTTTTTTGGGGGAGCTAAAAACACTAGAATATGAACTGTACAAACATGTAGCTAGAAATGGTAAAACACGATCTGCATACGGAGGTTTCATGAGAAAGGTGAGTGAGAAGAATGGCCATGTAGGAAACGTACTAGGAGATGGGAGTATAATAAATAAGTGGGAAAACGTCCGCAGATAGTAACACTTCTGGTGCATTCACTATGTTATTCTCCCTAGATGTTAAATTTGAGAATAATTTCTAAAAACATTCGATACTTGTAATCAATCATGCTTGATACTCAACTGTTTCTTCGGCCTCACAAAACAAAAAGTCTGTCTCAATTATAAACACTGTTCCTTTGGCCTCAGTATGTATATCACAAAGAACAATGGTGAAGACCAATCTCACGAGATCAGAAACATATGTACGTTTCCATGTAAAACATCTTTTATTTTGTCTGATTTTAACCAAACTGAAATGTTGACAAAATTTTGTAAAAGTCCCAACTCGGTCTCTCATCCAACGCCATCAACTCCATCCAGTGGAAGTCGCTCTGTTCCGTGTGGACAGACAAACATGACAAAGCTAAGAGCCCCTTTATGCCTGCAAAGGAGACTAAAACTGGTTCTTAGAACAGCAGATTATTAGAATTGAAACTGAAAAGTGACTTGCAATTGGATCCAATGGCAAAATTTGATATCACCAATACTGAAAACCCCTGGTTCTATTAAGAGGTAATGTTGTACCTGTGTATGCCTTTCAGGCACATAACAGGAGGAGACATACAGTTCAATTAGTCTTAACCTTGACATTTGATGGCAGTAAGTGATCATCTTCAAGCTCCACCACTTTACAGCCCAGTATCCACTGAATACGGGGCTGGGTGGCCCTAAGAACCAGTCTGGTAGGAATCAAAGACTGGATCATGCAGCCCAAAGCCTAATCACTATACTAACTGAGCTATCCAACCTTCGTCTTGAGATTCTATAAGATAAATAAAGAGTTTAGTACTTATAAGATGAAACTGTTTGCTGGACAGTCATAAGTGTTTCTGTGTAAACTGTGTGTGTTGTGTGTGTGCTGTGCATGCACGCGCATGTATACAAGATGCTAGTGTAAGGTACGTACGAGTACATTTTATCCAATGCATGATACTTATACAAAATGACATTCTGGAAGAAAGACATGATTATGCTTCCAAGTGACAAAAATGGAAAATAAAAAAAAATAAAGGTAGAATTTTAATAAATGCACCAGCCGGGGTTTGAAGCCGACCACTCACCTTCATTCAGTGTCTAGGTTAGAAATGAGTAAAGTGATACCTCCATTCCCCTGTACACCTTCATGCCATGCATAGGGACAATTTTACTTTATACATACTCGATTATTCCAACAACTTCCCCCCCCCCCCCAAGTATTCACTGTTCAAACTAAATAAATGCGAAATACAATATATAATTTATAAAATGGGTGCAGAAATCCCGGGTGCCAGATCGCACTGGCAAACAAATTTGGTACCGTAATCCCCCAACATTTTTGAATCCTCAGTGCAGAACTTGCTTCATGTCACATTTCTGGCACCTAGAATTTTGAGGTGGCTCCTATATTGTTGGGCAATTTATGTAACCCTGATTTCCGAGCACTTGCAACTTAAAAAAGTGGTTCTGATTTCTGTGCTGTGACTTGTCACATTAAAATAACTGTTACTCCATTTAAAAGTTTGATCTTTCTCTTCTCACATTATTCAAAAGTTATCAATACTTTTGCAACCTTTGTTCACCTTTCCGAAAACAGTCGACAATTTGGATATGTCCATACAGCTATTTGCTTCCCATATTCCGAATTGTGTTATAAATACTGAAACATCACCAGGTTTTGTCAAATACTAAAGCCAGTCCCTTTTCTTAATTACTACAAGAATTCAGTACATGTTTCCTAAAAGTGTTTACAGAAATACTACATGGATCACATCTTTCAACTTCCATAATATTTTGTACCAAACGCTTGAGGTTCACCATTACTGTACCATTACTGTTGCAGTCACGTTTACACACTACTGTTAATCTAACTAGACTCTCAGCTGAGATGCAGATCACACTACAGCATTATTCAGTGACTCTACTTTACACACATTCATCATTCAAGGATCAGTTGCAAGCCTATGATAATAGAAAAATGAAACTTAACTGACAATGAACAAAGCAGAAGTTCTGAATAAGGCCCTGTGACACTTCTTACTTAGTTAAAGTTCAAGAAAGTTCATTATCTGAATATTACTTACTATTTACAGCCTTTCCAATTACTGAGTGAAACATTTTTACAGTGACAGTTATGTACAAACTGCTGCACATCTCTTGCAATTACCGTCATTAAGATGAATGAAAGAGTTGCACTAAATGCAAACCTGAAAACCTGATATTAACTTCTATAGAAACATGACTTGACAAAGACAAATACAATGACACAACACTCAACAACAACAAAAGCATGTGTAACAACACTACACCGTTTGTTCTTGTGTTACTTGTTCTATGTATTTTAATGTGGTTTCACTGTGGTCAAACTTGCTGTGAATTACCAGCACTGGATCATCAACAAAGCTGTGATTCGTGTTGTGAATTAAAAATAAACAAGGTAATGCATATCACCAGATTCCACAAGAATGTGCAATTTTGTTTTATACACAATACATTTATTTATGTTCCTAAAAAGCCAGATGCACTATATAACTCTGCCAGCTTCTTTACACCCACATAACATCACATAAACAGGCTACTGTAAGCCTTTCAGATTCCCTACCGGAGTCAGGGTAATATTGGGAAACCATACTATGTTACAGTGTCAGACAGGATCTAAAGTTCAAAGTAAATAAATAAAAAGTAAACATGGTGGTGGAAGTATGTTGAAATGAATGGACCTCTGCTTTAAAGCCAAACCTTCATAAAATCACATTCCATTCCACTCCCAGACTGAATCTGTATGTTAAGATGTGCCCTCTTTCTCACCACAAGCTGATCATACAACTGAATCTTGCAGAAGGGGAGAGAGGAAAAAGCAACAAAGTTCAACAAAATAGTCAGTCACTAAGAAGAGGGGGGGCTACAATTTGCAAATTTCAAAATAGTAGTTTTTACAGTAACGGAAAATAAGCAAAAGCAATGTCATATTTATGGAGCACAGGGGTGGCCCACCTGTACAAGTGAACTAGGCAGACACTTAGGGTATAAAGTTGAGTGGGAGGCCAAATTGGAGGGAAAATATCAAAGTAAAGGAATCAGAACTGTTTTAATTCCACACTGCTTCAGCAAGGGCTTGTGTCTCTTGACTTAGATGTTGTGCTGGTTTGTTGATTACTAACGGGGTGCCGAGTGCATGTTTCTGGCAGCTAATCTAGGGCCACCCCTGGTACAGTGGCATAAATTCAGCTAAGCCCACCCAATGAGAAATACTGCGTTTGCAGAGCTCCTTTCTAATTCGGTATACATTTTTATCAACTGCATACATATTGACATTTGTTTGTTTTTGTTATGCTCATGATCTTGTCTGCACATTCTTGGGATCACCTGTGGCTCTCAGAACATCAAACTTGCCTGAAAGACAGCAGCAGCAGCAGCAGTAGAACACTGTGTTGTTCAAATGCATTATGGATGAAGGGAAGGAGATGAATGGGTATGAAAAAGATGATCAACACAAGCCATGCCAGCAACAGTCTGCACGCAGCATCCTCTGGGTCACCTCACTTAATACTACTATTACAGACCAGTTTACACCAAAACAAAGTTTGTGCAAATGATACAGTACTGCAGATCGTGACTCGAATGAATACAGACCCCATAAGGAAACAAATGAGAAGGTCCAAACATTTCATCTACAATAAAAATTCTGAAAGACTTCACACTCTGGAATGACACACATCAAGCACATTCCCATCTTACTTCCAGTACCAGTTGTAATAAATTTCTGGATTCCAATAAACCCATTGTGACAGTGTCAAAACGTTTAACATTGTATCTAATAACAGAAAATGAGCCTCACAGCATGTCCTTGAGATGAATGAGGACTTCATAAGTTTATAACGGGCCAGAATTTCTAGCCATTCAGAAAGATTAAAATCTTTGGAGGCATTTCTGAGTCCACTATATATCAATTAATTTAATTACATAAAAATGTCAATTCTTTCTCGCCACTTGCATATTTCGACATATTGTCAAAACCTGTCACGTCTAATTAAGGACAAAGAGTGTTAGAATGCAGTTGTGAAATTGTCCACTAATTTAGGTGTCAATTTCCCTCGACACGGTGTAAGGAAGGCAGACATTACTATATGGGCTACTTCCATAAACAGTATATTGACTCTGTACTTAGAAAACGGAGCAGTTTGCCATAGTTAATAGTTCCTTGTTCAGGTATTTTTTCTAAATAATAATAATTTTAATAAGACTTGCAAAGATAGTAATCAGTACTACTAATTTTCCTAGTTCTTATAACCACAAATGGCTACGTTATCTATTTTGTTGCCATACGTACAATGCTTCTTGTATTCAAACATCATTCAAGTTACACACTATGTGGCCTTGGAATCATATTTACATGCCCAAAAGCATAAATACTTGGCAAAGATAAGAAGACCCATGACAGCACTGACCTTTCACAGTACTCCCAAGTCAGACTTTTTGTTAGTACACGATGGGTTAAGAATGATAATAAACAGTGAGACAATTTAAATCAAAAAAATGCAGTTATGGAAAACCAAAATGGTACTGACTGAAATGGCTTCAGGGCAGAGAAGGCAGGTGATGCACAGAGCAACACAGGTTAAGGTGGTTAGCACTTGCCTGAAGAGCAGCATCAGACCCTGAACAAAGCTGCGGAAGTTGTTATGTCGCGTGATGGAAGTTTCAGGATCCAGCGCAATGTTACCAAACACCTAGTCATGTGGTCATGTTGGTACCAGGCAGGCCAGCCAAGGAGAGAGAGTTGTCAATTTAAGTTAATAGACAGTGTGGCCACACAACCAAACCAAACTACTGTACTGTACTAATTAGGCCTTACTACACATTTAAGTATGCTATTACTCTATATACAGTGCTCAAATTCTAGTCATGTTTAAAGATACTGATAAGGATTTCTAGGTATTCAGAAGTTAATGGGTTACTTAATTAGTACATGGTGTTATATGATGTCCAAATAATTCAACAGGTACATGAATACTAACATTTCAAAGATTATATGCCAGCTGTTAAATATCACTCCAAAGCAATATTGACTCAGTAATTTCAGAATTTCGCTCTTAAAGAACAGTTTCTGTCATAACCTCACATGCACAGAAGAAGGGCAAGTAATCAGTATGTATGTATGTATGTATGTATGTATGTATGTATCAGACATGACCCATATGTATTCACTGCACATTTCATTCCAAATCTTACAAGCTGATAAGATACTGCTGTCAAGATTAATTACAAAATACCACTGCTTTAACACCAGACTCATAATTAATCAATCTAAAACAAAGAACAATATACTCTCATCTAATGGTACAGCTAAGCCTAATTATCTTCCTTTATAATTACAATACATCCCATTCTTTTATAAATCCAGTATTACATGTGCAAAGGAAGGGTGAGCTATCTATCCTCCTTTAAAATTAAGTTATAATTTACAAGTGCCTGAAAGGTCAGAGTGTTCACTTTATAACGATCAGGTGATGTTACAAAAGATGGTTATACCTATACTTAAATACCCAGAAATGCTTATTCATAGCTTTAGAACACTTCAAATATTACTCACAGGAACAAATTTTACATACCCTATAATACAACACAACATACACCAAGTGCTTAACAAACTAGCACTAAGATACCCAACCAAAGAAATGCTTGCCTATATCAGGAACAGGAGGGGCTGCTTCCAGTGCTACCAACATTAGCTAGCATGCTTACCAATCACAGTTAGTAAAGACACCGGCCAAAACTACAAGAGCCTAACAGCCTCAGAACTAACCTGTCCATGTTCCAAACTGATCAGAAACAAATGGTTCCTATCATGTGATGCCTTACATAGCATATGTTTGTGTCTACATGATCAGTGTTGAGTTGAATGTAGTGAAAAGGACAGTATTATTGTTATAGGTTATGTTGGTGTGCAGTAAATCTTGGTATAATTTGCGTCACTCCAACTTTCCTATAATACAGAATTACACTCTCTTATGGCCAAGTTCATATTGTTAAAGTATCTATGTCTAACAGATCAATGAAATCATAACACACATTACACTGAAGTAGTGTTTCATCTTACATACAGACCAATAATGACAAATATTACCATCACGTACTGCTGCAGGTGACAATGACACTAGGAAGGTAATAGTACAGAAATGTGGCAGTAGCATTAATATACACGTTTATACAAAAGAACTGTCTGAATGTTGGCATGTGATGAGGTTGTGTCATGTTAGGTTAGTTCTGAGTCTGCTCAGGGCCAACTGCTGCCTTGCGCTAAACTAACTCACCGGAAAAGCAGCAAAAGTGCGCCGAAGAAAGTTTGAAAGTTGTTATGGCGATTGAGTGCCGAATCAGGGTCAAACTTCATGTTTCCGAATACCTTGAAAAACAGCCCCAAACATAAACTCTATCCGTGTGTCCCAGATTACAGTCAAACCACAATCACAGAAATTGGAAAATTCTCAAACTTATTAGTTCATGGAAAAATGACAGAATTCATAAACAGAGATGCACACATGCACTTAGTGTACAAAATGTAATATTACAGGCAATTCAAAGTCACAATTCTTGATTTAATTCATGAAAAATGCTGAAACAAATTCTGTTATGATCACAAAACACAGTTCTGTTCTCATTAATTCAATCTTGTAATCTCTCTCAAAGGTAAAATTTAGCTGCCTGCAATTGCAATATTTAATATTAAGCAGTACACAATGTATTTGTCTTACATGCTACACTACTCTACAATAATCCCATTTCAATTGCCAACCACATAAAGGTGTGTGATTCAAAAACTAATTCTCTCATACATTACTGGACCTTGTACAATCCGGTATAGGATACAGTACTATAGACTATTGTCAATAAATATGAACTACTGTAGGTTGCACTGAGGTCCATAATTAAACAATCCTAAGTTGTCAGCAATTGAATTACTTAAATCCAATGTATGTTAAATCAGTTTTAAAATATAACATAAAAATCCTGTTAATAAAACCATGAGTTTGACTAGCTGTGTGTTCAACAGCCAATTATGGCTATGCACTTCCTAAACCACCATGTCACTGATCACCTCCTGAGTGGGTTTTCCTAACACAGAAATTAAAAACTTAAGAAACACTGTCAAGTTCCTGACTATACAGCATCACTGCTATGACAGAATGTATTTCCATTCCTCTCAATGCAAGACTTGTATCAAGGTATGTATATCTGAATCAGGAAGTTATCACATACGTCTGCAGGAAGGGAATATTAAGAACAGAATCCAAAAAGGATGTCATCATTTGGTGACAGCATGTTCATGACATATGTACATGCTGTTCAAATGGAATGTGCAGATGACAAAGCTGCATGATGGTCAATTCACATTTCCTGTGACTTCTGTTACATCATTCTTGAAACCACTGGCTCAAAACTGCTAAACAGCAGTCAAATGAAGTCAGCCAAGAGGGTTCAGGTTTTCTTGGATGTAACGCTGTGCTGTTGTGTGGTTCCTGAAATTTTAGATGAGAATAATGGCTTTATCTTCAAGGGTTAAGTGATCCAAGAAGCACTCTTCATGGATCACTTAACCTTTGAAGTCACCACAACCCTTTCAAATGGTGGGAACCATCACCCAAAAACACAACATCACTTCCAAGAAGACCTGAATTCTCAGCAAGACCACTGCGAAAACTTCAAACCTTGTAAAGTTAGCCAGTTTATGCAAAAACCTACCATAACAGTTTTCACAGGAGTGTTTCATAGTGTGACTCATTTGTGAACTTTCATCATAATCAGCCAAAAGTGTGTTATAACCAAAGGGAATTGTGTCCTTATGTGCTCTTTTGCAGAGAGTGAGAAGAGTTAACATTTAATAAGGAGCTCATGTCTGATCATATGCACTCTTCACCTTGCAAACAACTTCATGGATTTCAACAGATGGTAAACAGTGTAAATTATCATCAGGAAATTCCATTTTGGCCTACAACAAACCCTCCTTTTCATTATGTTCAAATAAAATCTCACTCTTTGGAAATGGCTCAGCATACAAAAGTAGGCATATAACATGCATATACTTACTGTCTTACGACCTGTAACTTTATATCTGGAACATATATTTATATGATGTGCATGTGATAAAACATTCTTTGTGGAATGTAATTTATACTTCTGTACTTTTGATTAAATCTGTCAACAAGAGAGCTTTATCGGCAATCAATAAAATCAAGATACAAAACTACAAAGAACACAGTTCTGATAAGTTAGAATAGCTCAGTTAGTGTAGTGGCTAGGCTACAGGCTGGACAACCAAGGAGTTGTGGTTCAATTCCTGGCAAGGGACAAGAAATTTATCTCTTGTGCTGTGGGGCCCACCCAGCCTCCTAATTAGTGGCTACATGGGGCTCTTTCTCCGGGGGTAAAGTGGCCGGGGCGTGAAGCGGACCACTCCTACCTAGTGCCGAGGACAAGAATGAGTGGAACTACACCTTCACTCCATGTGCCTTCATGGCATGTACAGGGAAAACTTCACCTTTTACTACACAATCATGATACAGAGTACACCTTTCATCAACGAAATAAAAACTTCAAGAGCCTTTGTCCTTATTGGAAAGAAGAGAAGAAAACAGTTGCAGAGGTGTAAGAATACTGGTACTCATATAAACTCAGAAATCATTAACCTTTTAGCAAGTTTCCAGTGTTCCAGAGTAAAATATGGCATCCACAGCAACAAAACATGACAGCTGAAGCTCTAAAGATTATTCAGAGCTTTCTGGCTATGGAATATGATTGTATATACTGATGCATAATATTTTAACTTGAGCAAAATACCACCACCATGAAAGAGCCAGCCTGTAACTTCAAAACTGGACAGACATGGTCGAACAAACAGTTTTTTCTGTGTTGGTGGCAGTGCTCCAGTTTATTAAGAATAGACAATATTTTGAACAGCTGAATTTCTCAAGGCTCATGGGAAGAACAGGTAGCACATTCAGAATATAATGATTAAAAGTAAGAGGTACACAGCTACACAAGACTATACTTTAACACTTCAATGATGCTAGGATTTAAATCCCTACCTATTGTCTAGAGTGAGGAGTATTAAATTTAAAGTATGGCACACAGAAGCTGGTGTGTGAGGAATTGAAGAAAATACAGGGCACACAGGCTGGCACTGAAAGGTTAACTAGCATACTTGCCACAAAAGACTATAAGGAAAATTGTTTTCCTCTTCCTTTCTATCATTCCCATTTGTACATCACCTTCCACTTTTCTCAGCATTACTTCCCTATCCCTTTTATTTTTCCATCCTTCCACCACTCATTTTTTTTATTCCTCTCTCTCCCTCCAGCTCCTTCATTTTAGACCAATTCCTGCTACCAGTTCCACTGATTCATCCTTTTCGTACCTTCATTTCTTCACTCCAGTCCCCTTCAATCTCTGCCTCTACCTGTAGCCTACCAAAAATTTAAGAGAGTATAGGCTTTTACCATAATCCTAGCAATGGCATGTTGAAATTCCCCCATCCATGACAAAAACTCACTATTTATTACATACAGATTAGAGTTCTTCTCAACAGTTCAAATTAATCCACATATCTTATGCAGGCACACAGATGTCCATTAAACGTTCATTAAAAATATTCTGCCATGCCAGTGATGCTGCCAAACTACTCATTACTACAGCCATTCAATCAATTCTGGATATAGTATTCATCCTTAATTTTAAACTAACAAAGAAACCACAGAGAGGAGACTAGAAATATTTTCATATAAAAACTATCCATTAAATTGTAGGATATGATATGAAAATATTAACAAATAAGGTATTTATCTAATTTTGACTCAAGTTATAAAAAACCATCATCAGTAAATACTAATTGATTGGCTGTAATATTTGGATTTACAGATGTACTCATATTTTTCCACTGCTATTCCCCCACCCTCTGAAAGCAAATGGACAACAGTTTCAGTCACACTGCTGGTAACAACTTCCTGGTAAGTAATACCAACTCCAGCCAATCAGTGCAGTGATCACACTTCCCTAGTAAATAAATTAAATGCTAATGGGACACACGGACACACTACAACTAAACTACCACCGGATGTCACTGCTTCATGCTGTGAAGAATAGATCTAAAAAATTACATTGACTTTAACCAATACAACTAGATAGAAATTAATTGCTGTATAATCTAATTCATAGGATTTCTGTAAGAAAAAACTGATCTTTTCTTTCATATCTCTTCTACTACTGGATTATGGTACTTGTTTGATTTTTAAAACAGAACAAGCCATTTACAGCACAAAACCAAAAATAATCTGAAAATAATTTAAATTATTTGCCATGTAATATTTTCTTCAGATCAGGAATGTTTCAGTTAGGCCCAGAATATGAAAACTGTTTTTTATGTGAAGTTTTAAGTACATACATATATAAGACTGAAAACTCCTATGTCTCAATTTTTTCTCACAAAAAATGTTTGAAATATGTCTATTGTATTGAAAACTAAAGAAACAATTACTATTTCTATGTATAATCTAATTAAAAATTATCGATAAAGATTATGAAAACAATCAAAACTAACACTTAAGGTAATTAAGAAACTAGATATATATTCAAGATCAACAATGATTATACAACAAACATAAGCATGTTTTGTATGTTCTGTATCTTCTGTGTGTTAATCTCAACGGAATCACATCTAAAAACTATTTATCATTACTATTATCAGAAAATTTATATCCATGAGTTAAAAAAAGCATAGACTTAATTGTATTAGACAGAAGACATACACTTTTACAGTTCTCTGTACAGAATTCCACAGTGTCTATTAATGGTAACAAATTTCAAAGGAACATATGTCCGTATATTACTGGTAGGTTGTGGCTGACAGCCTGATGCATAAAAATCACTGTCCACAACCTAACTGTAGGCCTCAGAACTGAGAGAATTTTTTTTTTGGACTGAACTGTAATATAGAAATTGCAGCATAATTTTGGAGAGTGAGATGATGATGACTGTCAGAAGTGTTTAATATGTATAAATTGGAGATTGATATCCTTAAATCAGGATGACTGGAGGTCCAACACAAAAGAGGTCAAAGCTCATTTCAGGCCGCCACATTACTGACGAACTTAACCAAACCCTGATGTCCTGTACAATTTTAACACTGACACCAACACAAACTCTTTTCAACTCTGAACAGTGCTAGGCAACTGAATGTCTCACAGAGTTATATACAGAGTAAATGCATATAACCACATACAATACAAACAGTGGCACATCAGTGAATTTTATTCAAGAATATGACAGTACCATATTGTCTATAGTATTTACATTTTTAAATTTATAGCTGCCATTATTCATTTTTAACACTGTGTATGTAAATTGGATGTATTAATTTTCTATTTCTGTGTACTGATGTCTCCCTGAGGATGGTGATTTACAGCTGAAACATGCATTCAAGTATATGGATGATTTGTGACTTCATATAAATTGTGTGCATTTGTTGGTGTATATGGGTAGTTACAGTCACAATGCACAGAACAAATAATATTAAATCACAGGGATGGTATCTATCCCCACAGAGTGTCAAAGTCAGAATACTGACTTTAAACCTCAGTTATATGTTTTATATAATCACTGTCAATCCTGCAATTCTCTCTAAACTAGTTTCTAAATCAAAATACTATAATATGAATGATTCTTATAAATGATCATAAACACACATAAGTTATTTGGCTGTGACAATCTAAACATTTCACCATCAACACCACACAATAATAATATAATCCTAAAATAATGCAATAAGAATTGTATCAATCATTAGCCTTAATAAAATAACACCACCACCAAGAACAACTGTCCATAAAACAGACATTCAGTTATGAGTAGTACCTTGGAACAATGCAATGGAAACCATGTACAGTATTAAGGCACAGTACTTAACAGCTAAGGAACCGTACACAAGCTCTGCAGTTTAATTGACTGTGGAAAGGGAAACTGGTGTGAGCAAAATAAAAGAGCTTGTAGATATAATTTTACAAGCTGTTAACATTCAGGTTTACAAGTACATGACAATGATGGTCATTGAGTGCAGTCTGTTCAGTACCCAAGTCAGACATTGGATTTATACTGCATGCAGTTTTCTTTATTTTTCTTCTTTTTCTGCCAATGGTATCTCAGTTGTTAATGTCTGCTGCTGACAATGCATGTACGTGTAGGCTTGTGTACACAAATGTAAGATTGTATGTATGTTTAATATAATATAATGTAAAGAGACAAGATGTATCTACTTGTATATTCAGCACATACTGGTAACCTTGAATTAAGGCTAAACACTTAACATGTTTACATTCACTACAGTGGTGCACATCACGCAATATCTGTAGGCTGTAAGTGATGTGTGAAAAAATTCATGTCGTCTTTTCTAAGTCACAGAAGGGGAGGGCTTGAAATGTAACAACAAAACTGTAGGCTTTCAATGCTGGCAACTCATTTTCTCTTACCATCAATATCCATGTCTACCAGCATAATAATGATGTTATATGTATACAACCAGAACAGAGAACTTGTTAAGAGTTCTGTCATGTATTAAGAGGCATTCATTTTGATTTAAACACAATATATAGCTCACAATGGAATACAGGGCCGGTACAATGTTATGCAATCCTGTGTCATGTGCCAAAAAATAACAGTGACATTGTGTTTATTTTCCTTTTGCCCATTTGTACATGATTAACATTACAAACTACAGGACTACTATTGCAGACTTGTGACAAATACAGGTGGTAAAGGGTACAGATGACATGTAAAGCTAAATATAACAACTCTTTTTTCATAACCTTCGCAAATTAAAAGCAAAAAGTAAAGATGAGGTAGGACATATTAAAATTTATTGCAGTGCTTCAATAGCAATGTGCACCAGACATGATCTTATTACTGTTTAGGCATGTTCCACATGAATTTAATTTGTCTCTCTTAACGGTAAGGTAAGGTGGAAACAGTGCACTTGTCATACTGTTATTATGGTACTGTACTTCTTTCCCCATCCACATATTCTATAAATCTGTGAATGTAACCGTTTCATACAAACTGTCAAAGAATTTTAACATCTGCAAGTTTATTCTGGTACAATAAAATGTTAAGTACTTTAATTATAAACACTTTTCAAAAGTTACACTTTTGCATCATAACCAATTACTTTCTTGTTATCTCATGTAACACTTTGCTCAGACAGTAGCTGTCTGCGTTTTGCCAGTGTGTACATTTGAGGGTTGACAGCAATGTTTTTGAGGGAGCCACACTTCCTCCATCTTCTGTGATGAAGGCAGTGGGGCCAGACAGACACTTCAGCTGAAGTATCAACACTTACGATGAGGCAGCATATATCCTCTGAGATGTTTATGTCAACCAACAAACATACAGTGTCAAAACCTAGAACATTATTGCTTAAATAACAGATGCTGTGAAAGGCTTATAATTTACACCGCAAATGGTGTATAAAAGGAAATTTATTTATTATTATTATTATTATTATTATGAAGACAGGGGGGTGGCCTATCATGCCATGACATCACAAAGACAGAAAGGTAAAGTGTCAAGCATTCTTACCCTCAAAACCTTATGAAGGTGGGTTGTCAAATTCATGTCAGTTCAACGATTTTACATGTGGCTGCTTACAGGAAGTTCTTAGCGGTTCTACTGAGAATCAAAGTCTGGTCATCAGGTCATAACCAGTACGTTTACTGTTGAGGAGGGGATTGCGAATTAAATTAAAATTATAGTTAAAGACATCACAATCTTCAGAGACCATGGCATCTGTTCCCACCATACATTACCTGTCACTACCCTGCAAATGGTCTCTGTTCAGTTTCTGAATTTTAATCTAATATCTTCACAGAACAAGATACTAGCAAAACTAAGAACACTATCTCTGTTAGCTTATCTGTTTTTATAATGTTTCATATAAATATGAACTTTTTGCACTTAACTTGGAAGTAAGTATTTTTTTGCAGGAGTTCTGACAGATAGAGGTAAGGATAGGGCTGTAAAAATGTGGAATTACAGGAAAACATCCAACATGAATTACAAATGTAAAACACTCCATATAATGCTCTTACAAAGAGCTGAAAACTGCATAATTATGGGCACTTAATGCATAAATTTAATTAACATTATTATGATGAAATAAAAATAGAAAAATAGTATTCATACCTGCATTCCAATGATGGCATAGATGAAAAACAGCATGGCAATCAGCAGACAGACATATGGCAGCGCCTGTAAGCAGGACACACATGCACACACACAGACAATATTAGTCAATCTAGTGGTGTGGAGATATTCTACATGTTAATCCCAGTCACAGGTCCAGCCTCACAGATACTTCAGTTAAGCATGCACAGTCTCCAAAGCACAGAACATTATACAGTGTGTCATCTACAAGGATGGAACCCTGGCATTAAAACTGTAGTTATCTGTAGTCTGGTTTTGGGGTGGGTCCCATTGTTGTTCAGGCTGTTTCTGTGAACAGGAAAAAAATCTTCCTCTGTTGAAGATTGAATCCCGGTCTCTCTCTCTCTATCTCTCTCACACACACAAGCACACACACATGTGTGTGTGTGCACTCTGGACCCGGCAGTCAGAACAATTACAGTATGTGCAATAAATTATAAGATACAGGTAAGTACAAGTATGACTGAAAGTATTATTACTTCATGAGTCTCATTAAATTCTTATATACATATAACAGAAGATTTATACTACCTAAGTATGGAGAAACTTAAAAGCATTATGTGTTAAATTACCTTTTAAAAGATACTTTCTTATTACAGTCATATTTATTCATCATATATCTGAGGCCACATGGTAGACTGTTGAAGATTTTGATGCAAACATAGCTGGCCAGACTTTTGGACTCGGTGATCTACTCTAAAGACAGAAAATCTTTCGCGATCTACCATAGTGCGTAATGTATTAATATTAGATCAACCAGGCAAAGTAATGTAAAAATAGCATAACAACATCAAACATACAAAAGTTTCATTTATTAAAAATTGATTTTTCAAACTAAAAAATCTACCATAATTATAATGCATTTCTCATTAACCTTCCTATTGCAAAGTTGATGCATGACACTGCACATCTTGTGATAACTTACTGAAAGATGTTCATAATTACTTAGGTGCAAGTGAAGGCGGTACTTTAAATGTTCATTGGTCAGATGGCTTCGGTATCGTGATTTGTCTTCATTTGTGAGAAGGGTTCTTCACAGAGGTAGGTTGATCCAAAATGTGTTGTCACATGAACAGCTATTGATTGTACTGTGGCGGCAAATAAATTTTGTTAAGAGACAAAAAGCGGCCGCGTTGACCAAACAACTGGCCACGATCAACTGGTAGATCGCAATTGACTATTTGGCCACCTCTGGCATACACATTTCTGAAAACATGCAAGTTTGGCACTTGGTCTGTGAAGACCACACCTATTTCCTGTGTTAATGCTTTGTATAGTTGAATTTACCTACTAATGTTCTAGGTTATTTACCTTAAAGTTTATTAACGAAAATATGTAACCACGTGGAAAGAACAGAGTCTGTAATTTTTAAAACAGACTTCTATACACATTTCTACGTTTGGCACTAGCCAAAATTACAATTTTTCTTTGTAATATGAATTTACTTTATGTTAGAATATCCCAAACCTGTGTTGGATGAGGCTTTACCCTGAAACATTTTTTCTATAAATTGTAAGCTGTGCAAAGAGTAAAGCCAGACACAGATAATTAATTTTGATAGTTAACTTTTAAAATCATAAAAATAAATCCTGGGAAACACTACACTATTTTCTAAACACACTGTTATTTAACAAAGTAACATCTTAGCTCTGCAGGTAATATGGAAAAGATTAAAATATAATGGCAAATACTGGACTTAAAACTAGTCTGTTTCAAGGAGATAAAAATTTTAATTTCATTCCGTCCACCAAACCGAATACATAAACACATTTCAATGACCAGTTTTGTCATCCTTGTACATGCTAAATTTAAGCAGTTGGATATCAATGCACGCATTTCTTACTTCAAATTTCAAATAATGAAATTTGCCATCTACTGCAGATAAACTGATGCCTCAAATCAGACACATACAAGGTGTGATGAATAAGTTCCGTGACTGGTTCAGTAAAAAATGATCTTTGTTGCTTACAGATACGAACACATAATCCCCTTCAAAATAGGCTCCTTCTGAAGCTATGTACTTACGCCAGCGGTTCTGCCACTGTTGGAAACATTTTTTAAATGGGTCTTCCGGAATACTACTCAGGTGCTTCATCGTATTCTCTTTCATGGTGTCAATGTCGTCGAATCTCTTTCCTTTTAGTGCCATCTTAAGTTTGGGGAACAGCCAGAAGTCACAGGGAGCCATGTCAGGGGAGTAGGGTGTTTGCTGAACCACAGGAATGCCATGATTTGCTAAAAAAAAACCTGAACCGAGTGAGCTGTGTGCCGTGGTGCGCTGTCGTGATGCAGAGCCCACGCGTGAGATTCCTGTTTCTTTGGCCTCTTGTGACAAACGGCGAGTCTCAGTCGCTTCAGAACCTGAACACAGTAACGTTGATTCACTGTTTGACCTTCGGAGACGTATTCACAGTGAACAATCCCTTCCATGTCAAAAATATGTCGATTCACTGTTTGACCTTCGGGGACGTATTCACAATGAACAATCCCTTCCATGTCAAAAAAATGCCGATTCACTGTTTGACCTTCGGGGACGTATTCACAGTGAACAATCCCTTCCATGTCAAAAAAATGTTGATTCACTGTTTGACCTTCGGGGACGTATTCACAGTGAACAATCCCTTCCACGTCAAAAAAATGTTGATTCACTGTTTGACCTTCGGGGACGTATTCACAGTGAACAATCCCTTCCATGTCAAAAAAATGGTGATTCACTATTTGACCTTCGGGGACGTATTCACAGTGAACAATCCCTTCCATATCAAAAAAACAATCAGCATATCCTTCACTTTCGAAAGCACCCGACGCGCTTTCTTCGGTCTTGGAGACTCTGACGATTTACACTGCGAAGACTGACGTTTCGTTTCTGGATTATCCCATGTCTCGTCACCTGCGATGATGCCTTCCATGAAGTTCTGATCGCTTCTGCCTCTTGAAGGAGACATTGGCGACAGACAAGCGGTGTTCCTTCTGCTCGATGGTGAGGACACGAGGAACGAATTTCGCACAAACGCGTCGGCTTGGCACGTACCCGAAAATATGCCAACCTCTGCAGAAATTTCACGCACTGTTAATCGCCTATTTGAAGAAATTAATGCTATCACACGTGTCACAGAATCATCGCTTATTTTTTGACGGTCGCCCGGATCGCCGATCGTCATCGACTAATTTCGGCCTTCTTTAACCCTCTTAAACCATTCAAACGTGCGAGCACCACTCAAGCACTCATCACCAAAAGCAGTTTTCAACATCTCAAAAGTCTCCGCACTGTTCTTCCCAAGTTTAACGCAAAGCCTGATGCACACACCCTGTTCCTGCTTTACCGACATTTTGAGGCACATGTATATGTGCTCGTTCGATCAAAGCTGGAGAGGCACTGCCTAACGGTTTCTGGCCGTCCTTTGTGCCATGCAGAGAGGAGACTCAAGGCCACGATCCAGCAAAGATACGCGTCCTATCTCCTCCCCCTAGCGGAGTTACAGAACTAGTCTCGGAACTTATTGATCACACCTTGTATGTATGCCTCTTCATACTTCAATTTGCCTATCTTATTGGAGGCTACAACAGCGAACATGCTCCTACTGCCTATTAGATCTACCATACTCTCAAAACGGAAACATTATTACAAATGACAATGGTCACTATGCACACCAGTAACATACTAAATAGTGCTTATTAAATGCTTATTTTATATGAATGTAACTGAGGCTAGTCCACTTATATGTTGATTGCTACTACTTGTAACAATTAACGTCGTACTTTTTATTTTTAACAACAACATTTTATTGTTTGAAAGGTGCCAGTACTGCATACTGTTGCATATTTCCATAAATGACAGTAAATATATGTAAAGATTCACAGTAAAATAGTAAGATATAACATGTACTGAACTACTCGTGTCTTGGTGTGAACTTAGGCACTGTTCCATAAATTTTATGAAGTTTCAATCTGGTATTCAATTTCAAATTACATTTCATAATGGCAGTCACTTTTAAATCAGAGTGTCAAGAAATAGCTCTATGATTATGCCTTGAAATTTTGTTTTGAAAGGTCTGTAAGTGCAAACAACATATACTTTATAGTAGCGCAATCTTAATTTGAGTTCACGCACACACAGCTTCAACTTCTTCACTCATCATCATCATTACATTCTTTGTTTTCTGTCTAGCTGCGTTAGGATTCTCAACTGGAGAGGAACGGTTACACAAATAACAATTACTTTTTACGCTGAGTTCTAAAGGGTAAACTTATGTTTATTTTCAAGTATGATTATTTTAATTTGAAAATATGTGAGGCAATTGGATGGGATGGTGATAATGAAACATGATGACAGCTGTCTTTAACTGACAGTGCAGATCAGGAATATGAAAACCAGCTCTGTAACAATGCAATTACCACAAAAACTACTATACACTAGTGCTGAGCTGTGAAAGCTGTGAGAGTTAAGGCAACCTATTGAGGACTGTGTGTGGTAAAGTAAAATAAAGTTCACCCTAGAGCAAGCCATTAAGGCCCAGAAGGAGAGCAGAGGTATAGCTCTACTCTTTCCTTAACCTTGGTGCTAAATGGAAGTGGGTGGTCAACGCCACGCCCCGGCCGCTTTACCCCCAGGAATGACCCGGTACCCATTGTACAGGAGGCTGGGTAGGCCCCAGGGCCGGTCTGGATGGGTGCACTGTGTGTGGTGCACATGTTAATTTATTAGCTTGAGAGTCAGACCTGAGACAGGCAATGAAGTCTGATAATGGTATACAATAGCAACCCATGCATCACAATTCCAACCATCAGACACAAAGTGTTAATTTTGTTATTCCTTTGATATGAAATAATATTTCCATCTTATCAACACTTGGAAGTCTGTGTAATCAGCTTTCTGAATTAATGGAATAGAAGTTACTATATATGTCACATTTTAAAGTAAAGTACAAAAATTCATGACAGAAATATCTTTCAAAGCAATAACAACAACAGCTTTGCTCCATTGGATCTATCAAGAAACGTTTCAGCCAAAACAACAATTCTCATAGCACAAAAAGAGGCTTAGTATTATCCAGTAGCAGAACATTAATAGGTTTTGTAGCAGGGTGACAATGTGCAGATTTTCACATGTATCACAGAGTACATGGCTTATACTAGATCACTAACTGTATTCATTATGTATTCCAAAACCCTTGCTGCAATAAAATATTAATTTTTTGAATGCTTAGTTCATACTAAAATAATTAATTCTGTATCTGGATTATCAATAGTACGTGCAAGAAGCATGGCAGAAAAATAAAATTAAATGCCAATAAAATAGTTCTGTTTGTCTGGATGTATTCTAGTTACAATTAAAAACAACTACTGGACCAGTCCCCATGGCTGTGACGTGCGCAAATGTGGCTATGCTTCAGCAGCTGTTTCTCAAGACATTTACAACATGACTACCAACTTCCAAATGACATTATCAAAGCCAAACAATACTACAGCACCTTGCATTAATTGCAGATGTTATGGTTATGAAAACTGATAATTTGAACAGCTTTATTTGCTAAAATGACACTCCAAAATGTGCAGTCAGCCAAAAATTAATAGAAATGCCACAAAATGTCAAATTGTTATAAACCAAAAAGAAAAAGTACTCTTGATATGTAATTGAAGCAAATAAACTTTAAAATAATGATTATAGAAACATCACTCAACAGAACATAGAAATCAAAAAAAAGATAAATGCAATATTGTTAGTACACACTGGTTCCAATTGCAAAATCATTTATTAGCTGTGCTCAAACACACATTACCCTACAACATCTTACCAATTAGTAAGCACTTGCTTGTTAAAAAATCATAGTGATAGCATCGTCAAGTCACGGCTGCATTAACTATTGAACAAGCAGTAATTACCTTTCAGTTGCCTTGATATTTAACAGTAATTTTATGAGCATTGGCAGTCCTGTGAACTTGTGTGTAATCTTGAGCTCAGTAAATATATTGTGCAAGTGTTTAGTGTCGACAACCTTCGGAACCACGGCGGGTATCCACTGTGTGTTGGTTCTGTACTGCACTCTTAAATACAGTTTTGATTCGTGGAGAGAAGCAAGAAATGAAACACATCGGATCCATACCAAAAATTAGCTGACAACTTACCATGTAACATTTTCGTATGCGGTACTATCAAACCAGTAATATGGAGAATAAAATTAGAAATACTAACAAATAATAAAACACTGCTTTAGTGCTTTCCTTATTAGCTTACATTCCAGATACACTGTGTCATGCTTACTACAGTTCTGGCAGTTGGACTACATACAAGAGAAATTTACAAGATACCACACAGATATACTACCACATATGACTACAGTTTTCATTCTTGAATGTAAACTTTACTGCTGCTTCACACATGTACCTCAGTCAACAGTTGAACAGAAAGCACATAGTATGTCCTTGAAGTTAATATCATTCTGGATACTTGTAAATTGAGTTTTAATTGATACATTTTAGGGATCAGAATTTGACAATGAGCAGTACTTTCTGTAACATCTAGTCTTGGGTGAAAAGCTGTGATTCAGTACATTCATCAGACTCTCTGTAAATAAATGTGTAATAAGTTTTAATTATAATGGAAGAACAATTTTTTAAATTCACATTTGAACTTTATTTTGTCCAAAATTATGTCAGTGTAAGAAAATGCAGTCGCAAAATATTCTACAAGGATCAACACAGATTTGAAGAGCACATATTTAATAGGGTGAAATACAGTTTTGAAACTTTCAGTGAATATCCTGAAAGGACAAAAAATTTGCGGTTTATGCAAAAGTAAGGGCCTGTTCAATGTTACATGGTAAATTGCAATATAAAATTGAATGTGAATCCATCATACAAACAAAGTTACTGGACAGTTACAAACAGGCAGTGCAGTTTTGAACTAAATATTATATCTCTTTTCCACGTGTAACATGATGGTACATTACCAAACACTGAATTCTGTTTTGGATATGTTCATTCAGAGATGTTTATGGGAATAAGTTTTCCAAAAGAAATAATAACTGAAAATGTATTGTCTCCCCACAAATACCATGTAGGCTCAGAAGGGAGCAGAAGTATAGCTCTACCATTCTTAACATCCGGGGTGGTCGCCCCTGCCACTTTACCCTCGGAAGAAAACGTATTACTGATGTTTGCTCACAAGTAAGTAGTTTAAGCATTTTTGAAAAAAACAGATGTAGAATTACCAACCACTGTGGAGACCAAATATAAGTTGGACAAACAAGTTGGGGAAAACATACAATATCAGAATGGGGTGGGTTCTGTTACATGATCAACTATTCTGGTGGGAATATCAATGGATGATACCAATGATAATGATTAAGTCAACGAAGTTTTGTTATGAAAATGATCTCTGAGATGGTACCCTAACCCCAAATTTGAAAATATCATACCCGAGAGAGACATTATATGGGCTGGAAGTTTCTGTTTTATACCAGTAACAAGACAACTGCTCTGATACTTCAAATTATGGCAAAGAAAACTTTCACAAAAGGCACTTTAGATTTCACTTTTAAATACATTTTGAAGTATTACTTAAAAGCAACATTTTCAATAGAGTTTGAACCTGACGCCTGCATTAACTTCACTGCGTCTAATTTGGAGGTTTCAAAATATGACATGAAAAAGAGCTAAATATTGTCAGATCCAAGACTTTGCCTGGTATAGTAACTCTACTGTAACTTCTCCGTCCTACTGACATCTGAAGGCCTTCAACACACCTCCACACATAAGGACAGTGACGGTGTCAATTCCATAAGCACTGTCCATCTGGGGAACACAAACAGGCTGGAGGTACAGACAAACGTCACAGCTGTGCCCCTTAGTCAAAACAGCTGCCATGCTTTACAAATAAACTACACTCGACAATTTGGAACTCCAAATAAACGCAGATGTTTTTGAAGCCAAAATAAATCCAAATTCAAGTCTTCTGGCATGTTACATAGCACCAACTGATTAACACTCACTGATGTTTCAAGCCACCCAAGTGGACTCCTTCAACCTGAAGGTGAAGACACTATGATCCTTCAAAGTGTTGGCACCTATTTACTTAACATCCCAGAATACTTATCCAAAACAAAATTATGACTTGTTGACATGTTCCGTCCTGTAATAGTGGGTATTTAAACTGAAAACGTTTGGTACAATTTATATGCTGTATCATTTATTCATGAATTAATTTCTGAAGAAGTAATTCTGCAGCCTTAAGGAAATGACACATGTCACAACATAGAACCAGTTACTGTGTTCACCATTTACCTTGAAAGACTGCACAAATGTCCATAGCAATATCCTGATGGTGTAGCCCTGTCTTAACAGCTTTATGAGTCGGGCGGCACGGAACAGGCGCAAGAACCCCACATTGATGAAATTCTCCTGTGCATTATTCAGTAATTTCTGGACAAATGGACCAGTGTTACTATACAAATAACACAAGTTCACTGGACAATATCTACTGGGGAATACAAATCAGACTATGCAAATACACCCCATCAAATCTTCAGTATGTCAAAAAAACAAATTTGAAAATCACAGTCTCAGCTACCACATTTGAAAGTTGTAATCTATGTGATAATAGTTATCAGATGACATCATCTAAAGATTTTGTATATCTGCATGGACTTGATCTGTAAACCTCCCACATGGCCATGCCAAACATCTGGAAGTCTGACAAAATTAAGGTAAAACAGCCCTGTAAAGTGGTTACTTTAATCTGAAAAGAGATGAGATACATCACTCTTGTCACAGTGTGTCTACAATGCAATCAAAAGATGTTACTTTTAAAACTTAAACATATTTCATGGCAGTGGACCAAATGAACCCACAATTTTGGAAATAAGTATGTTATCTAGTGTATCTGAATTTCAAGTACAGAACTTTAAATCAAGTAAGAACATATAATGCAAATATTTTTCATCTTTTGAAAGTACAGCATTTATCTAATCCACACATCCTCTAGCAAGCAGACCTGTGTAAAAATGTGTAAGTTTAATTTACTTCACATGATACCAATATGGCTTTTGTCAGACAGCCACACACCTTGACATGACCTGGTTGCATTCCAACAAAGCAGTCCACATCCTTTACTTGAACCGTTCAGTTGATGAGACAGTGGGTATCAGCCAACAGACGGCAGGTAGCCGTTCTCCTACCCACCCAATTAGCATTGCACTGACACATCCAATGAGCTGCTGGTACAGGTAAGGAAGTGGCGGCTTTGATGGGCAGCCTTGAGAACCAGAGATTATCTAAAACAATACACTTCACCAAAAGATGCATCAGTATAAACAATCACCAGTTCATGTCTTTCAACAAACAAACTACTCAACACAACAACAATCCACTGCTAGCAATGTTAACTTCTCAATCAGTTTAGTCAGGTCTAAGGTGTAATTTTCTCAGCTTGTAAAGTTTTACAAGTGAATGAAAGGGAAAAGTAAGAGTCAGGAAAGTTACCATTGCTATCAGTGCTTAAGACAGAAAGTTTTTGCACAACAGGAAACACAGTGAATGCCTCAAATTCACAGAACAGAGATTACAAGCAAGTCTGTTATGACAGACATTCATGTGATCTGCTGTGCAATTTATATGTCATTACACTAATGAAGCAAACTGCATGATGTATCAAAATTAACTGATCTGTTATGCATAATGAAAGCACTGAGAGAGCCAACAAAAAATGTGAACTACCCACACCATCGTAAAATACTTTCTTACCTAATGTCCATACAATATGAACAGTCTCCTAAGTCACTAGTCTTTGAACACACAAATGTTATGTAAAATGTCTTAATTGGTCTGACCACAATTCCTCTTCTGTGTTGGTAAATATAAATAAAATCATTTGTGACTTAAACTGCATCCTCCTTTCAAGAATATCGTATTAAGTGGTGCACAGTAAGTAGTCACAGAATATAGTCATATGAAGTGGTGCATAGTGTGTTCTCATAGAATATAGTCACATGAAGTGGTGTACAGTTTGATGTCATAGAATATAGCAGTATGAAGTGGTGCAAGGTGTGTTGTTATAGAATATAGTCATATGAAGTGATGCACAGTGTGTGTCATAGAATACAGTTGTAGGAAGTTGTGCATGGTGTGTTGTCATAGAATATAGTCATATGAAGTGGTGCACAGTGTGTAGTCATAGAATACAGTCATATGAAGTGGTGCATAGTGTTGCCACATAATGTAGCTGAATAAAGTGGTGCATGGTGTGATGCCATAGAATATAATCATATTAAGGGGTGCATAGCATAAAATATAGTAGTCTGAAGTGGTCCATAGTGTGTTGCCATAGAATATAGTACCATGAAGTGGTGTGAATGTTAGCCTTGATCTGTAAGCAGTTTATTGAAGAACCATTCATTATTTTTTTGTTTTCTATCTTTTTGTATTTTAGTAGCAACTGTGAATATAATTACTAATATTGGAAGAACAGGACTTCAAAATAGAATTTTATGCTTCATACAGAAATTTTTAATTGTAAGTTACTATGGTTTTTAAAATTCTCTGAATAACAACATTTTGTGAAAGTATTGTGAATTCCCATAAAGATAACCATGAAATGACTGAAACATGTTGGGAAACACAATGTCAATAACAACATTTTGTTCAATTAATTTGTGTACTACAATAGGATAAACTAAATAAATTACCAAATGTTATGTAAATTTAAGTAACTGTATACATTGTTTAATATGTATTATGTCACCACTATTTTTTCTTCTTCCTGTCCCCATTAATTAAGAGTTCAGTAGACAGCTGATGGTGTTGATTTATTGGATGAAAGCATATGTACTATAAAGAAAACCACAGAAGCTTTATTAGTTACTCCTAAGGACACTGGTCTGGAAGTAAACGCTGAGAGATCTAAGTACATGTTCGTGTTTTGTAAACAGAATGTGTGACAATATCACAACATAAAGACAGGTAATAAATCCTCTGAATGGGTGGAACAGTTCAAATATTTGGGAAAAACACAAGCAAATCAAAATCCTTTCATGAAGAAATTAAGAGCAACTGAACTAAGGGAATGCTTGCTATTATTTGGAGCAGAATCTTTTATCTTCCAGTTTGCTATCCAAAAATATAAAGATTAAGATATACAAACTATAATTTTGTCTGTTGTTTTATATCCATGTGAAACTTGGTCTCTCACACTGAGGGAGGAACATAGGCTGACGATGTTCGAGAATAGGGTGCTGAGGAGTGTATTTGGGCCTAATAGTGACGAGGTAACACGGGAGTAGAGAAGACTACATAACGAAGAGTGTTATGATCTGTACTCCTCACAAAAAATTATTTGGGTGATCAAATCAAGAATAATGAGATGGCAAGGCATGCAGCATGTATGGGGGATAAGGGAGTTGCATACAGGGTTTTGGTAGGGAAATCTGATGGAAAGAGACCACTTGGAAGACCTTGGCATAGATGGGAGGATAATATTAAAATGGATCTTCAAGAATTCGGATGAAGCTGCAAGGACTGGATTCATCTGCCTCAGGATAGAAACAGGTGGCCTGCTCTTGTGTATGAGGCATTGAATTTCTGGGTTCCATAAAATGGAGAATTTCTTGCCTAGTTGAAGACTTGTTAGCTTTGAAAGAAGTACTCTGCCCGTGAAGGGGGTTTTTAAGGGCCCCACAGCAGATGCTACAGATGTATCGCAGCAATGAGGCTGATGATACAACCCTGTGATGAAGATGATTATTTTTTTTCGTTTTTCCTTGTAATGTAGCACTGGTGGAATGAAATTGACAGGGGTAAACCGAAGTACTCGGGGGAAAACCTGTCTCAGCGCCACTTTGTCCACCACAAATCCCACATGGACTGACCCGGATCGAACACGGGCCTCCACGGTGAGAGGCCGGCGACAAACAGCCTAAGCCATGGCATGACCTCCATGGAGTTAGTTAGTTAGTTAGTTAGTTTGTTGATTGGTTAGTCAGTCTAGTCAGTCACTCAGTCAGTCAGTCAGTAAGCAGAGAGCACAATGAACCGATTTTATGTCCTATTTCTGGCGTTTACATATTCTGACAACACTCCAATAGCATAGACTGCTGATAACTGGACATGAGTGTTCCAAAAATCTTTTTTGGAGTGTACAAATTAATAAAAAATTAAGATAAATATCCGACAATTTGCTTCACTTAAATTGGACACACATGAAGTACAAGAAACATGTGTCTCACTCTGACCTCATCTCAGAATGTTTACATTGGCAACCAATTCTGTTTCTGAGATCAGACTGAAATAAAAAATAACTCGGTGGAGAAAGGCCTGTGTACAGATGTTAAGTGTCAAAACACTTAAACAGCTTGATATTGCAGACTGCCCCTGCAAGATGTAACAAATACTGCACAAGCAGCATATTGTAATTACACTACTTACATGAATGGGAATGAATATGATTTCTGAATGTCAAAATTAAAATAATTTCCATGTAGAAACAGAACACCTTGTTACTAATTTTAAACATGAAATATATGTGACCAAATTTAAGACAATTAAGTCCATGGCTGTATTACAACATCTTCTAAACTGCTTGTGACATGATACTACTGTTGTACTTTGACATAATCTCCCAACATTCCAGTTTTGATAATCAGAATATTAAAAACAAAGGGCATCACAATACCTCACACCAGTATGTGGTATGTATGCAAATTTATATCTTATCTCAGATGTAACAATTTCCTCTGCAAAACATTGAAACCAAATTTTATTTTTTGTTTGTTCAGTATTTTACAAATGCAATAAGCCCTCAACACACCCATTTATGTGATCAAAACAACGTTTATTTGTAATGAAACATAATTGGCAGAAAACATTTTATTAACAGACAAAATTTTGTGAAGAAATAAAACATTTTTTGACAGGCAAGATCTTTTAAGGACAGTCTGTCAAGATTGCAAGTGATAAGCAGCTATGGTCATCACTTTCATTTACAGATATAATCAGTCCAAGTAGTTTACAGGCCTTCCTGTCCACAATCAACCATCGACGATGAAGGTTCAATGTAGCCAACTGGAGAGTCAGTCCGATTGTAAACAAGTATTAAATAAAGAATGCATAAAAAAAACAAAAACATAATTAAGCTGATAACAGTCATTCCTTCCCAAAGTGTTCTCAGGCACTGAATACAGTATCTTTATGATCATTGTCAAATCATAGAAATGTCATAATACCAATTCTGGTAGTTTAAATACATTAAATTTAAAGCTGATACATTAGAGACTAAAAGAAATCCAATGAGGTCTAATTTATACTTTCACATATGTATACCCTAATCTTTTCAATAAGATAAAACTTTTATAATCTTTCTGTACAGGAGATATTAATCTTAACATTGATAAAACTGACACTCTTGTACTGACATCATTAAACCTTCACATGTGTATTTGAAAAGCAAACATTAAAAATAAATATTTTCAGACCAAACTGTACCCTGACAAGCAACAGGATTCAACCAAACCTGATTTAAAAAAAAAAAACAGAAAAAACAATAGCAAAAACTTTTTTCGGTATATAACTTGTAATGACTGACAACAAGACACCATGACCTGGGCTCATCATATGCAAGGAAAACTAAAAAATCATATTACTACGATATTAATATAAATTTAAATAATTTTGAATTTAACTGGATTCAAATTTAATAACATAATAATAGAGATAGGAGTAACCGTTTTTATCCTAAGTGCTGGAATATGAACTCAAAAATGTATTTTCATTGTATGACCACTTGTAATACCACATAATAAAAATCAGGAGGCAAAAAGAAACAAAAAATATATAAGTACCTTAAGTATAACCAGCTAAAAGTTTAGGTCTATCTCCAAATGTACTGATAGCTTATTCTACTAAATGCAGAGAAACATGCATTTATATACAGCAACTAAAAAATTTTCAATGTAATAAAATGACCACAATAAAGATTTACAGCATACAGAAAGTAAATCATGCTATGCCGTTATGAATCTCTCTTCACTACATGACAGAGGCTGTGTATAATATGCAACAAATAGCAGTATACTATGTTATCACTACTATATATTGAGCCTTCTCATTAGCAGTGTTCAATCTGCAGGTTCTCTACCTTGACAGCTTGTTTCATTCATTAGGAATAGTGCATATCTCAGTAACACTTCTCAAATTTGATAATGTGAAGCAGAAAATTATAAGATGGTAAATGTCCAGTAACAGATCATTTTAAACTCATACTAGTCATCCAACAAATATTTAAATTTTGAAGTCAGTAACAAACACGACATATCTTTGCTAACTGTTGCATTTATAATACATGTTATTTCATGTCGTATGTAATGTTTTAACTTTGTGGTAACGTAAATGTAACCTACATCCATCTTCAGACTTGCATGGAATGTTACATAAAACAGTCTGTTCAGCAAGACAGACAGTAATGTGATGTGAAGTATGACTGCCACACAGAAAGTACACTCTACAACTGAGACAGTTGGCTGTGATCTGTGGGCTTCAGTGTACACCGTTCTTAGATGGTCATACTAAAAAATGAACAATTTTATACATGTGATATTTTAATTTTAAGAGGAAACTGATGTCCTTCTGCTTAAATTCAACACTGACAAATAATTAACATTTAAAATGGATGAGAAACTCATCAGCAGACCTTTGAAGCCATTCTGTTACCATAATGGGTTGATTTTAAGTCACAAAATAACCACTGTATGGGCAGATTCAAGTCTTCTGGGATGTTAGGCCATGCCAGTGCAACACCCCACCCAGAACACTTGAGCCTTTGTCAACATCACAGTGAGAACCTCAAATCTCACAACCCATCAATGTCCCTCCCCTTCTTGCTTCGTTCTGAACACTGCTTAGAAAAGTTTGATTCCATAAATGGTATCTTAATTTTCATATTTCATGTATATCAAGTATTTAAAGTCACTAATTTCAAAAGAGCCTGAAAATTCAAGCATAGCACAAAAATCCAAAGTTTTGAAGCTCATACATCAAACTGATCAGCTACAGACTCTGGCATATGTGTGTGAGTCGCCATGAATACTGTACTTATTTCATGAGATCCTTAAGTCAGATGATTCAGCAAAGCAAATTCAGCTGGGCATAAAATCCTACTAAATTCCCAGTGTACCATGTGTGCAAGCACAGCTGCCACTACTCTAACATCTGCACTTCAGCTTACAAATTCTGTCAGATACATAATGCTACCAACAAACTCTTTGTTGCTCTGGTATCTATAGCTCACTGTTCCTCAGTGTATCTCACTTTATTCATACTTATATCAAGAAAAACTTTATATGAAGAGACAAACTGTTAAGTACTGTGCTTCTACAATACTGATATGCTTACCAGAATATCTGTAGCAATAAATTCAATATCTAACAAATTTAAAAAGGTACACGTACATTAGTTTTACATATCATGGGTAGGTACATAACTTTACTACTCAAATCGAAAATAATTTAGAATCTTCATGTGGTGCTCCTCTACTAGGTCATGGCATCGTATCTTATTCTCATGGATGAATATCAAGTTACAGAGGAAAATACTGCCGCCATCTTCACGTATATTATGAAAATGAAGGCAGTATATTCCTCTGAAACATCCTAAAGAAACTTGTATCTACACTGACGACTTCTCTAGCCATAACCACCTGGACAAATGCAGGAGTTAATATTAATGCATCTGACAAACTGCAAAGTGAAGCTGGGATACACACATTTCATCTTTCTGAAGGGAAAATACCAACTGTCTGTCACTGCAGTGACTCTTCCAAATGTAGGAACCAGAAATGCTGTGGTAATGAGCCTGACTGTATTACACATGCATCTGTTTCCGTTACAATGATTATGATTTACGTTAAATGCATGGGAATCAAAACATGATAATTCGGTGCCAGATTCGTCCACTTCGTAATTGCTAAAAATGACAGCCACTATATTCTTCCTTTCTTTTTACTTGTCACAGGCGTCAGATTTTAAAATATTCAGGATTATCGAAGAGTACCTATACTGGCCTAAGTTCTTACAGGTAATCTTTTGTTACTGTCCTCAGAGAATGTGCACTTGTCAATTTTTTTTCATTGCATCACAAGAATAATTGGCTTTTTCAATTATCACAGGCCCAATCATGGGTTCTCCTTCAGAACGCATTGCTGTAAACCACTTAAGTAACACCTTGTCCAATTGTGCTACTTTAGGCCCTTTCAATGTCTGTTGCTTGAAAAGACCCTTCACAGTTTCACGTGATTTTACAAATGATCATAAGTGGTCCTTTCATTTCTTTAAACCATAGACAGTTCATGATCCCATGCTGTATGAAGCTATAACCACACTTAAGCCTTCACCAATTTCAAGCCTCCTAATTATTTCAACTTTCTGTGGAATCATTAAAATTACGTGTTTCCTCTTACCAGTAATATCGTTTACTCATCTCTAATCTTTTGAAGGCATTGTAATACCTTGATGGGCTCAATGTCCAGATACCTCAAGATAAAGTCAAGGAAACAGTGCATGCATTGGAAGTTACGGGCGGTAGAACTTCCAGTCTTGGGACTACTTTCCTCAAGTGCTGAACTATCAGGTGCGGGATTAGAGAAATTATACTGCACTAAGTTATCCCAGCTCACCATCAGCCACAATAATGTTGGCAGATTGACAGTGTCTAATGACTATGTACAATTAAAAACAAGGTGATCACAAACTTACAACAAAACAATATCCTTCATATTTACAGCCTGGAGTATTAACAAGATGACAAATTTTGCAAGGATATCATAAAAGATGAATATTCCTGCTACACTACTATATGTGGTAAAGGTATACAGTTTGTACTTCTGACTAGTAAAAATTTGAACATTTCCCTTCAAGAAGTTGAAATGCCATATAGACTACTCAAAGGAGCAGATGAGCAGGCCATGCACCGTGATGTCACTACGACTTCTGTCTTACTTACCCCTAACTCTATAACTAGGGCATCTATAATGCTGCCAATAACAGTGATGAAGTCAAATGTATTCCAAGGGTCCTTGAAGAAATTCTGTAATCAATACATGTATCTTTTGAACTTTACACAGAAACAACAGAACATAGTATTATAATAGTCCCACTTTGAACTGGGATGGACTTGTCATTTTATTGGTACACTCCCATACACACAAGCTGTAGTGTTACAAAATATACATAAAACAAATACATCAGTGCTTACTGCATGAGATAAGGCTCTTGAAGACAGATCCCACAGAACTGAACGACCAACTGATGTCCTTATCTGTGAGAGAACGGAGTATCTATACAACAAAAGCCTCATTTAGTATGAACATTTGGTCTGTATCTACGTCTTGAACATGTACTAGCACTTGCATGCATGGAAGCTAATTACCAATAATATGACAGATCTTAACTCTACAAGTAGCTTATTCAAAGATGACGGGATAAACACATGAATATGGATGTAATTGAGCAGCTTATATGATAGAATCCAACATGCATTATCAAACAGCTACTGTCAAAAACCACCAAGGAACTGAAAGCTCCAAGCACCAGTCAGATCATATTTCAGTTAATTATTTAAGGAAGAATGCCAGGCTTAATATAGGATAAAGTTTAATCAGGAGTAAGGTTTTTGTTAATTGAAGAAATGAAATGGAAAGATATATAAAGTGATTCAGACTGAATATTGCTGCATGCACAAACTCACGCTGCACAGTACCATGACCACAGTCTTTAGCCCCACACAAGGTTACCCATTTGCATGACGAAGCTAGTACCACTGCACAGACACACTGCAAAATTTAGTACAGTTCAACCACTCGTACTAACCAAATATATGAAAACAGCACAACTTCCATTCTTATCCAGATTGGTAGTTTGACGATACTGTCAGTAACTCAAGACTATGCATAGTCAAATGGTAAGATGACTGATAGTGAATTGGGGAAGATCTTGTATCTAACTGAGGTACTATTTGCACATCTGTCTGGAGGGACTGGGAGAACCAAAGTTCAGTATGAGCCAGCAGATATTTGAACCAGGTGCATCCCACACACAATCTTATAGCACCACTACCAGCACAACCACCGTGACAATAACAGCACATGACCATGAAACATAAATATGTTATGTGAGTATATGTGAAGAGTACCAATAAGGAAGTGCACTATTTAATGACACTTGTCAGTTGCCAAGATTATACAACATCAGTGACAGACAAATGATATACGAGTATGGAGCACTGGTGGAATGACACTGCCAGAGAGAAAACCAAAGTACTCAGAGAAAAACCTGTCCCAGTACCACTTTGTCCACCACAAATCCAGCGTGCTGGCCTGGAATCGAACCCAGGCCTCCACAGTAACAGGCTTGACTCATGGCATAGCCTAAGTGCTGTTGTCATTCTGTCTTCGTATACATGAATTTCCAGTTCATATGCTTACAAAAGTAAAGTAAACTAATACTGTTTAGTTGGAGTACAGTGCAGTAGAAATTCTTTGGCTTTAAGAAACATATAAAACCATATGCCATGAACATTTTACCAATAAATTCTTATTTTCACTTGCAGGAAAATGTGCTGCGAGACTAAATGCAAACTGAAAGCATCAGAAATGAGGCCGACTTATGGAGAAAGACAGTCCAGTAACCTCTAAGTCAATGGTGCTGAGTCCCTCTTGAGAACTAAGAGTTACTCACGCAAATTCCCCATGTTTTATTGAACCCAAGTTTCATTACCATGCTCACAACACCCCACCACTTGTCCCTATTCAAGCCAGATGAACTTAAGTCTGTGCCCTCACATCCAATATATTTAAGATCCATTTTAATGTTATCCTCCCTTCTACACCTAGGCCTTCCAAACGGCTTCTTACCTCACCTGAACCCAAAACCCTCCCCCATACATGTCACATGCCCCACCCATCTGATCCTCTCAGCAGCCTGTACCAGGATACAATACCATTCCTGATGCTCACAGGTTCAGCCACAAACCCTCAAACTATGATTCTCCAAAGATTTCCATGGCTCTTGGCATGTGTAACAGACGTCACAAAAATGCTATGTACAAGGAAAGCTTACAGCTTCACAGACCAGTGACAAACCTTGCATCATACCAGAAAGGTGTGTACTATGCAAGCGGAAAAATTTTTAGTAATTCACCTAAATGTACTGCAGATTTAGTGAAAGACAGGAAGCATGTTGTACAATCATTTAGAAGCCTTGTGACAGAACAATCTTTTTATCCCACTGATGGATTTTTAGATTAGTGTTGTGACGTAAATGTTGTGGCTGTGTTATGACGAGTGTATTAGATTCTGTGTTATTGGTTTGAAGAGTATATTTCAGTGTTTCATTTCATTTCACACTCCAGAAATCCATATCAGGTAACATAACCTTTGGATACAGAACACGTCAAAATACATAAGAAAACATAACATAGGCAATACACGTCATGAAGATACAATATATATATAATATCATACATGCAAAATATAATTCACAAGAGACTAATTGAGTTTATTAGATTAAAGAATACAAAAGATGTATAAAATGTTTATTTCAGGGACTTAAATAATTGAATGAGCACATTATAAGATAAATAAACAATATATGTAAATAGAAATGTAAAAAGCAGTATCAACTGATTCATTTTAAGGTTTTAAATTATATGCAATTCTAATAAAATGATAATTAACAGAAATTTTAGTCTTTATCCAATGAATAAAATGAGTGTAAGTAAAGGAAACTTTTTAAGGCTGATTTAAATTGTTTCATATTATGGGATAAAGTCTTTATATGATTAGGAAGACAACTGAAAACTTTGATACCAAAACAGTAAGTTCCTTTTTGATATGATGTTAAAAGAGATTGTGGTTGATGAAAATTGGATTTGTTTCTAGTTTTTATATTATTATCTCAGAATTCACTGCAAATTGATTATTATTAGTAATTATAAAAAGTACAAGGGAAAGTACATATTGTGAACATAAAGGTAAAATTTTTAGGCTTTTAAAATATTCTGTACAAAAGTCTCTAGTTCTAGCGCCCATAATGACACTTGTGTTTTTACCATGACTAGTGATTGCTTATGCAATCATTGATATATGACATGTTTCATAGCCAGAGCCATAAGGCGAGCTGATGGATCAATGAAATGTAAATGTAAATGAAATGTAATGTAATGTAATGTACTGTAATGTAATGTACTGTAATGTAATGTAATGTAAAGTATGTCAACTGTACCAGTACTCTTCTGATGTGTGCATGTGCACTTCCTTCTTACCTATTACAATAGGTTCTCACACAACAAAATATTCTGTTTGTTGACAGACCATTATGGCATCATGGGAATAGGAACCTTTTCTTTTATTCTTTTCTGTAGACCAAAACACATTGATAAACGTTTTAATGATTAATCACAAGTACAAATGTCTTGGCCACTGGAACAGAAAATTAAAATTGGAAAGAAACCTGATAACAAATGCTGTAATCAAAATAAGTTCTGATGCAAAAGAAAGGAACCAGGCCAGCATTAGAAAGCTTAATGAAGCTAGACATGAGATTGTGCATTTGGTCTCTTAGTGGTCAGATGCTTCATCATGATAACTTTAATACAAATAGGCCAAATCAGTGAACTGTTTATTGTGGGAATACAGGTAAAAGCACATATTTCTGAAACTGCAATTTCCACACTGGATAAGAATGGAGCTTATTGAAATGGTGTTGTGTATCATCTAACATCCGACCTTTCATAGAGGTAACCCAGATGATACAATATCATATCAATAATCCTTAAGTACTTTGATTACATAAATGGTTGCAATTGCAATAGTAAATCATCAACTTGGGGCAACCAAAACAATGACAGCTCTCATGGTCAAATCCAGTGGTAAAAACTACTCAACTTGTGGGTAAAAAATGGAAGTCACGTGAGCAACAATTAACTAAAACAATTCTGTCATGACTGAAACCAACCAAAGAAGTCAATGTCATAATATCTGATATTTACCCTGAACTTAATGTCACGATATTTCAATTTCTTTAAACAAATTTTGAAATCCACTGCTTCAAAGCCCATGAAATATTATTTTCACAGAGAACACAATCATAATCACAATTCATTTTGCATCAATATAATTCTCATCACGACATTATGGTAACCATGCCACTGAAAGCAAATGGCATCACCACATTCAGCAATGGAGTAACCACTTTCTGTTAAGGTATGTTTTCCAGATGTTTAAAAATGCTTTATCCAAGAAGAGAACAGGCAGTGACAACTTCATGGTCATTCCAGTCTAACTTCATGTATACACAGAAACACAGACAGATACTGAATCATGTTCTTGATGCTTTAAGATAACGAAGTGACAATGATTCAGGTATCCTAGGACATTACGCTGCACAAACTGATGAACAGCCACTTATCTTTTGAACGCATTATGCTCCCTTGAAAATTTTGGTTAACTGTTTACCAATTGAAACTTCATAACATCCTAGCAGACCTGAATCTTCACGAACACTGCTGTCATGACCTCAAATCTTGTAATAAGACAATGTCTTCATTTCCCAACTCTACCTGAGTCTTATCAGTACTTATAATGTAATTTTAGTGTTTAACAGAATGTGCACAGTTTCTGGGTAACATTGATGCAGGTGACACCACCATGACAACATGTCTTGAATATGAAGAACATAAAGTTAATATTTTCCTCAAATTACTTCATCATGTTTCTTGTAACAATTAACACGATCACAATAATTTACACACAGAAAGAACTGAACGTCCATGGCACATTGAAACTGAAAGTGAAATTTCGAATTTTTTAGTCAGGGGGTTTAAACAAAGAATTACTGCATTCATAACACTATTTTTTGGTAAGACTTTATATCAAAACCAAAAAGATTCTCAAAATTTGTCATAAGTGACTTATTATTATGAAATAAGTAATATCAGAATAAAAGACATTTTGACATGATTGAGTAACTGAAGATCTGATGTGAAACTAGTGAAAAATTAGGAATACTAAGGTAACTAACAACTTTTTGGGCTAAGACGCCGTATAGTTTGGTAGATAGTACACCAACATATTGGTAGGAGCCATTTCTTCCACCTTCACAATGGAAATGGGGGGGACAAGGTTCCTCCAAAATGTTGGTACTATCTACAACACTACACAGCGTCATACAACAAATGACAGCATTCTTGATATTGACTTCTGCAAGGACCTCAAATCTCACAATGCAGAGTATGCTGACATTCCCTAATATAAACTGTAATTTGGTTTTGTGACAAATACTGTTAAACACTGCTGTTTTCAGATCTTCAGACTGTGCCTAGTTATGTGACAGACACAATTCTCACAAACACAGTTTCCAATCCATTCCACCACTTACCCAAAGTTGAATGATGCTCGACCCTAAGCCAGTCTTGTCTAGGTGAGATATAATACATGTTGCAGTGCCACACCACTAAGTATTATGGGGACTCACTCACTCACGTCACTCTCACTACAGACTTGAATTTAATGAAGAAGACTGATATGCTGCAATAATTCATATTTATGCCATATGATAATACATCCCAAAATGTTGTTTGAAAAGCTGAAGACAATCTTAAATGTCAAAAATAATAATTATAATCACGTTTACTGTGATGTCAGAATCATCTGCATTTAGCTCAAGTGTTCATGTTTGCTCTGTTATGTTTTGAGTTTTGAGCCTTCAAGATTCAAATTCAGCTCTACTGTTTTCAGCCTTCAGATCAAATTACATCATTATTCAGTTGATCTACAAGCTTTGAATTGGGTTCTTATGTAACTGTAGGTCAAAAGTTATGGTGTTAGGTTTGCATTTTCAATTAATTCTTATGTCCCATTTATGTTTCCAAATTAATGGTCATAAGTTAGACATGTTATGTGTTTCTGTCCTTATATCTTAAATAAGGCTCTTGGTTTCTGTCCTTAAATACGAAATTGAAGTCATTTTTTGACTTCAGGTCCTACGTCAGAGTTAATATTTCCAGTCATTAGTTCTTCTGGTAAAAGGGCAAGGCCCTCTGGTATGTTCAGAATTGAAGTCTTCAATTACTAAATTCAATTATAGAACTTCTATCCCTTTATTTCATATTACACCAAGACTCTTTGATACGGACAAGTGACTGTACCTTATGGCTGGTAACACACAACAAGAAAGCATATGCCCTGCACAAGCATGTCTACTGCAGTAATATTAAGTTGCCTAAGAATGTTCTAATAACCTACAAATACACATAACATAAGATCAGTGTTACACTATGCCAGGGTGCCTTCAAGCATATCAGAACATCTACATAAAATTCAAATACAACAACATTCATGATTCACACACAATTCCAAGCATATAAACTTCTCCTCCAATCACTTAAAAGATTTTGTGTCCCTGCTCAAAATTAGAAAATTAAACCAAATTCAATAATTACAAATAAATGCCTTTGTTTATAACTACACAGGCTTTACAGCCTGATTTATTTATGGCTTTCTATTTGGCATCAAGAAAGTAACATCCCTTGTTTCAAAAACCGATCAAGATGTGATATGTTTGTCCCACAACACTGAAAAAAAAAAGCTATACAATTTCAGAAAGGAACAACTGAAGAACGACTTCTTTAATAGGCAAAAGAAATGAACATAAAGAACAATCTATAACCCAAACCCTTACTAACGGCATAAACTCAAGAGGTAGCCTGAGATCATGAACAGAAATATCTGCTTTGAGAATGTCAATGCTGTAAATAAACTCTAAACCAAATTTCAGCATGTTTTATAAAATAATGTCAAGAAAATCACATTAGTACAAGTTGTCTGTTGAGTAAACCAGTCCACTCTGATGTGTCAAGATGAATTCTTTACCCTGAAACTATACTTATGTTAGTAGAACAACACCATAACTATTACGTTATATGACATTACTATTACATTATTTGAATGCTTATGCTTACAACTAGCCAGATTCTGTAGTGAATAAATAGTGGGAGTCCAGGGAATATAACATTATTCACTGAAGTGGGGCACATGTCCTCAGAAAAAATAGTACCAACATGCACCTATAACACATATGGATAACATTTCACAAACATAAATTCCTCAAGTGAAACTAGTCTTATCACTCTGAAGGTTATGTTTTGTTACATCAGTATTATTCATTATAATTATAAATAGCAGTGGTGATGGTAAATTAGACTTAAAATGACATGGGTTTCGTTCATCACCATGTATTGAAAGAGGACCACATCACTTTGGTAACTAGGTGTATTTCAATCCTTAAGTACAAGGGTGTCAGACCCAACTGATTAGGTGCCATCAGGTGTCATCCCATCTACTCCTGTCCTCAGGCAAGAGAGTGTCAGGCCAAACTGATTAAGTGCCATCCCATATATTCCTATACTCAGGCAAGAGGGAATCAGGCCCAGCTGATTAAGTGCCATCCCATCTATTCCTATCCTCAGGCAAGAGTGCCAGGCCAAACTGATTAAGTGCCATCCCATCTATTCCTATCCTCAGGCAAGAGAGTGTCAGGCCAAACTGATTAAGTGCCATCCCATATATTCCTATACTCAGGCAAGAGGGAATCAGGCCCAGCTGATTAAGTGTCATCCCATCTATTCCTATCCTCAGGCAAGAGGGAGCCAGGCCTAGCTGATTAGGTGCCATCCCATCTATTCCTGTACTCAGGCAAGAGGGTGTCAGAGTCAACTAATTGGGTGCCACTGCACCTTTTCACATGAGGATGGAACACTTTAGTTCCTCAACCACTTGTCTTTTATGGATACAAGACAATGGGCACAGTCTAAGAAGCTGGAGATCCTAAATACTCATGTAAGTGAAGACTTCCTACAGTTTTAATTCAAGTATTATGAACCTCAAATTCTAAAATTTCGCAAAATCTTATGGTTGAAAACAATGGTTAGTTAGATTTTAATTTTTGTTATGAATGAAGAGAACTCGGTGAAGTCTTGCTAATGTATTTACTGCAGTCCTGCACATCCTTCTCAAAGAAAATGAAGATTCAACTCTCAATGTAAACCAGTACAAGTAATTTCAATTAAAGTAATAAGAAAGGTGGTTGAAACATAAAACAATTGGACTTGCAAGGTCCTAAACCTTACAGTCATTCCCTACATTATGGAACCCAAAAGCTTATCACAACAAGTCTCTTCTGAACCAGATCAACCCCATTTACATTGCATGTTCTCTCTTTCTCTGCTTCTTTTCTGCTTTGTGTGAGAGCTTAGGCTTCCAACACATTCCAGCTTCATTTACATAATCTATTTCTGTTGCTTCTTCCTGTAGCATAGAAATGGAAGGTGACCTTCCAATGCGTCTTCCTCCACATGTTCAATGCGTTCCATCTGTTTCATGTGTTCTCTCCAGTTATCTGTATAATTCCTAATTTTATTTAAAACAAAATACACTGCACTGTCACACGTGGTACAACAGTCCACATTACCAAGGGACTCTGGCTCACCACACTTCTACAGCTGGTACAATTGTCCACATTACCAAGGGACTCCCGTCTCACTGCACTGTCAGACGTGGTACAACAGTCCACATTACCAAGGGACTCTGGCTCACCACACTTCTACAGCTGGTACAATTGTCCACATTACCAAGGGACTCCCGTCTCACTGCACTGTCACATGTGGTACAACAGTCCACATTACCAAGGGACTCTGGCTCATTGCACTGTCACAAGTGGTACAACAGTCCACATTACCAAGGGACTCTGGCTCACCACACTTCTACAGCTGGTACAATAGTCCACATTACCAAGGGACTCCGTCTCACTGCACTGTCACACGTGGTACAACAGTCCACATTACCAAGGGACTCTGGCTCATTGCACTGTCACAAGTGGTACAACAGTCCACATTACCAAGGGACTCTGGCTCACCACACTTCTACAGCTGGTACAATAGTCCACATTACCAAGGGACTCTGTCTCACTGCACTGTCACACGTGGTATGACAGTCCACATTACCAAGGGACTCTGGCTCACCACACTTCTACAGCTGGTACAACAGTCCACATTACCAAGGGACTCCAACTCACTGCACTGTCACACATGGTACAACAGTCCACATTACCAAGGGACTCAGTCTCATTGCACTGTCACAAGTGGTATATCAGGCCACATTACAAAGGGACTCAGTTATACCCTACCTCTAATTTAAAGCTCCTCTTTATAAGCTTGGCCATCATTGCAGGCAACACCAGTTTCTTTATGACACATTAAAGAAGAAATATACATTTATGGTCATGCCCTGACTCAGTCAACTTGCAGAAACAGAGCACTTTTTGCTATATGACTCATTGGCACGCGAGCCATAAAGCTAGATACATACACGCAATATCACACGTGGGCAGTGCTGTTCTATCTAATGTCCAAAGCTGGCAATAGTCCAATGCCCCCATCATACAAGCACTGGTACCATGTAATTCAACTTTCCCAAACTACATGAAATGCAAGCAAACTAAAAAATTGAACAGTGCTTGTTTCAGAAATGTCAATGCAGTCCTTTGAATCTCAGTGACATCATATGTATAAAATTGAAATGCATAAAGTCAGAGTTACACATCTACAATGCAACAGAAATGCCTTTAATTCTTAGCATTACTGTCAGCTGGAAATTAAATTAAAGTGTTTAAGGGGGACCTCCTGCCTCTATATACAAGTAGAAGATGGAGACTTCAGGTTCCTCCAAAACCACAGTATTCACTTACAAAAGTACACAGAGTCATCACCAGAAATTCATTCATCCTTCCAAAGATGTGTACACTGCACAATGGTTTTCCTTCACCCAAAACTGTTTCTCCACATGTCCATGCCCTTTGTATCCTTTTCTGTCAGTCCATGGTTAGTCAGTCGTACTCCATCCATCCTTCTTTCTTCTGGTCTTCCCTTCATTTCCGATTCTACGATTCTCTCTGGTACTCCATTTTCTGGTCATTCTCTTTACATGTGCAAACCACTGTAACTGTTTTTTTTTCAATTACTTCTAGCATATTCTTCCCTACAACCATACTTCCTCTAAGTGCATCATTTCAAAACTCTTCCTTCCTTGATTTCATTGCCAAAATGTCCAAAATTCCATCTCAGTCGCAACTAGTTTATTAGCCTGTTGTGTATTTAGTTTGCATATTTCTGCATATATACAGAAATACATAATCTTTATTTTCACCAGCATCAAGACCTCAACTCTCAAAAGCCTACACTGTTCATAATTATTATCTCACCGAATTCAGTCACAATACAGTAACGGTGCGAAGATATAACTTACTCCACTAAAACGTGCACACTTCCAAAAAGTGTTATATTTTTCATATGTTAGTAGCTGGCCTGATATCATCTTATGACACATAAAACAATGTGCAGCATTATTAATTATTCTGCGTATATCACTACCTGGTGTGACTTCTTCTTATGACACCCAGAAAACTATGACTCTGTGCCATAGATATCACACAACATAGTTGCAAATTATTTTCTTCTATCTCACTAAATATTCATCACACTGAAAAATGTTTCAACTCAAAGTTGTAAATTAACATTTCGTCACATATACTAATTTTGTACACACAGAAGTACTTTTGATACATTTGATAAAGATTAATTTGGGCACCATGTAAAGTAGGGGTTGCAACTGACCAATATGAATCAAAAATAAATGCACCTGACAGCTTTTATAGTACTAAACTGCACCAGAATCTGGTCAGTAGTTTTAGAGATGAAACTTGTGGATGGACAGAAACACTTCTCCATTATGCATTAGTTTTATACACAACAAACACACAGAAACCAATTCAAGTCTAACCTTAGACTTTCTCCACTTTTTAGCCTTCAACCACATTTCAAACTATGACACATTACAATCATTCATTTCATCAAAAGCTAGAAATAATATAAATGCTCAAAAGTTAATGCTTAAAATGTGGGAAGTACTCTCCTACCACAAACTGAACCAGTTTCCACTTTTATGCACTCTAAAAATAGTCAGTGTCACATCCTTTGACACTATCAATGAAATTTCATTCTCTTTATATGTAAATTAAGCTTTTCTTCTTGAGAGACCACTGATAACCTCACAATTAGCTGATGTGAAAAGTCAAAACACTCTATGTGGTCACAAGCAATGACCACATTTTTCGGATTCCAAATTCAGTTTTCCGAGTGAATACTTACGACTGGTTAGGAAGGGTAATAAATTTGCTGTAAGGAATTCCTATTAATGAAAGTACATTACACCAGCGATCTCTGTCTGTCAGTTGATCCCTTAGTGCAGCAACTGTCAGCCCCTAAATGAGCTCAAGAGTATAAGGAAGAAAAATAGACAGTCTTTGGAGGGAAGAAACAACAGTTCTTGTAGGAGGAATTAAACTTGTTGAACAACAAACTGTAAAATGAATGTCTAGAAGGAACTCTAATAAAGATGTGGCAATGTTGGTGAAGATCCTATGTAGAAACTAAGAGGAAATAACAAGAAGCTACGTGGTTTGTAAATCTGCAATTTTACAAATACCTGAATTTAAACAGATAACTTAAGGAATGGGTACCGGTAAAAGAAACCGACACTGGCACATTCACTGAAAATATCTGGATGACTTTACTACACCAGGAAGACATGTGGAGGAAGTCAAGTTACAATTCTACAGAATCTAAACCATAGCACAAGACAGATGTAAGCTGTCACCTGCACACTCTGGGTGTGAATAACACCATCATGCAGATTCAACGGGAGGGTGTTTGGTCTCTACAGCCAGTCAGGATATGCTGGCAAAGAGACAAACCTTTCCCATACCAGGAATCAAAACCATTTTGTCTGACCCTGAGTCAGTTATACTAACTGGTCCATACACCTACAGATAATATATTTCACGAGTAAAATTCTTCGAATTGGCCATATTAAAGTGGAGATGAATAAATTGCTAATGATAACATACAAAAATGGGAGGAGAGGGAAGGCCTCCTTGCATAAGAGAAAAATGCGCAAGATGATGCCAATTAATTCTGCAAGTTACTGTGAATGCTTAAACCAGAATTTTAAACATCCATTCAATGTCAAACAGCACACATCAAAACTTCCAAAGGATTTCAATCTTATCAATGTATTTGATTCATACACAGTGCATGTTCTCTGTCTTTACAATTTACGTAATGAAGCTGCAAGAACTCAAATAGTAGGATTATAAGTGAACGATAAACTTGCAAGGATGAGGCACAGAGTGCTTGTGGCCTACTGTGTAGGACTATCACAGCACTTTCCAGGAGGGACTGAGTAAAAACACCAAAAACTTCAAGCAGGACATCTGGCATTGCAGCCGATATTTGAACTGAACTCTTCTTGAAGATTAATCAGAAGTCTTACACTTAAGAGAATTTGCCCATGGCTGTGCTGATGTTTCACTTCACATTGAAGTGGATTCTACTGGGCAGTTGGGACAGTATCTACATGACTAACTACTGCTAAATGTTCTCTGCTAATTTTTGTAGACACATCTAGTAATTCTAAACCTCTTCTACATTCTGAAAGATTGGAGCACTAAACAACATAACCAGTGGGGATAAGGCAATGGTAACCTGCATTACAGCTAAGCATTCCTTGCACTAGCAACACAAACAGAAACTAATTCGGTGTAGTTTCCAAGTTTTTACACTGAGTGTCTCATCATACACTACAATGAAGCAGATGTTCAACAGAAACAAGAATGGAAAGGCGTATTTTGTTGCAGTAAACATTTATAAATGTGCTGTTTAAAAACTTCCTTTCCCTTTGAGTTCTGACAATTTACTGCAAATTCAAATACTTGTCATTTCTTAATTTCTTTCATATAATCCATTATGTACCAAATTCTGCGCCAGATATGAATGCTACGAATTTGTAACATAGAGCAACATATAGTTATTACAGAATACAGGAATACATTACTTTACTTAAAATTTATTATATATACGTATATATATATATATTTATATATATAAAATTACTAAAACTGTTTCAAATAAACAAGGTCTGTATTTTGTATCATGTTTCAGTTTCTGTAAACTAAAGCAATTTTGAGAAAGAAGTAATACAGTTAAAGTTCAGCTCCATGTGAAGTACAGCTTTACTGGACCAAAATATACCAAACCTAAATATGCCTCAGAACGTCTGGTGTAGACACTCAATACCAAATTTCACTGCATCAAATTTAACTGAAACCCATTAAATAGTGGCAGATACAAAACATGGATGGCCTCACACACGGATGGGCAGGCACATTCATTTTATGAGCTCTATGCAAAGAGTACATCAAGATGACAACAAGTTCTGTACTCCATTGTGGTACACAGACTTTAACAAAAAATTCTTAATTTGCTGAATAGTGTTTGGTTTCACGGTGCACATACTGATGTAATTTAGTTCACACCTGCAATTAAAGCATGGACTTCACTTTGCTGATTTTCAGAAAACTGAAAAATGCTCAACAGCATTATGTGCAGAGCTCTCATGCTACATTTCACCCAAACAAGATAATCAATGTGGAAGGCACAAACAGAAATTCATTTACATCACTAACTAAAGAATGCCTTTCACTGTGCCAATTTTCGTGAAACTCACAATAACTCAATACAGTTGTGTGGACACCTCCTAAACCGGATTTTATCCAAATGGAACAAATATTTCATTACTGGAAGTTTTCAATATTAAGGTATGATTTCTGTGCTTCTCCCTATCTCCTGCAACTAACAAAATTGATTTTCTAACAGTTGCTTGGCATTTCATCATTACATTCATCTGTCAAGGCCCCCACTTTGGGTTATTGTACATGTAAATACAAAATAACAATTAAGTAGACCAAATAGTAGTAGAAAGACAGTTCAAATAATTAACAGGCAGTAGTATATGTTGCTCTAAATCACACTGCTATCAGGCAGCATACTGGTTGAGGACAGATGTGGCAAAATTCCAGACTTTCAAGTATGTTCATGTGATGCTTTAGAGGAAGATCTTCTGGCTACATACACCTCAAGTTCCCAGAATTATAACCTACATATAAAATTGTAGTTACAGCACATTCACGAGAAAACTGTCTTTTCACCGTCACAATACTTTACAACAGGAATGCATAGGAAGTCAGGTTCCATCTAGTATCTGAGTGGTCCAGCTTACTACAACAACATACAACTCTACACATCTGATATCTAGTAAGAATATTATACCCATATAATTTAAAATTCTGGAATAAAACCAATCAACAAACAAATTATTTCTAATTTACATTTATGAGTGTCAGAACTGCATGTCTACCAGGCCACCTCCTAGTTTGGTACACAAGCAATGTTGAGAGCGTGTTGTAGGTTTAGACTCTATTAACGGGCTTCACCTTGCATCCATACGCGATCAGTTTCAACAGGCATTCTATGAGGAAGAACAGGGTGAACAGCGAGTTCATGATATGGAGGATATCAGCTAGCAGTGGTGGGGCGTCGTGGTACTAGACAAACAGAACACGTACAAGTTAGCAATTCTACGGCTTGACATTGTCTGTGTACTTCGCTGTACACAGAATCAGGAGCATGAAATCTTGTCTCTTTTTCTCAATAAGTCACAATTTACATTCAAGACATTGCAGTCTTAAATTTTTACTTATAATACTGACTATAATTTCTATTGCAACTCTTTTTAACTAACATTTTGAAGACTGACATTAAACTGAATTATATTTAAAGATTCAGTTTGCACCACACAATAAACAAATTCCATTTCAGTTATAAAATCCAATCAGTTAATGTTGTATAGAAAATTAATCTCTGTTTGTTCTGAGATCCACACAAAACACATAAATACACTGAGTGGGCAGAATGCAGAATATGTGAATGTTAAACCTGGTGGTATACATAGTGACTACTGTGCCTTAAAGGAGTGGTCCATGAAAGCATTTTTCTAACCTTTACTCATTGTACCTGAATTTAAAAAGAGAGCACTGCACCTTTAAATTACACTTAACTCCAGTTTCCATCCCTTAAACAAATCATTCAACTTGCTATCCCAGGCCACTGCCAAATGTAACACACAAACTTGAACAACGGTTTACGAAAATTGTCATGATAACATATCCATAAATCTGTATCAAAACTATACAAATTAATCCCCTTGAAAGAAAAACCACATCCTGTAGAAGATATGAGATGCACTCCACTGTGCCTCATTGTCAAAGATATGCAGACATACAATTTTAGAATTCTGTTAATGTTGCAGATGTCTCTCTACAGGAATATCATTTTTATTAGTTTCTAATAGTAACAACCAGGAAGAAAATATCATTCCTTTGCAAGAATATGTATGCATTTAGAAAGAGCATAATGCTATTTCAGAGTTTCAGTTCAAGTGGTGGAGGAAAAAGCGTCAATAAAAATATAAACATTCAGTCAATTACTTACATAGAACAATGAAAGGGGTATGATTTTTTAAAACTGAAATTAAGGTTACTTTGTAATTATTGTTTTTATGTCCCATCAGGAAAATCAGTTAACCATATCATATGCAACAATTCCTGGTGCTAATTTACCGCACTTAAAAAATTAACATTCCTTTTGCATTACACTAAAGCAATTTTGATACCTTAAAGACACCAACATGTGCCAGCCACTATGCTCACAGTATGAAATGGAGGGGATGTGATAGAAATAGTTGTGATTTGTCTTAAATAACCATCACGATATATGCCTAAAGGCAGTAAGAGAAATCATAAGACGCACATCAAGACAACCATATTCCCCTTCCAAACTGACTGATATCTGAGATACCGTATGTAATCAGCTTTCTTTAAATTACAGTTAACCTCATACGATTACTGTTTATTTGGAGAGTTCACCACTTAATTACTTTACTAAAATTACCTGTTCTCTAATGTGTTATATTACAAGATCTTGAATGTAACATGTCACATTCAATGCTTCATTCTCTGCTTGAAAGCACAACACATCTGGCCACAATAACTTTCCTCACACTGAATTATAGAATGACACAGCACAGCACCTGTGTCACTTTGGCAGCAAGTGGCTATGCAAGAGAATTGGTCAGTGGAAACATTTCTCACGAAAAAATCATCTGACGATTTTATGATGATAAAGCTCCTGATTCCGTGTAGTCTAGTGTGTAATTAATTATAATTGTATGACAGACATTCCAGTCCCAAATGGAATATGTTGTTCTTCTGAAGAAAAAAGAAGGCTTCCTTCACTTCAGAACACAATCAACATAGCAAAATGTTAGAATATATTAACATTTGTATTTTCAGTATGTAACATTTTGTTTAAAATTAATTTTGCTGCAAGAATATGCAAATTACATATTGAACGAGTCCCATATAAAGATACAGAGATATAAGATATATCCTTAAGATATGGACTCCTGAACATTATGAAGACGCAGAATTTTGAAATTTGAGTATTTCAAGAAAATGAAAGAAGCCCTTCAAAAAATGTATAAAAAACTAACTTCTGGCAACTTGTATAATGATAATATGAATAACAGTAATAATAATAATAATAGTAATAATAATAATAATAAGTTCAGTAAACTACAAAGCAGGCAATGAAAGTGAAGGCTACATTCACACTGGTCCAGGTCACTGTCTGTCTGCAAATGTAGCCACACAGCACAGCCAACTAACAGGAACCTAAAAAACCAACTTAAACAAGATCCATAAATCAAACCAAATATCATTACATTACAATGAAACATTCCCATGGATGAGTGGGAAGTCTCCATTGTGGAGTAACACTTTGCCTACTGAATGACTACAAAATCCAACTCAACTCTACAGGGGCTGGGCCGCCATGGGTTCGGCAAAAAACCGACTTCATATATTAAATGCAATTCATTCTAGATATTTTATTCCAACCTGTAAAGAAAAAGATTTAAAATTTTATACAAAAAAAAAAAAAAAATAATAAAAAAATAAAGAAATAAAAGCAGATACATGTGCACATAAACAGATTGTTTGTCAAAGGAAGCACAATGAGAACTACTTAACAAATTGTTCACTGCAACAGTAATTCATTTTATTTGTGTGCAACACATGCAGTAATGTCAAGACACCACTCCGATTTCATATCCATAAGAATGCAACAAGTATCATTCAGTGTCACATTACAGCATTTGGCAATGATTCTCAAGTTTTGTATGGTGTAACATGGTAACAGTGTCACATTCAAACATGTAACTGATATCCATGCTTTATTAAGGGCCACACGTCCACGGCACTAGCTTCAGAGCCCTCAAGGCGAGACATTAAGTACAGCATTAACTGTGGCATCATGTTCTTGAAATAGTCTGGTTGCAACAATGGCAAATGCATCATATCATATTCAATAGCCAGTTCATGCAGAACTGTCAAGAAGCCATGCTAATGTCACGTTACTGTAATAATGAGCATGCACATACAAGTCCAACACTCAACACTAACACAGTCATCATGCAGCAATCACTCTCATGCTGATATCTAATGATACATGCTGTCTCACTGGCTGAAGAAAAACAGGAAACAAACATCACAACTAACAAACAAAAACTCAGGGAGGATAAAAGGAAGGAGGGACATATAAACTTCTCCTAACTTGTTACTGCTGGTAATTAATTAAACTTCCCAGTTCATTGATTCTTGACGCAGATTACCTTCAAAGTGTGACCGATGTGTCAAAACCACTTCCTACCATCTGCACTTCAGCAGTGTAAACTATAATCCCTACACACCAGTTGAAGTTGAAGAATGACGTGGGGGTTGATCAAACAAAACCTGCTCAAGAATTTCTCTGGGCTCAGGAGTGCAGGCCACTATAAGTAGTCCCTGCAGACAATGAGGCAGGCATCCTACTGACACACCAGCTGCTAGATCCCCTCCAAAAAGAAAGTCCTGGGCTGCTGATAGAACCACTGCACTGCCATGACTTTGATATCTTCATACTATTAACATCTACAGCCCTGTAGACTCTGATACAGCCATCAATGCACAGCACTATCCAGCAGCTTCTGAACTGCCACAACAAGAATGTGTATTGGCATGTTTCTGCAGGATGTCAAAGTCCACTGCCTGGACATGTGCTCTGTGAGGGCACATCCAAAAGTACCTGGGCTGAGATGATAATGAAATATATGCTCATTGTTGTTATCATCATTGTTGTCCCCTTCAACGTAGCCCCTTCCAAGTTTATGTAATGGGTCCAGATGGAAGCACCGCTAAAACTGATTTCTTGAAACTGTGTACAGGACAGTCAGTGACAGTTCACAAATCTCATGGACATACTAAAATGACACCCTTGCAGCTGTGATTTCATTCTCAGAAACAATAATAAATCACACGAAGCCAAATGAGGTGAGTAAGTAGGGTGAGGAACCCACTGCCATGATTTTAGGAGTAAAACATTGCTGCTGTTTCTGCTCACTGGTGAGCAATTAAGGCACAAACTTTGCAGAGTTAGGCTGCACATTAAAATTCTCTCTTAGAAATTTAAGGCAAGTTCTGTCAGTCAGATTTTCCTGAGGATTTTACAAACTTTCCCCAAGTTTTCAACCTGTAGAGGGATGACACGAACACTCACAATCTTCAACTGAAGTTTCCCCATGCTAGTATCGCAAAAACCACTCGAACACCTGTGTTCACCCCATGGCATTGTGACTGAAAGCTGTTTTGAGCATTTCATGCACTTCCCATGCAGTTTCCCCTAGTCCAAAGCAAAAGTGAATGCAAATACGCTGTTCCTTCTAATCAGCCACTAGAAACTAGTGGACTGTACATAACATGCGCAAAAACAAACACTTGTTGAGAAGAAACACAGAGGGTTATGACTGAAAATCTCCTTAGACTGGCTCAGAAGATAGTGATACTACAGCACTAAGTGGCAGAGAACTATACTTCTTGTCACTCTCTGTCCTAGCAGTGAGTTTCAGAACTCGTTGCATATGCTCTCACATGTGCTTGATGGTGCTATACTACCCCTGTACCTCCTAAACCCTTCACTTTGGGACTGCCAAGTCTTCAGCTCCCTCAAGAAAGTGCTGTAGATTTGGGTTAGTTAGAGACATCAAGGCTGTAACAGTGGTGTAGTTCCAGCAACAGTCCATGGAGCTTTTGTGGAGTGGATTCATGAGCTGATGTGTCAGTAGCATGCCTGCCTCAAAAGCTGTGGCGACTATTTTTAATAACATATGCTCCTCTGCCCATAAAAATCCCCGAATCAGTGTCATCTAATCAAGCCTTGCAGAAGTAAGTATGGTATTCTACACTATAACATACAATAGTCCTATCACACTGCTAATGCTTAATGATTATAAACCTAAACCTAATGCATGATGTTCGTCAGACTCAATGATCATATGCTGAATGAAATTCTCTATATGGAGAACTGCATTTACTGTAGCTGTGCTTTTTCAACAATTTCAAACTTAATTCAGCTCAACCTTACACTAAAAGCAAAAAATCTCAATGACTGTTACATCAGAGATCATCTGAGTGTAAAGACCATTAAGATTCAGTAAATTTCAAGTTCACACTTAATCCTTAAGTGTCATGAAAGTAATGACAAAATACATTACTAATTAATGTTACTTCTCTAACCAGGCATGAAATTGAAAAAGCCAGCATATTTTCCCTCAAGGCAAAATGGGAGCTGACGTTATCTCAGTGTGACCACGTACTTTTGATACGCTTCCTGGCACATGAAGGAAGATTTTGCACAATGGATGACAGAAGTCTCCTGGCAGTTTTGAGTATTGTGTCACTTATTCCAACAGTACATTTAATTGCTTAGGAAAATAGTATTTGATGCTTGGAGGACTGGGTGCATAAGTTCTGGTCTGCTATATTCTGTAACAGCAGGCACGTGGATGTAAACAGCTTTCTTACTTCATCGTGAGTTTCATGTTTTTACAGCAGGGATTGTTCAGACTGCGGTCTTCTGGGTTTTGACACTGTAGGATGACACAGACAATTCACACAAACATGCTGTCTCTGCTTCAGGTTTGCAAGATCAGATCCAAGACATGCACAAGTCAGAATTCAAGTCTTCTGGGATGTGACATGAGTTCATGAGTGATTCCTGACATGGTCCTTCAGATGTCAGAAACAACTTGTCAAATGACTAAGCATTACATTCCAGCAGGCTTGAATCATCAGCAACACCGCTGTGAGAACCTCACATCTCACACTGATGCAAGTGATTAGGGTAAGCAGAGTCAAAACTGAACCTAACTTATGAACCCCACAGATGGCAACAGCATGATCCTCTGAACCACCAACATGTATATGCAAGATCACACAGTGTCAGAGCCCAAAAGATCACTATCTGAGTTTATTTACGGTTTTCAATTCATGCCATTTATCCTTAAATTATGTGGTAAAATATTCTGACATTACCTCGTCACATAAAATAATGATCCTATACATGCAACCACACTTGCAAGTACATCATGGACTGATATCAGTTTATCCTTCTAGCAATCATACCATTACTTCCCCTATCATTGCTAAATACAAGTTGTAGCATTTACACAACTGTGCAGTAAAAGACACATTAGACCTGGAGTCACAAACTCAAATAGAATATGGATCACATGGATTACTTTGAAATTTAAAATAGGCTGCACATCATTTTATGCAATAAAGACGGTAAGTACTTCCATTAAAATTACGTGCATCATTAAAAAACCTAACACTTTTAATACCAAAATCAAAACATATTATAATTACTGAATTTCAAAATTTCAAACTTCACTGCATTTTTACCTCTAATGGTGTGCGTTACATGTCATGATCCAGAGACAGCAAACCTTTTGACCCTTCCAACCAATAAGGAAAAACATTTTAAATTAAAAACTTTCTGACACTGAGCCAGGGCACACTCTGTAACTGGTATAAGAACAGTAAGAGGGCCGTACAAAATTATTTGGTGGGCTGTGTGTCCCAGTCCCCTGCATTATAAAATTCATGTTATAATTCAGTATCTTCCTTCATGAAAGCAGAAACATGTTCTGAAGATTACCCACGTAACAGATCACAGAATTCACCTATCTAGTGAAGATATTTTTGCAGTCAGGTCCCATTTCACATTACTGGGTCACTTTAATACAGCTACAAATGTGTTGTGGTGTTGCTGTTGTAAGGTGAGGGTGTTCCTTACCCGCACTCCAAACGCGACAATCTTGAGAATACACTCAACGGTAAACATGCTGGTGAAGCCGATGTTCATGTAGCCAAGAGTTTCCTTGTACACAGTGCTTTGCTTGTCATACTAGAACAAATAGTAAAAAGAACCAAGAAAAAAAACACAAATGAAAATAAATAAAAACAAAGATCACACAGCACAGTGACGAGGAAAGAAATCGCCAGATACAATTGACAAAAACATAACTTACATCAGATGGTTGTAGAATGAAAACTATACACAAAAGATTTCTTGCTGATGCAGACAGATTGCTTGTTATGTATGTCATTAGTTAATGTTTCAGCATCCACTTTTTTGAAAAACCTGAAATTTACTTAAACTATACAGAAATATTTAATAAAAATTGTAAATGCCCTCTACTTCTGACAAGAAAAGCTGTAACATGCCAGACCAGTTGCCTATTGGCAACATGCATTCAGCTTTCATTACTGATGACATGTTCCATAGCTGACATGATAATTTCATCTGCAGAAAGCTAGTCACGAGTATCCTCAAGCTGCAATATTTTGGTATCATTCATAATACTGTCACTTTACAAATAAATGCATTAAACTCTTAGTTAATATCCCTGCCATTAATTACAAGATGTACTATACATAGTTCATCTTCTACAGTGAATATGAAGATCAAAGATTCCTCCAAAATGTTAGTAACTTTCTGCCAGACTACAGGGTGCCACATTTCACAGTACAGTAAGCTGAACTAAGCCCCTTCAAGGAGCACAGTCCTGCTTGCAAACTGAAGGTTCTTCAGACAATAAGTACTGATATTCTGGAGCAGTCTGATTGCCTCTTAGACTCTGCTGATGGAACAAGCAACCTTCTCCAGAAGTCTGTAACTATATACCACTCGACACAGCATCTGCAGGTTGTGCCATGGCTCACGCGGTTACTCACTGGCCTCTCACTGCAGACGCCTGTGTTTAATCTCGAGCCAGTCCATGTAGGATTCTATTATTGGTAATTAATTTAAACAGCTAGTAAGGATTTTAAGGTGAGGCGATGATACCAAATCAATGTGCAAAACTTGAAATTTTTATGGCATAAAAACTTTTGTCTTCCTTCCTGTTTGGTATACAAAAACAAGAAGACTAAAATATACAGAACTGTAATTTTGCCTGCTCTTTTATACAGGTGTGAAACTTTATTTCTCATAATAAGGGATAAACACAGGTTACGGGTGTTAAAGAATGAGATGCTAAGGAAGATATTTTGGCCTATGAAGAAGGAAATAACAGGACACTGGAGAAAACTGCATAATGAACAGCTTCATGAGTTGTACTCCCCACCAATTATTATTCATGTGATTAAATCAGGGAGGATGAGATGGGCTGGACATGTGGATCACGTGGGGGAAGAAAAAGGCATACAGGGTATTGGTGGAGAAACCTGAAGGACAGATATCACTTGCAAGACCTACGCATGGATGGGAGAATAATATTAAACTAGATCTTAAAGAAATGGCTCGGAGGGTATGGTCAGGATTCAGCTGGCTCTGAGAAGAGATAGGTGGTGGAACCTTGTGAACATGGGAATAAATCTTCGGGATCCATAAAACGTGGGACATGCATAAAAAGGGGGATAGTGTGGTTGTATGTTTTGCTCTTCCTGTGTCACAGCCTTTCTTTATTAACTTAAATACGGCAGGAAATCATATTCATGTCATTTTAGAAATGTCTGGAGGAGGATAAGTTTAACCAGTAACACAAAGTCTCGGAAGTGTATGATTCCAGTACTCTCAATGAACGTACCAAGAGACAACCAGTTACTGAACACAAACTGTGTATTTCATTTATGAATACACTACCCAGTAACAAAGCTGTAATCCACAGCAAAACAACAATTCTCAAGTTGTACAATACAGACTGGCACACTACGGGGAATTATGTCTTCAGAGAGAGAGAATTACAGTTCTATCATCAAAGCTGGATTTCAGAATAAGTCAAACCTTACATAAAAGTGTGCAAAGTATGAAGTTTCAAGATATATTACAAGAAAGTAACGATTTTCTACTCACAAAGTTGTCGGGTACTTAGAGTAACCATGAAAAAGTTACACTTACTTAGCGGGTTTCTATTCGCACACCCGTTTTTGTAATTTGTCTGCCTATCTTGACTTTACAGTACATTTAATTTCAACTTAACTAATCTAATGGGTGTACCAAACTCAGTTAGAATATGATAAAAATCCTCCCTTCTAACTGAACCATAGGCTTCCTTAAAGCCTGCAAGTACCAAATTTTACTGCCTGACTGTATTTTTCCCAAGAAATTTTATGAATGCAGAATTTGTAATCGGTAGTTTATCCTAGGCCTCTGTTCCTCTGGGATGTTAGGCAACTTATGTTGGTAGTTGTCTACCGACATTTTGGGACAGCCTACAATCATTTCCATCTTCAAGGGTCACGCAGTCCAAGAAGAATGCCGGGAAACAGGTGGATACAGCAGTATATAGGGGATGGTGTGGGTGATGATTGGTTCTCAAGGAGGGAAAGGAGCCAATCAGGCTGCTGGAGCATAAAGTTGCTACCACACTGATGATCTCAAATAAGTTCACCTACATATGGACTTAACCTTAACAGAAGAATGTTGGATAAGATATTGCACATAGCTGATAACAGTGACACACCTCATTAATTACTACAATCTTTTGTCACCCTTCATATAAATAGGTACAAAAATAGATTCCTTCCACTGCTGAAACAAGTTTATGTATCTCAGAATGTACTGTTTTATCCCCTGACTGTTTCAATTATGCTGCAATTTGATCAGTACCTGGTGATTTATATCCTCTCAACGTTTCAACAGCCATCTCAATCTTAAAAGCGGAACAGGCTTCATAAGCACAGAACATCCATCAAGTAGATGAATACCAGTCATTTCTTATAGCAACATTCCTTTAAATTACTTACACTCAGCTACAATTATCTGATAATTGCCACATAAACAGAATTCAGTTACAGCAATCTGCCTCCATCAACTAATGGTTAACAGGGATGGTGAATTATTGTACACAAGAGAGCATTTACCAGAAGCTTCCACCACATCTGCAATATCAAGACAAAGACACTGAACACACACACACACACACATTTAAACCACTGCACACAGTACCACAGAAATGCCGACAGACCATCAGTTCAACCCCCAAAATCTGAATCAAATGCAAAATATCTGGCATATACAAATATTATTTCAAAACTGTACAATACACTCAACAACTTGGATTTATCACTACATATTGAAGTTACATAGAAAGTTCTTTGAACACATATGTGCCACACATGCTTGTGTGTGTGTGTGTGTGTCTGTCTGTGTGAGTGGGTGGGTGGTGGGATGTGTCTGTGTGTGTGTGTGTGTGTGTGTGTCTGTCTGTCTGTGTGAGTGGGTGGGTGGTGGGATGTGTCTGTCGTCATTTATTTTGGTACAGCCGTTTATTTTGGTACAGCTGTACCATCATCAAGCAGCTTGTAAGGTTATATTCTAGCATCCATAAAATTATGCATTATGCATTGTTAACACACACATGCACACACTAAAGCATATATGTTCAAAGAACATTGTATGTGACTAAAACACATACCGATAGATCATGTATACAACATGATGCACAAGTATCATATTTCAGCTTGGATTTATTTATAAAATAAAAGATGACAGAATATCAGAGTCAAATTATGTGTTTCTTTATACGTCTGGGTTTAAATATTTTTCTGTTTTGTATGGCTGTATACTGCTATTTCAGAATTAACATCATTCAAAGTCTATGTGGTGTACAACAATATTCAGACTGTTATTCTGTACACTGTCCACCATTACTGTTTTTTTAAACCACGTTATTTTAGAAACTGGTTCTGTTCCTTCTTCAGGAGACAGCATAAAATAAGGAATCCTATTCCATGCGGCCCTCAGCACAGCTGGACAAGGGTTTGAGACAACTACCAAGAGGCCCAGTGAGGTAGGCTTCCTTACTTTATGACACCTGAAGGAAAGATAACCAGTTTAAAAGACACTGCAATTTGAAAAAATAGCAACAGTGGACAATATCTACAGTACGCATTAAAAATGAGCACCTGCAATATTGTTATACACCAACCCAGAAGCACAAAGTGTACAAGTGATGGTGACACTGAGCACTGGGCAAATGATTCCTGACATTCTGGAGTAACATAGTGCCTTCTTGGACTGCCTGACCCTAGAAGATGAGGGCACTATGTTTCTTCGAAACATTACGAACCACTAACCTATCAACACAGCATCACATCCCAGAAGACATGAATCTTCAGAAACACTCTTCAGTGAACCTGAAATCTTGAATACTATACACCAAACAAGAAGGTGAAGCATCCTAGTTGCTACATTCAAACGCTGTCCACATACTGTATTTTACCAGCAATCTGTTTCCGTTTTGTCTTCAAGTCCTTACTCATATCGATGCTCAGATTCATAATACACAACTTCATCCATATTCTGTTAGCCATGAGGTTTCCGCAGTTGTAACTATGAAGATTACTTTCCTCTGGGATGTGATACTGTGTAGTCTGGAAGACTTGCACTGAGGTTCCTCTGGAATGTCTGTACACACTACCAGGCTAGACTATGTCACATCCCAGATGATGACAATCTTCATTTTGTTTTACATCATCATTAGTTATTTTGTCATTTGTGTTCATGACACTGAAACTCTGGTTCATGTAAGATCATGTAATACAACAACACAGAAAAGAAGAAGCCACAATGAACCAGATGTACAACACATATTAACAGACCAAGTACTCATTCAAAATGTCTACATTTTGGGCAAGATTTAAGGTTCTCCCAGTGGTGTTGCTGAAAACACAAGTCTTCTTAAAAGAGGCCGTGTCATTGGGCGAGTGCCCCCTGACACTTCGAAACATTGAGCTGCCGTCATTGGTTCCTGATGTTTCAAAGGACTGTCGTGCCTTCTTTCTTCTTGGACAGTTTGATGCTAACACAAAAACACTATGATCCTCCAAAACATCAGGAACCGCTCACCCAATCAACACAGCATCATATCCCGTACGATTTTTATTCTTTACATTTTCTGTCATCGGCTATTTAATAGAGGACTGTACACACTTCCTGAATTCTTTGCTCGATAATAATCTCTGATATTCAGATTTTAGGGTTTAAACCACAAAGATTATAGGAATACATTCACTTAAATGCTCTCTAGTTTCTCATTTTAGCTTACAGGAGTGCTGGAAGGTAAGCTGGATGCATATTTGTCTAGAAAAGACTACAGGGCTCTTTATGCCTGCATGGAGAGAAACTGTTCTTTACCATATGTACTATGGTTTACGTTGATTTCAAGTCTGCATGTATTGTTGGATATATCACTGGTTTGTACACCACTGATAACTCAAAGGTACGTTCGATAAAATGCCATATACTTTCCAATCACCAAATCTGTGTATAACCCGAAGTCATACAAAATACTGAAAACTCTGTCCACAAAAGCCTCAAATGTAAGCAAAATATTCATTGTCTGACCATATCATGTTTCTTGTAGCAATGTTTAAATAGATTATGCACAGTACTCAGAACACTGAAAATATGCTGACCCACAGTAAGTTAGAAACAGCAAATGGCTGCTTCAGCTCTGAACCAAAAGCAATTATGTACTGTACACAGCAAATGGTCAGTTTTAAATGCCGCTTAAGTTGTTTATGTATGTAGAGAAATGTCAAGTAATATTATCTGTTCATTAATTAACAAATAAATTAAAAGCTCTTTTGATTTTGAGAATTACACAACTCTTCAGAAATCTAGAACAAACCCTCAAACAAAATGCGACAGATTTTTCTTGGCTACTTTCCTTATAATTTAAAAATACTGGTCCCACTGAAATTTAAAAAATGTAAACAGATGTAAGATTCAACGTTCTTCAACGGTAAATATCAAGATTATGATCTTCTAGAAAGAATGCTGTGTAGTTTCACAGATACTGTAGATACTAACATGTTGCTACAGCAACCTGTTGCCTCCATCTTCAGGACAGAAGAGTAATTCCTCCACCCAGAAGGGTGAGACAACATGTGCATATGAAAGACAGTACATTGTACCTATCTACAAAGCTCCACCTCCACAAGGCCATAGTCTTAATGTAAGTAAATGGTTTCACATTTTGTGTTTCATGCATAAGGTTCAATTTCTTATGGATTTTATAACACATCACACTACATATGAATTTTTGAATGCATGTGGCATTTTGCTTCACTCATATGTTGATCCATAAATCTGCTAATTAAAGGTGACTTAAAAGCACTGCTATGTTGGTTTTATATGCTACTAAATTAAACAAACATAATTCAGTTGCAACAAGAAACTATTTGGACAACAAATAAAACACTTTCATCAGATTTGAGGTTCTCATGGCACAGAGTATGAGACTGCAGTCATGTGGGCTGTGATGCCGTGTAGTTTGACTGTGTGTACTAATACCTTGGTGCTTCCATCCTGGGGCACAGTCACTTCTACTACCCTGAAGATGGAGACAGCAGGGTGCTGCAACACTAAACAGCATCACATCCCAGAAGATTGTAACGCCCACTTATTTCTTTCTCATCTTTATCACAACGGTTTTCATTCAGTAGTGCAGACACACTCTCTTCCCCCACTTAGTAGCTACCTCCTGTCCAAGTGAACTGTGGCTCAGTGTATGTGTACACTGTAGCTCCAGCACATGTACATGTATGTACCAAATGCAAGTACAAAATACATACTGAATTGCATTCATGGGAATTTCACTGCATGGCAAATATCTTAAAAAAAATAAACATGATTGAAATGCAATGTTCTTGAAGTGGTGGTGGGGAATTTGAAGACTACCTGCAACTTTTATACTTATGGTTCACTGTACAAAGAAGCATACAGAACTTAAAATGATGACCAATGCAACAATGAATTTCAGACATAATGCCCAGAAAATAATGCTAAAAAGAGATGATACTGCAAGATTTCAGGTTCTCAGGGTGGTATTGCTGAAGATTCAAGTCTTCTGGGATGTTATGCCATGACACCTGGCAAGTAGTTACCAACATCTGGAAGGTTTGTAGTGCCTTCTTCTTCAGGGTCAAGCAATGCAACACTGCTTGACCCTGGCAATGAAGGCACTACGATCCTTCAAAACACTGGTCACTAATTAACCAGTGACACAGTGTAACATCCCAGAAGACTTGAATCTTCACAGATGATTCAGTTGTGTACCAACCTACAAATAAACTGTATGCTTAAATTTTGGCTCTCAAAACATAACTAAATCAGATGAAAAATGCAGTGAATTACCATGCATTAGCATGTTTGCAAAGTTATACGCAACTCAATTTTCCTTTTTCATGTCCCTTTGAATAGGAAAGGTCTGGTCAACTAAGAATAATCTAGCAGTCAAAGTACAGCAGAAATGAGCAAATGGGAAATCTTAACATTGTGTTACGCTGACAGTAAACTCAGTAAACTAAATACCCGTTACAAAAGTACAGGTTTTGTTTTAGTATTCATGTTTCCAGCTGGTATATTTGACTGCTAGTTACAAAGCTGGCAAAACACAGCTAAGCAGAAATTGTGGAATAAGTGAAATAAATTTCCAACAGCACACAAACTCCTTAACAAACAGAATACAAATATCCACACTGGCTATGCTATGTACATTCATGTATCCTGAAGAATTTATTGGTAAATAAAATTCTTATTTTCTTTGACTATTACTGTTGGTTTTGAATTCAATATATACAGTTTTTCATAAAAAAAAAATAGTGCTCAACAAATTTTAAAGAAAAATGTCAGTAAATGATCAATATCAGTCTCAATTATCACACTTTTATTCCTTGTTCTTTTAGGGACTTCTTTTCAATAACAAGCATATTTCAGAATTAGTATTTTACCCTATCTACTTACAAGTATTTGGCTTTGACGTTAGGTAAGAAAGAAGTTGAATTTTATTTTCTAACACACTGTCTTTACCAGCACAACACCATACATTTATCACATACTAAGACATAATGTCACCAATTAATAATACAATAGCAGTCTTCTGGCATAAATCAACACTGTTATGAATTTTGAACAGAGCTGTTACAAATCTAAAACACACAGTTCCAAGGACAAAAAAATATGATCTTTTGCTCTGGTTAGCATCACCACCACTCGCATGGAATGTGACGTTTAAGTTCAGTATACTTAGAAGAAACTAAACACATACGAATATATAAGTATCATTCAAAATTGCCTAGCATAACCAGCAATTGAAGTCGTTCATGTGTAAGTGCCAAGGTAAGAAATTATATTCCACTTATTCAAAGGAGAAAAACAGGTACGAGAGAAAGATATCAATTTACTAAAGACAGCAGTGCTCCAGTGAGACACACACACAGACACACTGACATTGTACACAGAGACATCCATCACACATGCCTCTGCCGAAGCATCATGCGTCTGTCATGAGACAGGAATGCATTTCCAGAACCAAATCTGTGCTAGATTGTGCCAGGTCAAGTGAATCAAACATCAAAAACACACAGAGAGCTGTTCCCATTGAATCACATTACAGTACTATATACATAATCAGTACTTACTTTATCTGATAACTACTGTTTGTCACTTCCCACCAGGCATGTGAGCAGTCAGCTGACTGGGCTATGTAAATACAATAAAACACCCAATGGGAAGTGGCAATGTATAGCTGCCAAATAAAATAATGACCCTATACTCGTAAGATATCAAAATGCTATGCTGACTTTGTAATAAATACAGAAGTTTACTTCAGTACATTATTTTAAGCACCATAGTCCACTCACACTGCAACAAAATACTTATTTTGGATTCAACAACTTATATAAAAGTAAGTATAGGTGAACATCTGAGCAAAGAATCTTAAAACAGAAAAACACAAACGCAGATCATCAGATTTTACTTTTACATTACTTATTCCATGCATTGTGACAAAGTAAGAAACTTTACATAACACCAACAAATGCACTATTCTATATTTTATTCGTACTATACTTTACATAGCTCCAACATGTTTCAGAGTTACATCACGCCATTTTCAGGGGGCTGTACACCAAAGTTTCTATAAAACTTACAGCAATAAAATAGGTCACAATAGGCATACATATGTTGTGATATCAATAGTGCAGAAAAATACAGGTTTTGGTTGTGCATTATTTCTGCTGACTTTAATAGGGATATATTTAGGCATTAAATGGTTGAGTCTGCACATTTTATTGAACCACACTGCTGCATTAGTTTTTAGTAACTTGTCCTTGGTGTTTTTGTCATGATGGATTATTGCTATAAGTTTCATAGAACCTTTGGTGTCAGCTCTCTGAAGATGGTGTGATATAATGCTGAAACATGTAGGAGCTATGTAAAGGATAGAACAAATAAAATATAGAATAGTGCCATTTTTTGGTGTTACATAAGGTTCTAACAGGTCATCAGAATTGGAATGTATCTGATATATGACTGGAATACATTTCTGTGCTTGGTTTGAAAACTGTTTCTAATGCAAAAATAAATATAATATGATATATAATTTTACCAAGTAAAATTCGGGAGCTGGGTTAGTGGAGATGGTGCAGTGACTACATTATGGGTGGGCAATCCAGTGTTTGATTCCTGGCAGGGAAAAAAAGATTTCTCTCGTCTCTGAAACGTCCTGACTGACTCCGAGGCCCACCCAGCCTCCTATTCAATGGGTAATAGATGTTATGTATCTTAGATTAAAGTACTTAAGGTGTGAAATGGACCACTCACTCGCTTCCGTGCCAAGGCTAAGACTGAGTGGAGCTATATGTCTACTCTCCCTATGTGCCTTCATTGCAATCACAGGGCCAAATGTACCTTTAATAATTAAAACATAAAATAAATTTACCTCCTTTTAGTATGGAATAAAATGTGCCTTATAAATAGTAGGCATAGAAAACACTTTAATTCTGAGACTGTTACATATGTGACGTATTTTACGGTCCAAATATTCGTTAGAGGTCATTCTATTTCATCATTAGAATATGACAAGCATTACACATCTCATTTTCTGGTAAGCAACTAATGAATGAAATTACTAATGAAGGTAAAGACTCATTTCTGTAATGAATGTTTGATCAAACTAGATCAAAAAAGGGTAGCAAGGAAAATTGCTGACACCAACCTCCAAGATAAAAGTTTAATGGCTCTGGCTAAGATGTTGTAAGATGCATGGAATGATACAAGACAGCTGTATATACAGCGATAGTATCAAAGGCAATGGTATAGAAAAATGGGCACCTGTCATAAAGTGAACCTGCTTCTTATGGGACTATTGATTTGAGGAATATGGAGGTGATAATTTTCCCATCATAGAAACTAATAACTGTATCACACAAGATGTGGTTACCACATGTGCACATTCATTTTTACAGTATTTCAAAGTGACTACAGAAACATGATGAACTTGGTCATGCCTTTCTTTTTCCACACTTCATTACTTTATAATTATATCCACATTAGAGATTAACACATGTCTGACTTGGTTTTGAATCAAAACATAATACTGTCACCAAACAAATGTAAAATATTCAATAATCTGGTTGTACTATGTTGAACTAGCACAGAACTAAATATGGCAATATTTCAGTAGCTGTTATAATGCATTATTACAATAACTTCAGCTACAAAGAGTTAACAATGAAGTACTCCTTACAAAAAATTTATCCCTGTTTTTGGTTAAATTCATGTACAATTGCTTGCAGAGAGAGGTGCAAGTTAAATGTTCTCAACAAAGTGATTAGGATTATGTATCTTAAGGAAACACAGAGTATGAATTCTAAATATCAAATTTATTTAACACTGCTACTAAGTTTCCTTCTCCTCCTCCTCCTCCTCCTCTCTCTCTCTCTCTCTCTCTCTCTCTCTCTCTCTCTCTCTCTCTCTCCTCTCTCTCTCTCTCTCTCTCTCTCTCTCTCTTTTCTTTTTCTTTCTTTCTTTCTTTCTTTCTTCTTTCTTTCTCCAATCCTTAGATATTTGAAATTTTTATACAAAAGTTTCTTTGGCTGAATTTTGAATACCTTTATGCTGACTATATTTTGCCAGTTGTATACATCATGTCATTGATAAAATGTGTAACAACAGAAGTTGTATGACAATGGCAAACAATGCTGAAAATCATGTAAACCTGAATATTACCAGAGATGTCATGATAACTGCTAAAGAGTTACTGAGGTTTCAAAGGACTGTGGTTGCCCTATCTTCAGGGTCAAGCAGTACAGGAGGATGATGAAGGCATTACTATGCTGCCAAACATTGGTAACTGTTTACTGGTTGATGTGGCATAACACCAGTAAGATTTAAACATTCAGCAGTACTGCTCTGAGAAACTCAAATATGGCATGAATATTATTAGTCAGGGATAAATCAAAACATACAAACATCACAGTTTCCACTGTTAAACAACATTACTACTTAAATATACATGGAGAACAGCTTTCTGTTTGCTTGCAGTGAATTAAGTGACATGCACACAGGAAGATGAAAACACCAACACACCTGCTGCAGTGAACACCAGACTTACAGGAGACATGCTATTCCAAGAAAGCAACATCATGTCAGTTCAATCAATTATTCAGTTTATGTAATAATTAACAGCTGTATTTCTTCAAAATGTAATAGTTATGATGTAAAAAAAAATACAAGCCTCATATTTTGACTTTCAATTTGTTCAAGCTGTCATATAAATTATAAAATTGTGCTACTAGTGCACGGTAATCGGACATTTTTCGTGTTCGTTGTGTCAAACTTCCAGATTTGTTTGTGGAGGTAAAGCACAGTTCTCTGTTTTACAATAAGATTAGCAGTTTCATATCATTTCCTTCCCAAAATATGTCTAATACAATTCAAATTCAGTGCCTTATTGTTTACGCCATATTGTCCATCAGCTCCTATCGCTTATATTACTCATGTATATTAAAATTCTAAGAGTTCTGAGCCATAAATGCCAATATTTAAAAAGTTGGATGTTGCATTAAATTGTGCATCAAGTTTGATTCCAGTATTTAAAGTAAAAGTAACATTAACTATTTTCAAATTATGTGTAAATAAGACGAATCATAAGTTATATCAAGATACTGCAAGAGTAATATGAGTCACTGGTAATGCAAACATCCCTGCTGAAACTAGACAGACAATTGCTAGGCCACAAGCAAATGTGTAAGAAATTTGACAAGTGGGAATCGTCTGAAATAACAAAGTGATAAAAATGACATAAAACCCACAAAATGATAATTCTGATAGACATAAAACCCACAAAATGGTAAGTGCAAAAGACATAGAACCCACAAAAATATGGCTTTGAAATACAGAACCAACACAATTATAAGTGTGAGACACAGACCCCACTAACCAACACGTCTGATATGCATGGAACACACAAAATTGTGTGTGGTAGACAAGAACCCATAAAATGACAAGTGTGACAGACATACAACCCACAAAATGACAAGGGCGATAGGCAGGGAATCCAAAAGAGGACAAGTGTCATAGGCATACAACCCATAAAATTACAAGTTTGATAGAGAAATAACCCACAAACCAAAGAGTGTGATAGGCACAGAAGCCACAAAATGCTAAATGTGACAAACAAAACCCCACAGAAATGCACGCTTTTCACTGCAAAATTATGCTGCTTAATTTTAATTAATTTGTTACTATACTCCTTTAAGTAAAGGAAGAAATTTTTCAACGTGTTCACATAACGATCAGAGATGTAGTTTAGCTTGTTACATGTGTAAAGATATTGTGTAAAATTGACTGAATTATATTCCACATTCAAATGTTATTACAGTTTTTTAAAAGAACTTCAAGTTGAACTTGATATTCATTTTAAATAAAACTATGACATTTAATAACATCCAGCATGCTTGACATGAAATAGTGACTCTGTTCCTCTTGCATATTACTCACTGCTTACAGAATATGACATTCTTGTATTCTTTAAAGTAATGTAAGTTCTACAAATTAAACTACAATGAACTTCTATTTTAATTTTTATTGCAGTAATACTATTAATTAATAGTAAATTTAGTCCCTTTATCACTTTACATGAAACAAACTTTTTTTTTCACATAACAAGTACCCAATCTAAATTATGTGAATAATGTGGCATTTATAAGACAATCAGTAACTCAGTAAATCAATGGAACTTGTTAATATGTTATGTCCTTATTATGTAGTGTGTTAGTGACAAGTATGATGGCTCACAGGAACATACAGAGATTGTATTGATATGTCCTCTAAAAATTGTGTCAGAAAGGATGAATAGAATACAATACATTACAAAGACATCACTGTTAAAAACCAGTTTGCAGCCCGCAGAGGTTTTGGGGATTTCCATACTACCCTTGTGCAATAAAAGTTTCTTCTAGACTGCTTTACACAACATGCTTGCGCAGAACACAGATGCAGAGTATTATGCCTGTCTAACCATCAGTGTGCCTGTTCACATTTTTCAAGTTGACAACTAATGGGCAGATTTCAATCAAATTTCATATAAACCGCAGACACTGCAGACCACACAAAATCTGCATTTCACAATAACAGTGCACATGGACACATGAACTTGTGAGGGAAGGGTGACGACTAGCAAGCGCAATGAAATGTGATAACAATGACGACAATGGTGGTGGTTAACAGAAATAACCATGGTAAAAAGAGGGATCCTGTATGAATGAACTTTGAACTTTATAAGAGTCTTGTACACCAACACAATCAATCATGACTGCACAGAGCACCGAGGTTGGCAGTATGTGAAGAATTAAGAGGTCCGTACTGTGTACCGGGTCGGCATTGTAGGGTCAACCAGCTGAACAGCTCTTCTGTTTGCTCCACTCAGAAATTTACCTTTTAAAGGTCCCCTCTTCCCTCCGCATCTTTATTTCTACCCCACCTCCCAACAACCCAGCAACAGCTCTATCTCGTTTGCCCTATCCCTGTATCTGCCAACATTGTCTGCATGTACATCCTGATTAGAGGTAAAAGGATCATTTAAAATGTCAGTCATCTACCAGAACACACGGCACCATATCCCACGACAGAAATGTTCAATATCAGTAAATATTAGAATAACATTTACTTCTAATGCTTATGTCCCTGGACACTTACAAGAAAGGTGTCTTTTTTCTGAGAATCTATACTTATTGTGGGCACGATCTGATGTGCCAGTATCATTACATTTATGGTTCCATGTTATGTGACAAAGACCATATTTTTATTTATGAACAAGCCCAATGTAATTCACTGAGCGCTACCATAATGAGTATGACAGTGGACACTTGGCTTTACTAGTATGCTGTTAGTCTGCGACATCAACATCAAATGTTTTCAGAAAACAACAAACACTCTGAAAACCCACCAAGAGACTGCAGCTCATTAAAAGGAAGGTGAATAATTATTGAACTGACACTGCAAAAAAGTTATAATTTCCTTCATTAAAAAAAACGTGAACTTTTCACACAAATAAATTAAGAACACCCAAAGTCATTGACCTTCTTGGTGGAAATGCATTGCCACAAGATGCACAACATGCTTCACGAACATCTATCTCAGCTTGAACCCATCAACCAGCCACATATCAATCAGTCAACCAATCAATCAACCATCCATCCAATCAATCATCAATCATATGACAGAATGATGTACAGGAATAAATGCTCCAACATCAATAACACCAAACATCACTTCAACATTGTGATCACAAACATTTAGACGAGCATTTATAGCCCTGTCAATCATACCAATTACAATAGAAAAACATCCTAACATATCTTTCACTACCTGGAAAAGAAATGTATTTAAAACACTGATCCATGAAAAACACAGTTCACATTATTATTCAGTTCTTCATATATTATTACTGTAAGCACATTGTTTGAATAAAAGCATAAATGTTTTACACGTATGTATAACTGTGTATGAGTGTATTATGTTAATAAAATGAATTTGTAAATTTTATACAAAGTAACTGACACACATAGAACTTAATAATGCATTCAAGTAATCAGAAATAAACTGACTTCCATGACCAAGTTGGAAATATTACTTGAACTTACAGAAATTACATTACACCTGTACTTCAAACAATTATCATGTACAAGAAAATAAGACATAACATGATTACTGTAATTATGTATTAATTGACTGCGGATGTAATACAATATATCTGAATGCATATGTTGGTCTCTAAGTTTGTTTCCTTTTGTAGTGTTCAGTGATGGCAGAAATCTAGGAAACATGCAAAAATGGTGTGGAAGCTCATGTTTGCTAAATACTTCATAGTCAATTAGCAACAAGCATTTTACAAGTAACTGCACGTGTGCCTCATGTGTTCAAACCAGTGGTTAAAGCATGTGCATAAAACAATAAACCTATTCAGTTCCACTGAGTAATATTAAAACCATTTCTTATAAAGGATGAAGACAGCTTATTTTCAGGGCATCCTTCCAAAACTTTGCCCAGGATAAAACATTAATAAAAACTCACAAAGCCTCTACCAGTTTGTAAGCCCTAAGTAAATACAGCCTACCAATGTTTAGAATGTCACCAAGCCCAAGATATTACAGCTTCAACTACCAATAAGCCCAAAATGAAATCATAAGCAAGAAGCTTTACTTAATAACGAAAATGTCTTCTACAAATTTGTTCTGTTGTATGTACATGGAAGTAAAAATTATGAACTTGGCAACTCCTGACACTTCTTCAAAGTATCTCATAGTCTGATATAACACTTCAACAGCCCAATTTCTCATATCACATGTTGCGTTATGGAGCCTTGGAGAACATTTCCCTTTATCAAGCTTTAAAACCACTTCCCTTATTGTTCTTTCTTTAAAGTATGTTTGGAAAAACAAATTAGTTTTCTCTTCAGTTCAAATCTGTAGATTATGGAGTACAACAGAGTAACTCAATGTGAGTCAGTAATTAGTAAAATAAAGAATATTACTCTGCTGCACAAAGTTTATACCTCAAGTTCACTTAAGATGGTAAAGGAAGTGCTTAAATAAAAAACTTGAAAACTGGGCAGTACAAGACTGTAATATCCTCGATGACTCCTACGCAACAACGCTGTATCTACCAATTCTCAGCTACGTACTGTCGGCAGCAACAACAACTGATGGACTACGTCAATTATAAATGCTGACTTACCTTCATCATAAGCAGCAAAGTGTTAAACACAATGAGCATCATGATGAAATATTCGAACGGAGTTGACACAACAATTCGCCAAACCTTGTATTTGAAGCTGTTTCTTTTGCTGGGCATATACCGTTCAAGTGGCCTGGCCCCAATCGTGAAGTCGATACAAGATTTCTAAAAGCAAATCCAGATAAATGAAGAGATTAAGTTATTCTTGTTGCACTCTTACATTATTTGAAAGACACTTGTTTCCCAGTATCCTATAATAGTGCACTGATCTAAACATACAGGTTCCTTTTTGTAAACTGCAAGTGATTAAAAATTAAACAAAACATACAAATGATCTTATGGGTTTCACACTGTATTTATCAGACCACAATTAAGGTACAATTAAAATATGCATCATTTGGAAAGATCAACACATGAAGTTTCGGTCTGCACCCATGTGGCAGCCCACTGCACACTGTCCACTCCATACAGCAACATTTATCACTACTGCAAAATAGCACCTAGACCAGGGAAGTGTTTTCCATGTTCACTCTACATGAAACAAAATCTGATGTCAGGACAATGACAATCTTGGCATTAGTATGAGACGGATCCACAACATAAACCACCTATTCTAATAGTTCAGGGGTCTAAGTTTCTTGGGATATGATGCTGGGTCTTTGTTCAGTGGTTCCTGATGGTTTGGAGGAATATGTGTTCATCTTCAAGTGGCATACAGTACTGTTCTTGGATTGCTTAACCCTTGAAAACAAAGGCAATACAATTCTTCAAAATGTCAGGAGCAACTCATCAAATTACACAGTGTTATATCCTACAGGACTTAAATACTTAACAACACTGCTGTAAGAACCAAAAATCTTTTTTGTAATATTGTTTCGGGCATTTTAATTACTTCCTAGCACACAGCCTCCAATTTCTGCAGATTGTTCAAAAATGGCTACTTGATGCTTTAGGCATGTTCTTTGTCTGGTGGTGGTGTTTCTTCCTTTACAAACAACACTATCATTCGCAAAGTGCCAACATCAACCAACCAAGCAAGCAAGCAGCAAAGCAATCCCATTACAGGCCTGGACAGGCCCTTAGGGTTCCAGGAGGTTGAGGCTCCCAGATTTCTAGACAATTGGCACATGAAGGTGGTAAGGTTGTCAGCTCTACGCACCGGCCGCCTTTACCCCCCAGGAAAGATTCCTGGTACTCATTTCTGTTAGAGGCTGAGTCGACCCCAGGGCCATAGTGCGACCGAAACGATTATGTCAATGAAAAATTCCAGTGACACCATCGGGAATCGAACCCGCGACGTTCCGACTTGTAGCGCAGTGCCTCAACCAACTGTACCACCGCGTGCCCCTCAACCAACCAACCAAGAACTGATGGCTTATTTGGTGGAATTTTCCAGTACTTCTATACTCTCACAACACATTCTCTTTCATGCACACTAACACACAAAATGTGAACATCACAATTCTACAAATGTATGTCAAATATTCAAAAAGGTCATAAGAAGAAAAACTGTTATTTTGAATAAAATGTCATATACATCCTTCGTTTATTATATACATATCTATGTGTGTGTGTGTATACACATACACAGTAATGACACTGGCAAAAACACAAGACACAAAAATCAACACAATTAGATAACTTATCATCTGTTTTCATTATCACTTAATTATATGAAAAACTGAATAATTTAAACTATAAGTACATTCCTATCTGAAGAGACCAAATAACTGCTCAATCGATCAATCCAATCAATCAGCCAAAATACCTCCACCTCTCAAGAATCCTCGAAAATCTATATCTGAACAAATCAATGTTTCAGATTACATTCAACTTCAATTAGTTTTAGACTGTTAGTGTTTAACTGTCCTGTTATTTAATGCCATATTAGTATCTTTTCAGCATACATAACTTCCTCAACTTCCGTAATATTAAAATAAAGAACATGGTATTATGCGAAACAACTTTTACCTGGTTCTTATCAATCTCTCCATCTTGTAACTCAGCCTCGCCTTGTTCTTGGAAAGTAATGATAATCAATGCTACGAAGATGTTAACAAAGAAGAATGGAAATACTACAAAGTAAACGATGTAAAAGATGGACATCTCAATGCGGTAGTTCTGGACGGGACCATGGTCATCTTGTGTGGCAGCCATTGAGTTGTACAGCACCCTGAAAAGTGGAAAGAGACAGGAGACAATCAGCATCACATCTGCTTACATGTAGATAGAGCAGAGTAAAAATATGCAAGTCAGCACAGAAATATATAAACAAATTTTAACATGAGTGGCAATCAACCAAACTGGCTGCAACTACAATCTTACTAGTACGTCACCTGGCTGTGAACAACAACTGTAGTAAATTGTAAATAGATGGCAGTCATTCTGAAAAGGTAGAATCATATTACGAAAATATGTGGGGGAGAGAAGGTATAACTCCACACATGCTTAAACTTGGCACTAGATGGAGATACAGTAAAACCCCGATTTAATGTTCCCGCATTTAGTGAAATCCTGGATTTAGTGATGATTTTTTCATGTCCCGATAATGGCTCCATATAAACAATAAAACCTCCATTTAATGAAAACCTTGATTTAGTGAAATATATTCTAATCCCCCAGCAATTCATTAAATAGGGGTTTTACTGTATGTGGTTAGTTTCACACTCTGGCCACTTTATCCCCAGGGGCAACACTCCCAATACCCTTTGGGCAGGAGGCTGTGTGGGCCCCCCCAACTGGTCTGGATATGGTAATGGAGTGCCCCTGTCAGGAATTGAACCCTTGTCACCCAGCCCACAGACAGTCACTGTACTGCCTGAAAAAATGGTAACTGGCCATTAATATTACACTAGCCACATGCCCAACATATGATGGGTCATCATAATATTCACACTGCCATCTAGTTGTCTTAAGTTGTATTGTACGCTTGATGCTCAGGTCCTTCCTCAGGTTCAGTACATACCTTACAGGGAACCATGGTGTTGCAGACTAACTCACTCATGCACACACTTACTCACAACCAGGGTATTTTTATATAGGAAGACAATGAACAATAAATGTAACTAGCTATACTGTGAAATGTGTCCACTATACAATACTGTGCAAGAAAACTTATTATCTCCAGCATTATCATAAACTATAATATTTCAAATTTTCAAAAAAGCATTATCTTTGTGAATTATTATTTACTTGCTGGCATTCACTGTTATTTAAAATTTTATTAGGTCTAGCACAAAATCAGATACAAAGACACAAACATTTTCAATAAAAAATACAGCATGTAAAAATAATCATATACTCACTGTGGCCATCCTTCTCCTGTTTGCACAGCAAACAGGGTCAACATGGCTGCGATCACATTGTCATAATGGAAATCCTGTGTCTTCCACTCTCTTTTATGTACCTTAGGTTCGTCACCCTCAAACACAAAATACCAGCCCCTGGAAAAGGAGTTTGTCATTTGTGCAGACTCTTGTATACATGAAACTTGTCAGACCATTTGACATGACTGCCTTGTTTGTACATGTTGACTTAAAAAGAATACTGCATACATAATAAGTAGGCATGTTTACAACCTTTCTCTGTACCACATTTCATGTGTTTGGAAGTTTGCTTCTGTATTACTAACAAACTGAAGGCCAAATAAATTTTTATGCCCATGACATTATTGTTGTATATTCTACAAAACATAACATTATCAACAGTGCCAACATTCGTCCTAGACCTCTTACGATACATCACTTTGAACCCTGAAGTAAGCAGTGCTAGTTTCCCCCCACCTTACAAGATTGTGCATTTGCTATGTTGGTATTACTAATTGTAGGAAATTAGAAGTATGGAAAAAAGGGCAACATCCAATGGCATAATGTTCATACCAGGTTTCATGAAAATCGCTCAAGTGGTTCTAAAATTTAATAGGAGGGACATACACATACACAAAATTGGGCACGTGTGTGCATGCGCACACACACACACAGCATACTAACCTCATGAGTCTACTTTTTAGGAAGAAAGGCATGCTAAAATTGCAAGCTCCTGGAACATATTTTTATAATTTAGAACATTACAAATAAAGTGCTTTGATTCAATATCAACATACCTGAAAAATTATTTACCATAACACAGTTATAACACATGGTGCCACAAGCAATGAGATTTTCACGACAGTATGAATAATACTGCACAGTGTCGTCAACTTTTAACTGTGGTTCTCAGTTTCACCCTTGAGCAGCAGAATGAAACTAACATTATCTATCATACAATTTTTCAGGTTTTTGCGGAAATTGCTGCTCAAATGATGGTCATCTTTTGGGTTTGGCACTGTGTGGTATGTACAGACATTTCAAAGGAACATACTGCCCCACCATCTTCGGGTATGTGAAATGGGTCAAGTGAATGCGGAAGTGATGCCGCAGAAGAAAATGTGTCAGTTACACAGAAACTCTCAACTCTAATTGGCTCAAGACAGTCTTAGCTCCTCTTCCCGCCCTCTATAGCTGTGATTGGCCAAATTCTCTCAAACTGTACTATATAACATACAGTTTCTTCATCACATCACTTCAGCAACCACTATGAAGATCAATGCACCATACTCTTCCAAAACACCAGAAAGTTTGATCATTACATGGTGCAGAAACCTGTAAGATGATCATAATTTGAACTGCATATTGTATGTCTTGAAATAGAAGTATGTATGTATGTATGTAGCATGTCTTCTTGATTTTGTAACAAATGAATAAATTACTGTCTTGTGGTTTTATAACGCTGAGTGCAAGTCTTTGTCTGAGCTTTAGTGCCCTCCTTTATCCAATCAGAACCCACTGACAGGCTATTTCATCTTCATCAGCGCACTCACTACTACAAACATGATGGCTGTATGTCAAGGTCAGGGAGGAGGATGACACTATCATAAAATAACAAAGTGTCATGTTTGTATGGAATGTAAAGTAACAACATAACAGGTACTTTTAATGTTCCATCTGATAGCAATAAAAGACAGAAAACTATGGCCAGGCACATGAAATATTGGACAAAACTGTTTGAGAATAGGGTGCTGAGGAAGGATATTTGGACCTAAGGGGGACGAAGTAATAGGAGAATGGAAAAGACTACATCATGAGGAGCTTTATGATCTGTACTCCTCACCAAATTCTAGTTGAATGATCAACTCAAGAAGAACGAGATGGGCAAGTATGTGGCACATTTGGGAGACAGGAGAGATGCGTACAAGGTTTTGGTGGGGAGACCTGAGGGAAAGAGACCAATTGGAAGACCTACGTGTAGATGGGAGGATAATATTAAAATGGATCTTCAAGAAGTGGGATGGGGAGGCATGGACTGGATGGATCTGGCCCAGGAAAGGTGCAGCGTGGTGGGCACTTGTGAATGTGGTAATGAACCTTCAGGTTCCATAAAATGCAAGGAATTTCCTGACTAGCTTAAGACCTGTTAGCTTCTCAGTCAGTCAGTCAGTCAGTCAGTATTTTAACTCTGACAATCATTTCATCCAAAGTTAAACACTAAGCAACATAAAAACCTGACTAATGAAGGCACTTTCCTGAAAAATGGTACATGTGAAGGGGCATCACCTTAAAACCAGGTCACTTTATATGCGTGCTAACACATTACTTAAAAGTCATGCAATAATTTATTAATGAATACTCCTTCATGCTCCCAGACCAGTGGCATACTGCATGGACTTCAAACCCTACCACAACACTGTAAAGAAGGGTATAACTAACTGGAATGCGACAAGGGATGCTCTTTGGCCTATCATTTACACTTTGATGCCTGACATTCTTCTAAATTATACATAAAACTTCAGTTCTCACCTCTCAGAGAACAAAGTCCATGCCCATTATAATGGCCAAACAGCTAATGCTGTTTAGAGAAATAATCACTGTTGGTTCTGAGATCCATACAAAGACAAAATGCAGAGTTTCTTAATGTTACAGCAAATGGTACATATAGTAACCACTGGGCTTTAAAAGGTTAACTAACACTGTAATTTTAAACAGGACTTGAACTTATATGAGATACTTACTGGCATTCTTGTTCTGTAAACTTGCTTTCATCAGAACAGTAGAAGAACTTCCCATTAAACAACTGAACAGCAATGACAGCGAAGATGAATTGGAACAGGATGTACACAATGAGAATATTGATGACATTCTTCAAAGAGTTAACCACACAATCAAACACTGCCTTCAGCTTGGGCACACGTTTGATAGTTTTGAGTGGACGCAGCACTCTCAAAACTCGGAGGGATTTAATAGTTGACAGGTTCTGTCCTGCTTTGCTTCCACTGTGAACATAATCAGACATTATCAACATGTAACCACAATAATAAATAAGGGGGAATTTTAAATCCAGAACATTAAATAATGATTCCACTGTAATCCAAAAATTTAAAAGCCCATCACTTAACACAGCAGTCTTTTTAACCCCTTAATCCATGTAACACTTGTGACTGAAGCTGAATATCTGCGTAACTCCCGTACAGTAAATGTGTACTTCTGGAATGCAAACGTGAAACAAAACTCTAAAATATGGCACTTTACTTTAAAATCTAAAATAATTATGCTCACTTAAAAAGAATTTTATTATTGGTGATTTGCAATGAAAATAAACCCTGTGCCAATTATGCACAAAGATGGGGAGGAAAATAAACAATACAATTAAAAATTATCAAATTTATACACACCAATGTCATTGTAAAGAAATGGTACTTGTCGGCACCTGAAAGTCACTGTGGAAAAGACTGTGAATGCCATTGACTTCATGTATATGAAAATATGATTTATGTGAAAAAGCCTTGTCATGTTAAAAATTACAAGTATGTTTAAATATAACATATGTACATATATTTTATACGTAACTGGGGACTTAAAAGCTCATATCTTGCTATAACTTTTAACACCATTGGCTTTTTTATGGTCTTTAATAATTTTTATAACCAGAATATAAGATCTGCTGAGAATGGTGGCTAGCCGAAAGATGTAGGACATCTGATTTTAAAATAAACATAAATCAATGTCTTGTAGTGTACACTGTTGGTATTTAGTCATATCATTATATTAAAATATTTTCAAGCTCAGAGCCTCTTCTGTTAACATCCACAGATATTCAACTTGAAGATTATTTGGAAAGAGAACTGACTTTTTATGTCGGAAACTAAATAGGAAATTACATTATGAACGACAATACAACCAGCAGAAAACATGCAAGTGGTAACAACCACACTTTATACCCTTCAACACATTTCGACCTACATGACCATCTTCAGGGAGAGCACTTCAGATACTAATAGAAGGTACCCAGATTCACATGTATGTACAAGCAGAGACGCAATATACATTGGTGTAATGCATATTAAAACGTTGAAATGTTAAAAATACATGCATGATTTCAGGCATCTTCTGTGGTGTAAATGAGCTCTTTCCTCTTCTGGGATGTTATGCAGTGTAGATTGGTGGTTAGTTACCGATGTTTCAGGACAACTTCCCAGTCCCATCTTCAAGGAGATGAACTGATAGGTTGCCCCAAAACGCAACTAACCACCAATCTGAACTGCATAACTTCCCAAAAAAGGGAAGATATTAAAGCATGTGGTTCCACCACCAAATCATGATGTATACAGCAGAACTGGTAAACCAAGCTGGATACAAATGTTATTAGTTGTGGACATTCTCATAACAGACCAGCTACTGTGCACGTGCAAGGTATCATACGAAATCATCACACGAAGAGCGTACCGTACAGTCTGTATGTGTACCAGTCATATGACTTTGAGAGAGACATGGAACTTATTACTTTACATCACAGTTTGCATTTGTAATGACAAATGTGATTATAGAGATTCATTCACTGAACTCCTGGAATTACAGCATTCTGCACAACATAGTTTGGAAGTCACTAACAAATGGTGTTATTTATCAGTGAGTCATGCTGCACTCCTAACAATATAAATGGTATAATGGCTGTCAGCTATTACAATGGGAGATCTCTCAACTCTATACAATAAGACACCAGCTTCAATCACTATTCAGTGTCTAAAATAGTTACAATGCACTGACCTTAAATTGAAGCCAAACGAGACAGCCGCACATATCACAACTACAGCATCCATGATGTTCCAAAACTCACGCAAATATGAGCCTGGGTGCAAAATGATACCCAAGTCAAGAATCTGAAAACAGTAAAGACAGGAGCACATTTATTGAACCAAGCCCTAAACGCTCATTTATTGCACTAGGCCCTTTAAAAAAAAACCAACAACCACCTTAGCCCACATTTACACAGACCCACCCCCACCACCCCTCTCTCTCATGAACACACACAACATACTTCAGTGCATAAGTTAATATAACACATTACAAAGATACAAGTAGGATCTACTAAAACACACACTATTGAATCTGCATCATGTCTACATACCTTAAAACTGTATGGCAAAATGTTACAGATTTAATTTGATCAAATTTGACTTTATTTTATGGAAATCCTTTATACAAATGTCTAAAGATATTAGATTACTTTAAATTTTGTTTATACTTTATTAACAACACAGTCTGTCTCAATGACAAGGACCAGACACATTAATGAACATCAGTCTTCACAAAAACTGCCTCTTCTCCCCCCTATGCCTTCATGATAGGTTATAGGGTGAACTTTACCTTTACCCCAATACAAAATTTCACAAAAATCCATGCTGCAGGAGACAAGTTGTTCCATTCAGTCAAATGGATGACCAGACAGGAGGAAGTTAATAGTTGTGCTTCCAGTTTGTTTTCAAATTGCACCTAAAAATTGTTTGTAACTCACCTTGAGGATCATCTCAATAGTGAAGACACAGGTGAAGGCATAATCGAAGTACTCGAGAATGGTATTACGGGTTGACTCTTCATCAACGGGATCTTCAGCAGCTAACGCGATACTACTTAGACTGATCACAACCATGATGAAGAAGTCAAAGTACCTCATGTTAACTACATAATGAGCACCACGACGAATCCTGCAAGATAATGTCAATCATGAAACTCCCTCTTTCTAACATGAGCATAAAGTGTTTATTATTATTATTATTATTATTATTATTATTATTATTATCATCAACAGTTCAGCGGTTCGCTCAAAAATATTTCTGGTGCCTCTCCAGTGATCACCAAAACCGTAAGACAAACATTTTTCTATTACACACACAATCTTTTAATCGTGAAGAAACTAATACAAGTGACAGAGTAAGTGAAAAATTCTCAAAGATTACCCTGCAACCTCAGACTTTAACTGATGTTGAACAGATGAAAACACATAATTGCATGCCCTAGAACCCCTCACTAAAACCGGTTAAGGGTTAAGGAATAACAGTGACAAAAATGATATGGGTAAATTGGCATAATGCTTTGAACACCTTCATAGGCATTTCAATGAAGATATGGTATCTGAATTCAACAACAGGCATTACTGAGGCAAAGTACCCCTTACAGGGTGCTTAACATATTAAATATTGTACAATTCTTGCATCACTGTTTCTGTAATTTTTCATGTCATACAGGACAACTATGATGCATGCTTAACCCTTTTGCTGCTTAATTAAATTTCAGACCAATTACCAAACCGTTGTCAATTCTCCAAAAGAAACGAAAATAATTTTTTGCTTTGTTACTGCTTTTCCAATACCTTCAGTTGATATATTTTCTACATATGATAGAAATATACCTGGGTATTTGTCGTGTAGACAACAAAACCATTAAAGATATTAAAAATGCAGGAAAAGTAAAAAAAAGTACTTTTAATGCTAAGTATGTTGCAAATAAGTCTAAAAAGAACTACATTAGTTATTTATTGAAAGAACTGATGATGTTATTATAAAATATAGTGTAAGTTACTTCATTAAGTCCTTCTCTCTCTGTCATCTCTCTTATATCAGCAGTCCACGCTGCTGCTTACAGATGGCAGCACATCATGGGGAAGTGTCTGACTGTCACAATAAAAGGAACAACTTTTTGGGGTGGAAATCTGCTTGTCACACTTAATGATAATACAATGAAGGGAGATAAATTTGCTTACTGCACCAAACTGGTTAAAACAGTGCACATATGCAAGAACATAGATTTTCATGTCCATTCTTACAATGCACCTCTGAATTTAATTTAAAAATACAACTCAATAACCAATAAAACATACAGAATATATGTATAGTACTGGCTGAGTCTGAGACGCTGAAATTCTGATGGTACATGAATACATAAACCACCCTTCTAAAAAGCCAGTTTGATTTACTAATTCCAAATCTAACATATAACACAAAATTAATAATACAATAATAAAAATGTATTTACTTTCCAAAATTTATCTTCATGCACACTACCATGAAAACCTCACAACTTGTGACTTGTTCTTTCTTATGCAAATCACACTCCTTCTAGCAGCCATGTTAGCATATCAGCACTGCCTCCTTCATATGCAATGCTCCAAAGAAACAAAATAAACTTTGCGAACAGATTCAAACAATGAACCTGCTATTCCATCTGTCCCTTACACATGGCAGAACTCTCCAGAGCACACACAAACTAACATACCTGCATAGTACAACCCTAAACTAAGAAGAATATGCTGCTCATTCTCAGCATAGCACACTAAAGCTCATGATAAGGAGGAGAAAAGACTGTCAATCACAACTGTGTTATGCTGTTTATCACACAATATTTAGTGCTACATGTTTCGGCTTCATCTACAAAGCCATCATCAGGCACTAGCGTTATTAAAAGAAAGTTCATCCTACAATACGTAAGTTATGTCACAATACACAGTTGAGATCTCAACTTTACAAGGAAATGTATAAAATGGAGCTGAAACAGATGCAGTCATAAAAGTAAATTTTAAAAACATGTCATGTACTTCACAGATCATATAAATAAGTTACAAAAAGCACTGTACTTCCAAAACAAACAGAGGAGAACAAAGCACATTTAGGTGAACTTTGAGGGTATCAATTACTCAGACACACGTATAATCGTAACTTATGTGGATGTTGATACAGGTCTGCAGATACTGATTGTGGAAAATCTCATCTCTTCTAGCTGATGAAACATAATGTCTAATGACAGATGAGTCAGCTATGACCCTCCCTACTGGTAAAGGCCACCATCCTCCTGTGTTGCTAAGGAGCCCCTTGTAAAGTTTATATCTCAACTGCATATTATGACATAACACATGTTGTAAGGATGAAGTCCGAGTATCTCTTACTGCCTGATGATGGCTTTGTAGAAGCCGAAACACACAGCATTAAATATTGTGAGATAAACAGCATAAACACAGTTGACTCCTGATCTTGTGTTTACATCACAAGGGGATGTCCCATATCAAACACACACTGAATCTCAGGGTGCTCATCAAAAATTTTATCATGCAATATTACAATACCAAAAAAAAAGGTAAAGCAATCCCATTACAGGCCTTGTCAGGCCCTTAGGGTTCCAGGAGGTTGAGGCTCCCAGATTTCTAGACAATCGGCATATGAAGGTGGTCAGGTTGTCAGCCCTACGCACCGGCCGCCTTTACCCCCCAGGAAAGATTCCTGGTACTCATTTCTGTTAGAGGCTGAGTCGACCCCAGGGCCATAGTGCGACCGAAACGATTATATCAATGAAAAATTCCAGTGACACCATCGGGAATCGAACCCGCGACGTTCCGGTTTGTAGCGCAGTGCCTCAACCAACTGCGCCACCGCGTGCCCCTATTACAATACCAAAACAAGTATAAAATATTTATGTACTGGTGCTGCGATCAAGAAAAGTAATAAGAAAGGAGAAATACTTACGGGTTTGTGGGTGAAAAAATGAACATGGATGAATATGGCAGCATGGGTTTGGGTCCAGTCATGTCATCATCATCATCTGTTTTCTTCTCTTCCTCTTTCCTATGGCTCTTGCCCTTGCTGTTCAGCATACAGACAAAAGAGTGTTAACTTACTATACTGAGTGTGTAACATACATGTAAAATAATATTATGAGTACAGTCACTATACTGACTGCATAACATACATGTAAAATAATATTGAGTACAGTTCAACTGGGTGGTCTTCAGAATCATTCTGTGATCAACAGCACAACAGAGATAAATGAAGTTTGAAATGTATGTACAGTTTTCACAGGGAAACCTCTTGGAAAACATTCACTTATGAGATCAAGAAGGGGAAGGGAGGATTATATTAAGTTGAACATTAAGGAGATGAGATCACATAGGGATCGGAAAGAGTCAGGACTGGTTACAATTGTGGGAAATGAAAATTAACTTTCACTGCAAGAAAGCTGTGCTCTTGTATGTTTTATAGTCTTTACCACAATGTAATATCCTCTGCTCAGATTTTGGTAGTAAATGTTTTGAAACAATTGTACCCCCCCCCCACACACACACACACACACACACACACACACACACACACACACACACACACATCCTCCCTCCTCAAGTCTGAACATACTTATCCACTACAGACACAGATATATGTTATTCAACTTACAGTTAAGATCACAGTCTAATGGGATACAATGACACATGCCTTGCATACAGGGGAACCACAACCTCCATCTTTGTAGTAGAATTCTTCTATCATAAGATGGACACCAAGTTTGCATCTATTCCCAACTGCACAGCATCACACCCCAAAAGACCATATAGTAATCACTGCTGTGAGGATCTCAAATTTCACCTTAAGGTTTATGAAACAATTCGGTCCTGTGCCAGAATTGAGGTACTCACAGTGGTGCTACTGAGGATTCAGATCTTCTGGGAAGTGATGCTATGTCACTAGCTGCATAATTCCCTATGTTTCAAAGGACTGTAAGATTCTTCTTGGACTGCTTGACCCTTGAAGAATAAGGCACAATGATCCTTTGAAAAGCTGGGAACTACTCATGCAAGGACAC